>JANBPO010008427.1:0-449177 GCA_024336825.1 Amorphophallus titanum | reverse complement strand
ATCATGCCCACGGGTGGCTTCTTTGTGTTGTCATAAGCAGTAACTATAATGGTAGACTGCCATATTTCACTGTCTGGAATGCCACATATTTTCAAAGTGCTGGGTGGCAACACATTGATGGATGCGCCAGTATCCACCAGACATTGACTGACAGCCACTTTATTAATATCAACAATAATGCACAAAGCATTTTTCCTGGCAGGCTGAGGAGCAAGTTCATGTTCATAAAAGACGATCGTCGGTTGGTCCCCTGTCGACGTCAAAACTGAAGTGATTTGTTCAACTGGAATGTCCTCATTGACCATCACCTTTTGTAGATACTGCTTCATGGCCCGTTGGTGAGTGGTGGATCTTTTAATCAACTCCAAAATAGAAATCCTGGCCGGGGTCTTGTCCAAGTGTTTTAATAAATCATATTGGGTGCCCGTTATGGATTCTTATTCTAATTCCTGCCCTTGTGCGGGCTCTTGCTCCCATTGGGGAAATACACAGTGGGATATCCGCCCACTACGGAGCACCATTGTTTGTGACGTTCGTGCCTCTGTTAGATTTTGGGTAGGCAGAAGATTGGTAGATGTGGAAGGGATATCAGGGTTGCCAAGTGTTGCAGGAGGAGTGACTGAAGAGGGAATCCGAATGAGGGGCCTTGCCGGTTGGGGATCAGTGGAAACTAGGGTGGTGGGTAGTGCAGGTCCAATGGGACTGGAAGGGATAGGCGGAGCCTGGGTGGTTGGAGTAGTTGTAGGCCGAATAAGGAGGGGCCTAGGTGGATGTGACATGTTGGCGGGAGGTATGGTGGGTGGTGTTGATGGTTGAGGTATGAGGGTCTTTGCCAGCATAGAGGTAATGGTAGCAAGAGGAAGAACGGGTGCTGATTGTTGTGTTCCATTATGGTTTTGATGATGCTGGCACTATATAAATCACTGTGTATTTGCTTTTGATTGGATAATATTTTTTCATGAAATTTCAGTCCTCGTGCACAAAAGCTTCTACTCAAAGAGGTTGTACCTCGTGTTGTCTTTCAAGTATCTACAATTGTGCATTAGGAGAGTGCTTACCTTATCTGTATTTCGCTATTTTGAGTCTCTGAGTCTAGTGAGCCTCCACTAGTCGTAGCCTGACGACACTTCAGTGTTGTCGGCCCACCTGGGAGTGGTGGCGGGGTGAGTTCCCGAGAGATGATATTTAGGCTAGTTTTCATGAGCCCCCTTGCTTTGCAGTAGCGTCCTACTATGGGGAAAACTAGCTAGAGGTCTAGCTCAAGGTATTGGGCTTGTGTGTGCACACGTGGTCATGGACGTTTGGACGAGCGCCGATAGGCGTGACCCTGACTAGTCACTCGTTACTATTGTTCCTTGTACTTGGTTCAGTGTCTCAGTCACCGTGTTCAAGGCGAGTGTGAGATGCTTGAGGCACAGTGTAAGACGTCAGTGGACGCATCTAACTTTGCTTCTAGTGAGGAGGTACTTCTGGCATAGGACGCTGACTCTTGTGATTCTCGTGATTCATGTGATTTCTTGTGCAGCGTGAGCTCCTTCACGTAGTGCTTCTGGTAGCCTGTGTTTGGCTTCACCAGTAGTCGGTGTAGCGTATGTGACGGTGAGGTCGTGTGTGCACTGGTGTTTTGGGTGGTGTGTTTTCCACGTCTGAGAGGTCGTGATGGGAAGCCTACACGTCTGTTGTAGTAGGACGTGTTCTGGCAACGTAATCAGAGTTTCTTGTGATTAGTGTGGCAACTCCCTACCATGTGTTTGGGAAGTTGTGCCTTTACCGATTAAGCGTAGTTTAGAGGGCCGAAGTCTTATCGGCTGCCGTGTGTTTCTGTTTAGTACGACTTTTCCTCTTTACTTCTGCTGTTGTTCCTACTCCTGCTATTACTCTTGTTGTTGTTATCGTTTTGATTTCTTGGTGGGGATCTACGGGACCCCTACTGAGCCAGTGATACGAGACTCACCCCTGACTTTTTAGGTGTGGCTGCTCTTCTTTCTCATGGTCTGGAGGTGCGGTACGTGGTTCTTAGTGCCAGCTTTGCCAGTGTCAGGCTTCCCCCGACTTGAGGGTATGTTTCCCTTTCTGTTGGATTGTACTGCTTTCGCCCAACGGCAAGCTGGACCGTAATGCCCTGCCTGCACCGGACCAGTCGGCTGTGATGACGCGCGAATTCGCGGCGCCGCAGGGGGAGCTTGAGACCGTCATTGCGCAGATCTGGCAGGATTTGCTGGGGGTGGCGCGCGTGGGGCGGCATGACCAGTTCTTCGAGCTCGGCGGGCACTCCCTGCTGGTTGTGCGCTTCATCGAAAAGATGCGCCAGGCGCTGCCGGACTTCAGCTTGTCGCTCAAGCAGTTCATCAAAAATCCGACTGTCTACGACATCGCGAATTCGGCACGTACCGCAAAGCTTGACGGCGGCGGCGCACTCGTCACCGGCAAGTCGGCCATCCTGCCCAACAACCATTGGTTCTTCAAGCGGCGCGACTTGAACCACTGGAATTCATCCATGCTGCTGGAGCCGCTGGTCCGCTATGACCAAGCAGTGATCCGCGAAGCGCTCGCGTACGTGCTCGCGCACCACGACGGGTTGCGCCGGGTCTGGTTGCACGAACCCTCGGGGTGGGTGCAACAAATCCAGGCGCCGGAAGCCATGGCGCCGTGGTGGAACGTGGTGGACCTGTCGTCCCTGCCCGACGCAGAAATCGGCCCGGAACTCGAGCGCCGTGGAACGGTATTCCAGACTTCGCTCGACATCACCAGGGTCGTGTTCAAGGCGGTGTATTTCGACTTCGGCCCGGACCGTCCGGCAAGGCTCCTGCTCGTCATCCACCACTTGATCATCGACGGCTATTCGAGAGCGATTTTCACCGAGGATCTGGCGCAAGCCTGCGCGGCGCTGGTCCATCAGCGCCAACCCGTTTTCCCGGACAAGACCAGCTCGGTCAAGGATGCAGCCGAATTCCTGGCCGGGCTTGCGCACAAGCTCGATGCCGAAGCGGAACTGCAGTACTGGCGCTCGCGTGCATGGCAACGCTATCGTCCCCTGCCCAGGGAAGAGCATGCCGCAGGTCTGCTGCCGGACACCGGCGTCGCGCAACACGGCGTGGTATTCCAGACCCTGTCCGCGGAAGCGACGCAACGGCTGGAAACCATGCCGGCGCGCCTGCCCGGCCTCACCGTGGAACACGTGTTGATCACGGCCATCCTGGTGGCCTACAAGAAATGGTCCGGAGCCCAGGCCCTGTGCCTCAACACCGTGCATCACGGCCGGCTGTGGGAAACGAATCCGGAAATCGACCTGTCGCGCACGGTAGGCTGGATGGCCAACTATACGAACTGCATGCACGACATTAGCGGCTGCGACACGCCGGTCCATGCGGTGCAAGCAGTTGCGCGGCAACGCGATGAACGCAAGGGCAAGGAAGCATGGTTTTCCCTGATGCGGTATATGCATGGCGACGCCGCGGTCCGCGCGGAGATGGCCGCATTCCCCGAGCATCAGTTCGAATTCAACTTCATGCCGCGCCAGGCCAATACCTACGAACGCGAAATAAGCGCAGAAGAGCAGGCCGCGCGCGCGCCCGGCTTCCGCCATGCCGACGAAAGTTTCGGCACGGACGACGGGCCGATGCATTCCGGGTTCGCCCCGTTCTCGAAAGCCTATTACGTGGACGGCTGCCTGCGGCTGTATTGGGTCTATTGCAAGACCGCGTACACGGAAGCGACCTTTGCCGCATTCGCCGCCGCCAATGCAGCGGCGATCGAAGACATCATCGAGGCCATGGAACATGAAATCGGAATTCTACAAGAGTAGGAATTTCTGGCTCCTATGGATCATCGCGGTCTTGTCCACCGTGTCGTTCGGCATCTCGTCGATGGCGGAGGCATGGTATGCCGTCAAGACACTGCACCTGGAAGCGCAGTTCGGCGTGATCCTGATTTGCGCCATGCTGCCGCGGATATTTTTCATGATGATAGGCGGCGTCGTGGCGGACAATTTGCCGAAAGTCCGCGTCGTGTCGTTCACGTTTGCGCTGCGCGCCCTGCTGGTCTTGACGCTGGCGGTCGCGATCCCGCTGGGCTACGCTACGTTCGCAACCGTATTGGCCGTCACCTTCCTGTACGGCGTGGTCGATGCGTTTTACCTGCCGGCCCGCGATGCCTTCATCGCGGAAACGATCAAAGAGGAATATCTGCCCGAGACCATATCGACCCTCACCGTGACGACGCAGATTTGCGCGGCGGCGTCGCCGGCTCTCGCCGGCATCGTGCTGGCCTGGGCCGGTTTCACGGCGGTCTTCACGTCGGTCGGCGTACTGCTGCTGGTTTGCGGCGCAATCGTCCTGGCATTGCCCAGGGTCAGGGTGTCCTCGCCTGCCCCGCAGCGCGGAAGCGTGCAGGACAACCTGAGATATGTGCTGGCGGAGTTGAAGGAAGGACTGTCTTACATCCGCAGCCATCCACAATTTTCCGTGCTGATGCCATTGTTCGCGGGGGCAAACCTGCTCTTCATGGGGCCGCTGCAGCAATCCGTGCCCTTGTTGGCGGCCAAGGAATTGGGCGGAAGCACCGGCACCTTCGGCGGCATGTGGTCGTTCTTCACGATCGGCTCCCTGCTGGGTGGGGTCTGGATGTCTTTCCGTCCGCGCCGCAACCGGAAATTCCTCTTCGTCCTCTACGTGCTGCTGGTGGAAAGCGCATTGCTGACCTGCCTGGCATTGACCAACGATATGGTCAGCGGCATGTCCGTCATGTTCCTGATCGGCGTGTGCGTCACGCTCAACAACCTGCCCACGGCGGTCATGCTGCAAACCTATTCGGACAAGGACAGGATAGGACGGGTCATGGGTTTCTACGACACCTTGACGATGGGACTGGTGCCGCTTTCCTATCTCCTGGTGTCGGGCTTGCTGTTTGCCGGCGTCAACCACAGGGCCATCCTGGGCGCTGCGGGCGCTCTCATGTTCCTGTTTTGCCTGGTCATGCTACGCCGCTTTCCCATTATCCGCAGCACTGACTGACTTCTCATTACCATCTCAGGCAACCTCAACTGGAAGGAAAACATCTTGCAACCCACGAGTCCCCACCGCATCGACGAGCCTGTGTTTCTGAGGCCCGAGGTCAAGGCTGAGCCCTTGGTCGCGCGCTGGTATGCCTGGTCCCACCTGGTCTCGCCTGCACAGTTGGCATTGCATGTCGCGTTCCGCCTCAAGCCCCTGCTGCGATCCTTCCTGGATAATCCTGCCGTACATATTTCGGCCAATGAAGACCCCTCGATGTACGGCGGCCCTTTCGTCGATATAAAATTTTAGGGTATTACAATATATATTAATCCGGTGCGGGGAGCATAGGAAAAGGCTTAACCAGCATGGGGGTGCATAGGAAAAGGGTTAAAATGGCACGGCCTGTTTAAGGGGCTTGAACGGTGCAAAGGGTAGTGGGTGCGCTGAATTAAGCCGCGCCAGGTAGAGACGGTTGGGTTATTATGGCTTTCGAGTGCGATGTTGTAACGACGTGGTGGGGGTGGACGCCGGATTAAGGTGTGCCAATTTTGAGGTTGTGCCTTTTTCTTGGGAATTTTCTAAGTTTCAAGCCCTTTGAGTTAGGTTGCAACTTAGCCCATTTACCAGTTGATTTCATTGATCATTAGTGTTAATTATTGAGTGAATTCAGGCCCTAATTGCCCTGCAAGCATGACAAATTAAGACTTGTTCGAGGTTCATACTCAAGCACAGTCTATTCTCAATTTAAATTGCATCCAAAATTGTCATAAGTTGACTTGATGTAGGACTTAGTCAAATTAATCAGGCGAAATATGGACAGCATCTCCCCATATCCAGGGGGTCACGGGGGAGAAGCAGAGGCATACCCACAAGATTGGGGTAAGCTCCTGAATGCCGGGAGGCCAAAACGACAATCGGCGGACCCAAATGGATGGAAACCCCGAGGGCTTGCCTATGAGGGGCACCGACGTTCCGTGGGCCTATAATTGTTCAATGGGACTGCCTAAAAGGAGGGATACCCCGAGGGCTAGCCTATGAGGGGTTCCACGACCTATGGCCACCACAATTCCCTAAAGGAAGGTGGATTTGATTAGATGTTGGATTGAGTGATCCATCTACATTCACCTTCGACGGTTCATAGGGCTCCACGCCATGGGAGGACGGGACCTTATGGCCTTTGGATGATTCAAAGAGAAATTAACAGTAGGAGTAGCAATGGGGAATGTCCCCCTCCCCGGTTAGTTGGATTGACAATTGAGAGATACACGGTATTCACGATCATATTATGATACTACCTGAGGAGGGTAAAATCAGCTTGGCCCAAGAACGGCCCAATGACGCCTAGGCCCACAAAGGAACGAGCGCAATGAACCCTCCTAAGGAAGTGGGTATGCACGCCTGCCCCAATAAAAGAAGGCCTAGCCCAGGAAGAGCCTCGAATTGTACAGCGCGGCCCACGTGCAGTCACCGTCGGAGTATTCTCCGACGACCGACCGTTACTCCCCACGACTTCGGCCCTGACCCTGTAAGCGGGCGACCACGCCCCATGAGCACCGTAAGACTCGCCCAGGGACCGACCAGCGCTGGGGAACTCGCCCTCCAATGGGCAATTCCCGTCATTGTAGCGGAGGAATGTTACTCTACTATAGAAGCCCTTCCCTGCTAAGGGATGAGACCTCCACTCCAGGACAACCCCATATAAAAAGGGAGACAAACGACAGAGAGAAAAAATAGTGGTTCATTCCGCTAAAACACTACCTCAGAGAAGAGAGATACTAGTCCAGCAACACAGAGAGAAAAAGGGAACTCCTGCCCACGCTCTGCGAGTCTCCTTCCGGTGACCTTACCACCCTGTGAGCACTCACTAAGTGTCCACTGGGAGCGGCAAGCACTCATCTAAAAGCTATCTCCGGGTCGACAGTCGACCACGGCAATCTCTCTCTCTCTCCTTTTGCTCTCCTCTGCACTTTACTTTCAGTCATTGACTTAAGCATCAGAGGGTTGTCTCCTGGGGTAACAGCCGGGGCTCCTTCTGACGCCTCTTTGGCTTCTGGTATTTGCAGACATCCACAGGCGCGAGGTGATTTCTCTAACAAATAAATAGAGAAGGTGGTATGTGGCCTAGGAACCATTTTCCTGTCGCTACACTTCATGGCACCGTCTGTGGGAACTAGAGCAAGAAGCCATGGCGTCCCGTGGATGCCTTCGCAATGCCAGCCACCGGGGGCGTGGGTCCCATCAGGGGCCCAACTCCCGCCGGGAGTCTCAGGAGGCCTCCTCTGCTCACACCCGGTAGGAGGTCACCCCGGGCGATATCGACAAGATACGACTACAACTCCGTGCCTTGACAGAACTCTGCCAAGAGCTCAAGGAGCAGCGGGTTAATCTCCACTGCGTCCCACCCAGACAACGGGAGGACGGGAGAGGCCAAGTTGGGGAGAACCTTTGCCAGGGGTGGGATGCCTCCCGCTCCTCGGCCACAAGGACCCAGCGATCCCGCAGCGCGCCTGCACCGAGGGTACGCAGCCCGCTCCACTCCAACACAGAGATGGATCGTCGGCTCCAGCGTTTCGAGGAGATAGAAGACAAAGCCCACTACTTGGATGACGTCCTCCTAGCCGCGAAGAATCGTGGCCTAATCGACGACGATCTGGACTTCCATGCTCCCTTTTCTAGGGAAATAATGAAAGTCCCCATTCCGCCCAAACTTCAGCTACCATCGTTCACCTCCTATGACGGTACTACCTACCCGGTAGATCATATGCACAATTTCGAGTCCCACCTGGTGTTCCACCGGGCCTCGGATATGGTGAAGTGCCTGTCATTCGTCACGACCCTTCGGGAGAATGCCCGGGCATGGTTTGAGTCCCTGCCTGCTGGGACCATCTCCTCCTTTCAGCTGCTCAAGAAGCTATTTAAGGAGAACTTTGTCGGCTGTCGAAAGGTAGCCAAGTCGGTGGTCACCCTACTCGCCCTTAAGCAGGGTAAAGAGGAAACGTTGTGGGACTTTGTCTCTCGCTTCCGTACGGAGGTGCTGCGGATCCCACACCTCGACATCAGCATTGCCACCACAGCCCTCACCCAAGGGACGCGCATACACATCCTCCGGCGCACCCTTAGGGTCGAGGCCTCGGTGACCCTTCCCGATCTCCTCGCCCTGGCACAGAAGCGCGCCCACTACGAGGAGAACACATCGGCCCTAGGTCGCGCAGTGGGGACCGAAAGGTCTGACTGCAAAAGATCTGTAGATCCTCCCCGAGAGGGTCGGAGCAAGCGCGAGCGGCACAACGGGGACCGCCGTGACCGCTCTGAAAGGGAAAGAGGAGCTTACCGCCACTACACGCCCCTGACAGCCCCTCCTGATCAGATCCTGATGGAAATCCGTGAGGAACCATTCCTTAAGTGGCCTCTCCGGATGAAGTCAGTTTCGAGCACGAGGAACAAGAAGAAATACTGCCACTACCATCGCGACCACGGCCATGACACCATTGAGTGCATCAACCTGAGGGACTCCATCGAGGACCTCGTTCGGAGAGGCCTCCTCGAAAAGTTCCTCGCTAAGGCTGCAGAGCGGCGGTAGAAGACACCTCCGTCTATCAACAATCAGCCCAATGGCAAGGAGATCATGATGATCTCTGGGGGGGCCGGCGACAGGGGGAGATAGCGCGAGCAGGAGGCAGCGGTACGCGACAGCGGTCAGCGCCACCAACCACAACGATGACACCTGGCGTGGAACCCCCACCCTAGACCGTCCAGGAGACCACATTATCTTCTCTGAGGACGACTTGGAGGGTGTGACCATGCCCCATTCTGATGCATTGGTGGTCTCAGCCACCATTAACCAATGTACTATATGACGCATCCTAGTTGATAATGGAAGCGGACCCGACGTTATTGCCTACGACTGTCTTGCCCTCATGGGTGTGGATATGTCTCGACTTAAACCATTGCATACGCCACTATATGGATTCTAGGGCACGACTGTCCACCCGGAAGGATGCATCTCGCTTCTGATCACATTTGGGACCGCACCGAGAGAGGTAACCTTCCTCGCCGACTTTACTATAGTAAAAGCAATGACAGGATGCAATGCTATCATCGGCCGAGAGATCCTCGGTACGCTCAAAGGAGTCCCCTCCTCCTACCACCAAAGGCTTAAGTTCCCTACTCCTCGGGGTGTGGGAGAGGTCCGGGGGGACCAAGGGGAATCTCAGAGGTGCTATCTCATCTCCACGCGCGAGCAACATCGAGAAGAGACACAGCCCAAGAAGAAGGCGAGGACACAAGACCCAGGCCCTAGCGCAAGCACTCCGACAGAAGACCTATTCCTCATCCAGGTGGGGGAGAACCCGAGTAGGACACTAAGGATAGGTGCGAACCTATCCGAGCATGAGAGGTGAACCTATGAAAGCTTTCTCACAGCCCACCAGGACGTGTTCGCTTGGTCCAAGGATGAACTCCCCGGGATCCCACCAGAGGTTATTACCCACCAACTAAGGCTGGACCCCGCTTGCGGCCCGGTTCAGCAGCGTCGAAGGCATTGCAATCCCGAGCAACAAGCGGTCATCAAGGAGCAAGTAAGCCAGAAGCTACGCTCAGGACTACTCAGGCCCACCCAGTACCCGAACTGGGTGGCCAATGTCGTCCTGGTCCCCAAGAGCAATGGGAAGTGGCAGATGTGTGTCAACTATACTGATCTCAACAAAGCCACATCCAAGGACAACTTCCCCATGCCGCGGATTGACCAGCTAGTGGATGCAACGACCAGACACGAGATGTTGAGCTTCTTAGATGCCTACTCCGGGTATCACCAGATCAGCATGCACAAGCCCAACTAGGACAAAACGGTGTTCGTCACCAACCACGGCTTATACTGCTACACGCGGATGCCGTTCGGACTAAAGAACGCAGGAGCGACTTACCAGTGACTTGTCAACCACATGTTTGACTCTCATATTGGCCACAACATGGAGGTGTATATCGATGACATGCTCGTCAAGAGCCTCCAAGCCACCGAGCACTTGCACGACCTGGTGGAGATGTTCGCCGCGCTCAGAAGGTACCACATGAAGCTCAACCCTGCCAAATGAGCATTCAGAGTATGGTCAAGGAAGTTCCTCGGCTTCCTCGTCACCCACCGAGGGATCGAAGCCAACCCCAACCAAATCCGAGCGGTGTTGGAGATGCAGTGACCAGGGCATGTAAGGGACGTGCAATGTCTCACCGGACGCGTCGCGGCACTAACCCGTTTCCTATCCCGGGCGGCCGAGCGATGCCTTCCCTTCTTCTGACTGATCAAGCAAGCCAACCAGGCACCGGAGAAGAAGGGATGGATCACTTGGGACCAGGAGTGTGGACAAGCGTTCGAGGAATTGAAGTGCTATTTGGCGTCCCCTCCGGTCCTCGCCAAGCCCCAGAGGGGGGAGGAGTTATTCCTGTACCTCTCGATGACCTCGAGCACAATGAGTGCCGTGCTCACGCGAGAGGAAATGGGAATAATGAGGCACGTCTAGTACGTCAGCTGAGCACTACAGGGCCCAGTGTTTCGGTACTCGCACACTGAGAAATTCGCCCTCACCCTCATTATGGCTGCTCACAAGCTACGACCATACTTCCTGGCTCACCCCATCGTCGTCCTCACCGACCAACCCCTATGACAAGTCCTCCAGAACCCAGATGCCTCGGGCAGGTTGGTCAAATGGGCTATCGAGCTAGGAGAGTTTGATGTTAAGTATCGTCCGAGGACAACCATCAAGGCTCGAGCGCTCAGTGATTTCATCGCCGAGTGCACTCTGCCTACCAAGGACTCTCCAGAGCAACCCTCCGAGCCCATCTGGGAGCTATACGTCGATGGATCATCCTACGTCACGGGGAGCGGGGCCGGACTGGTCCTCCTCTCACCAGAAGGGCTCGAGCTACAGTACGCCCTATGCTTTAACTTTTCGACCATGAACAACGTAGCCGAATACGAAGCACTCCTCTCAGGGCTGCGTATGGCTAGGCACCTGGGGGCGACCAGTGTCTGAGCATATAGTAATTCCATGCTCATCGCCAATCAGGTGAAAGGGGAGTTCAAAGCACGCGAGCCCACTATGATCAGATACCTAGAGCAAGCCAGGGCTGCGGCAAGGGAGTTCTCCAACTTCGAGGTGGTTCACATCCCGCGGGAGGAAAACACCCGAGCAGACGCTTTGTCACGCCTAGCGTCGGCCACCGTGGTCTCCAACTCGAGATCCGTCCTGATAGAGGAATTATCGGTGTCGAGCATAGACGAGCCAGCGCTTTAGGTAAACGCCATCGATTATGAGCCTTCTTGGATGGATCCCCTTTTGGATTTCCTTCTCCGGCAGCAACTACCGAGCAACACCGTCGAAGCACGATGAACACGAGCAAGAGCGGCTCATTTCACAATAGTAAATGACAGACTGTACCGCCATTCCCTGTCAGTGCCACTGCTGAAATGCTTGCTCCCCATGGAGGCTAGCCAGGCCATTCAAGAGATCCATGAAGGACTTTATGGAAGCAACATAGGGGGGCGAGCACTCGCAAGGACACTAATCCGCCAAGGGTACTGGTGGCCCACTCTGCAGCGAGACTGTCTTGGCTACGACCGAAGGTGCCCCCAGTGCCAGAAGTTTTCTCACCTGCACCACCAATCGGCCACGCCGCTCCACGCACTTTCGAAACCCCGTCCGTTCGCTCGCTAGGGGGTCAACATATTGGGTCCCTTCACGGAGGCTCAAGGGAGGAAGAAATTCCTCATAGTCGCCATCGATTACTTCACCAGATGGGTCAAAGCCGAGCCATTGGGAAAAATTACGAGCGAGGTGGCTTGAAAGTTCATACTACGGAGCGTCATCTTCTACTTTGGAATCCCCAGGGTTCTCACAACTGACAATGGCAGACAGTTCGTGAGCACCACCTTCCAAGAAAGGTGTTCGGAGCTGGGAATTTGGAACCACTACACTTCGGTGGGACACCCCCAGGCTAACGGGTTGGTGGAGAATGCCAACCGGACACTCCTTCAGTCTTTGATCGAAAATATTACCAAAAAAAACTGCCGAAACACCGGCATCTATTTCGAGCCACGTCTCTCGAGCATTATTGTATTAAATCTAGCAACGTCAAATATCCCGTAAAAATTAATTGCATCGTAAACTCTTTATGTTGTGGACTTTGCAACGACGCCCATCGTTTTCCCTTTTTTTTTTTTTTACGTGGAGAACATTTTTCTCAGAAGGTTTGACCCTTCACATGGTTTAGTGTCCGATGAAACTCGTGGATCTGAATGGTTTGGTGGGCCAGGCCTGCCCATGTGGTCGGCAAAGCTGGACGGCAGACGTTCTTGTCTCGTTCGAGATCGACAAAAGCCCAGTAGATTCTGGTGTGCAACACAACTGATGCGAATCACCTCTCCGGATTGATCCACATACCCTGACGTCACTCGACACGTGCCAGACGTAGACTCGTATAGTTTTGAGAACATCAGAGAGATTGAAAAATAATATATAGTAGTGAAAAATAGTTCATACAAGAGTAAAATAATCTATAAAAGTGAAACATAACTCATAAGAATTTTTTTTAAAAAATAGTTCATAAATATGTAACAGCAGATAATAGTTTATAAGAGTAAAAAATATTCTATTATTTTTACTACTATAACTCATTTTTCATCTTACAATATCTAAATAAGGAGCGAATAGAGTTACGCACGGAACAACTCGATCGGGCAACGTGCGCTCGATGCATTTAAAGCGTGCTGTGACCTGTTGCCACGTGGAACGATATGGAGGCAGTTTGTGGTTGGCGTTGTGGTGTTGCATAGTCACAACGTTCCCATTCACAAAAGTCACGTGGAACCGGCGCCCCCCCCTCCCCCCACGTGCTGACTGGCCAATCCATGGGGACGAAGCCCAGGGACCCGTCACTCTCCCAGTCTCCGGGAAAAGGGCTTTGGCTACTGTCGGCTGTCGGTCACCGGTCGACCCGATTTCGATCTTTATTCGTCCATGTTAAAAGTTGGAGTGTAGTACGGGTCCGAGTTACGTCAGATCGAATCAAGTTAGATCTGAAATATGGTCTAACAAAGGCCGCAAAGAGCCAGGATGGTCCAATGAGATAAATAGTCTATCACGAGATCGCTAGGCTCCAGGGCGGTTCCTGTTGCGACCGCAACCAGGACGACGCGTTTGGTCTCCGATGAACTCCGATAGACCCCTATTCCAGCAACAAATTCATGCGGAGTGATGCATAAAAATTAGGCAAAATAACTTCAATGAAAAGAGGACATAAAGATGCATAACATGTCCATATTAATTAATGATGTGACATGACCTAGGATGGAGGTGGTGACCCCGATCACCACTTGATGTGACACGACCTAGGATGGAGGTGGTGACCCCAATCGCCAAGTGGTACGAGGCGAAGGACGAGCCCGAAGGCTTCCTCGATGCTAGAAAGGCCGCATTTTGGACCGACGTAACCGGACCTTCCGGTGACGTCTTTTGATATACCACTTAAGGAAGGGGGTACCACAATAGGTGTGACACACTAAGGGAATGTAGCAATTAGACCAACCCTTGGACCTAGCATGGCAAGCAATGTACGGACCGGTAAATTCACTCGAGCGGACTCTCCAGCTAAGCACACACTCGGGTCCGTAGACGGACCAGCGATAGTGGAGAGGGTTCGAAGGGGGACCTCGCTGTTCTGGGGCTCAGCTAGCTTGTGGTTGAACCCCTAAGGGTCCTGGGATGTCCACTCTGGCAGGCGGCCAGCACGGCGAGGACATGAGATGTATTGTCTCTCTCACAACTCACCCGCGGTAGTCACTCATATAATAGCAATTTGAGATCGGGCACTCAACTCGCCGACCGACGGGCAACTAGAAATTATATTAATACAAGCAAAAGTAAAACCAGCAGAGGATGGGGCTCGAAGCTCACCTGATCGGCATGAAGACGCCGATCCCAGTCGGAGACGAGGGCAAGCGAGGAAGCATGGGCTTACCCACACGCTGCACCGATGAAGCTTCAACATGAATAATCAAATTACAATCACTACGCCCCTTGCAAGGGGGTTGGACTAGGGGTGGGGGACTGTAGGGTTACAAGCAGGGCCGTGCTCCAGGCCCTCCCTGATACGACCCCATTATGCTTGCCCTGTATCATAGGCAGTAGCAAGAAACCGAGATGTTGAAGGCACAATTGGCCAAATTAACTGCACTTGTGGTAGACCTGATCGAGGGCTCCCTCCACCCGTGGGTGAAGATGAGACTTGGTCCCGGGCCACCAGTCTCGATACCTCCATCCAGTCAAGGAGGGGGGCGAGGAATACGGTGAGCCCTTCAGCCAGACAACTAGCTTGGCGAGGCCTTACATTGCAAGGGAAGCTAAAAAAGTCCTACTCTTTCCCAAGAGAGAAAACCCAGGACATTTTTGACTGGGATTGCCACTACGACAAGGTTTCCCTCCCCAGGTCCAAAAGGCCCTAAGATGTTCGGAGAAGCGGTGACCCGTTGTTCTGCCCCTATCACTAGATACTCGATCACCCCATTGAAGATTGGTACGTCTTCAAAGACATAGCTCAAGACCTGATTGACAAGGATGAGCTCAGAATGGGAGACTACGTAGTGGCCCCGCCACGTCCCCATATGACAGGCGGCCCCAGGAGAGGAGTCTACACTATATCCATCCAGCACTAGGCTCCTGAAGATGCAGCGGCCTCGGCCCCAATCGAAGCCATCTATGATGATTACCTAGAAGACTCCCGGGTAGCCTTGTGCCCTCCCGCACCAGGAGACCCCACAGGCCCGTCGACTGTAGCCCCGGAGGGATGCGAGGTGAATGCCGCTTCGGCACTGGGTCAAGAGGAGCATGGAGAGACCTACGGCATCCTCGAGACTGAGGAGGGCGAAGATCAAGACTTTACTGATTTGCTGCCGGCCCCACCGAAAATTGAAGATGGCGGCCAGGCCACCATCGACGAACTGATCGAAATTAACCTTGGCATGGAAAGCAACCCCAGGCCAACCTTTCTGAGTGCCCTCATACCTCCTCGAGAGAGAGAGGAGTACGTGAGGTTCCTGCAAGAGTTCCACGATTGCTTCGCTTGGAACAACAAAGAGATGCCCGGTCTCAGCCCCGAAGTGACTCAGCACTGTTATATTTGGTTTTCTATTTGTTTTGTTGGTGGCATCCCTTGTTATTTTTTATTTTCTAGTTGATATTTAAGTCGGTTTTTTTCTTTTTTTACTAGATTTATTTTTTTTAATGGATTTTGGTTATTTGTGTATTTTTATTAATACATCGCTTATATATATATATATATATATATATACTGTTTCTAATTAATAAAAGAAAGAAAGGAGTCATTTACAATGCATTTACGTACTATTTGTATCCATAATATATATACAGTGGATCCATTTATGCAACTCGCAACTCAAGGAGGCAAGGTGGCATCATAGCAAACACATGCCAACCCTTGGAGAGTACGTGGAGAATGCATTTATATCAATAGCAGGCCCCGCGATATTAACCCATGCTTCCCTCCTATCAAGTGAGGGCATCTCCATGGAAGTTTTAGATTCCATGAATGGAGACTACGGTGATCTCATTCGATGGTCGTCTACAATCCTTCGCCTTGCCGATGACCTGGTGACATCTACGGTATGAAAATTAAGATACATAAACTGGATCGATCTTCTAATTACTATTTTCTTTGCTGATTATTACCTAATTTGATATATATATATATATAGTTGCCTAATATATATGTATATATATACATATGTCATTATGTTTGCTATGCAGGCAGAGTTAGAAAGAGGTGACGTCGCTAAATCCATACAATGCCATATGCACGAATGCAGTATTCCTGAGGCAATGGCTCGAGAAGACATCAAGGCTTTGATCAGTGACACCTGTGTGGAGATGAATGGAGCGCTTTCTCCTGATCATCACAAGCGTTTCCCGATGTCATTTGTGAAGCTCGCCATGAATGTTGCAAGAACGGCACGGTTCATGTATCAATATGGAGATGGACATGGTGTTCCAGACAAGGAAACAAGAGACGCCATCAACTCGCTGTTGATTGAGCCCATACGGCCGGTGATGAGGTCAATTAGTCAATTGACTTGTAATTGATTAATTAATTAGTTAATTAATTAATTAGCAGACTTATCCCATCTGTTTTTCCATTTAAAAAGAGACAAGAAAAAAGAGAGAAAAGAAAAGAGAAAAGAAAAAAAGGAAAGAAAAGAGAGAAAAGTGAGAAAAGAGAGAGAAAAGAAATGAAAGAAGATACTCTATAGGGGCGAGTGCACCCACGTGCACCACTTGTCTCATCCTTCACCTGCGCTACCTGTGGGTCGGGGGCATTTGTGGATACTAAAAAATTCTCACCCCATGTTTACATAAAGGGAATAAAGAAGAGGAGAAAAAAATAAGAGAAGATGAGAAGAAGAAAAGAAGAAAAGGAAGCCCCTCAAGTTCCCATCAATGGCATACCTGCCAAGCCCTCCCAGCGGCACACCCCCTGGGTGCTCCAGCAGTACGCTCCCTGCAGGGCCCTCTCAACAGCACACTTGTTGCGCCCTTCCAGCGGCACACTCCTTAAACCCCTCCAACGGCACGCCCAAGTTCCTCCCCCAACAGCACACCTTACTGGCTTCTCCAACGACACGGCCCATTGGCTTGGCCGAGTACTGGAGCAGACCGAGCACTGTAGCATGGCCGAGCACTGCACCATGCCTGACCACTGTAGCATGCCGAGCACTATAGCAGACCGAGCTTCTAAAGCAGTCCGAGCTAAAATTGAAGAAGGTCGTATGGCCGAGCATTGTAGCAGGACCGAGCACTGTAGCATGATCGAGCACTGTAGTAGTCAGGGCTTCTGAAGCAGGCCGAGCTAAATCTGAAGAAGGCCGAGCGAATGTACTCCCTAAGAAGTCCGAGCACTGTAGCAGCCTGAGACTGTAGCAGATCAAGCACTGTAGCAGCCCGAGCACTGTAGCAAGGCTGAGCAATGTAGCATGGCCGAGAACTGTAGCGCGGTCGAGCAATGTAGCATGGCCGAGCGCTGTAGCAGTTCGAGCACTGTAGCAGACTGAGCACTATAGTAGTCCGAGCTAAAGTTGAAGAAGGTCATGCTACTGTAGCAACCGAGCCTGAAGAAAATTGAGCTACTGTGATAAACCGAGCAAGGCTTGTAAGGGTGAGAAATAGGTGTTAAAAGGGTGAAAAATATCTTCAAAAATCAGGGTTGCTACATAGTCTCGGTGATGAAGAAGGATGGTAAAGTTCGGATCTGCATTGATTTCAGGGACTTAAATAAAGCATGTCCGAAAGATGATTTCCCGCTTCCTCGTATTGATGTTTTGGTTGATAACACGGCTAGGTATGAAACCCTCTCCTTCAAGGATGGATATTCTAGTTATAATCAAATCCGTCTTGCTCCCGAGGACCAAGAGAAGACTTCCTTCACCACGCCCTGGGGCCCATACTGCTATGTTTTTATGCCTTTCAGATTGAAGAATGCAGGTGCCACCTACCAACGGGCAATGATGGTTATTTTTCACGATATGATGCATGTATACATGGAAGCCTATGTGGACGATATCTTGGTGAAGTCAAGGTCGAAGGAAGAACACCCCGTCACCTTAGCTAAGGTGTTGCAAAGGGCTAGGGAGTATCCATTAAAAATGAACCCTAAGAAATGTGTCTTTGGAGTTACATCAGGGAAGTTGCTTGGGTTTATAGTTAGTAAACAGGGGATTCAGATCGATCCGAATAAGGCAAGGGCCGTAATGGACATGCCCCCACCGAAGAACATCACTGAATTGCGAGGTTTAATTGGGCGTTTGCAGTTCATTAGGAGATTCATATCCCAGCACTCTTAGAGGTGCCGCCCATTCTATGAGTTATTGAAGGGGGGGGCCAAGTTCGAATGGAATGAACTGTGCCAGAAGGCCTACGAGGAACTTAAGATTTATCTTTCTGATCCCCCGATTCTGCAACCACCTGTCCCTGGAAAACCCGTGATCTTATATATTTTTGTTATCGAGAACTCCCTAGGAGCTATCCTGGCTCAAGTGGATGACAAAGGGAATGAAAGGGTAACATACTACCTTTCTAGGTTATTCAATCTAGCTAAATCTAAATATACTACCATGGAGAAGACCTACGTAGCGCTAGTATGGGTAGCTCAGAAGCTCAAGCACTATTTTCTAGCCCACGAGGTTAAGTTCATCTCTAGAATGGACCCCATTAGTTATCTCCTTGAGAAACCTACAAAGGACCCTGAAGAGAAATATTTTTTTTATGAAGGGCCAATCACGTTCAGCCTGGAACCTCCTCTTCTGAAGGACGATTGCACCTATAAAAGGGAAGGGGTTCATGAAAGAAGGGCTGCTACTATCGCTGCTGCAAGGGAGATGGGTTGAACCTTTCCGAGTCCAAAAAGATAGAGAGGGAGAAAGAAAAGAAAATGGGAGAAGAGTGCCTGCTAAGCCCAGAAGGAAGAATACGAGCAGAGAAGAGAGAAGTTCAGTAGCCCTGAAGCTAGCCCAGTTTTCTCCTTGCACTATTAATCCCTGTTCTTCTTGTTGTTGCCTTTTGTGTTTTCTCTTACAAGCTCAGCACGGCTCTGTGTGGGGGCCGATCCCCGTGTGTGGTGAGGCCATCATCCGCGTGAGGAGCCTGCTCCTCGTATGTGTGTGTGTGTGTGTGTGGTAATACTTCTTTTTGCCAAAGAGTGGAAGGCTCTCCCAGTTGGGAGAGGGGTGGATGTAGGTTTGTCTTGGGATGACCGAACCACCTTAAATCCCTATGCAATGGTGTGATGCTCTTTTCCATCTCTCCTATCTCCATTCATAGTGTTAGCAAGGTCTCTTTTCCACTGCCTAACCTACGGTTTACGGTTCATATTTGAGGTTTGTTCTGATTCATCGCTGAAAATGTTATAAACTGCTATTGTGCTTATCAGGATCTATTCACCCCACCTCTAGATCCTCTCTTAACCAGCCGACAATTGGTATCAGAGCAGGTTCTTAGAGATGTGGTCCAACGACGTAGGGAGATCTGATGGGAGTGCCCCTCGCAACTATGTTGCTGAGGGCCAGGCCATCAACAAACTGCCATTTTTCGATGGTACTAATTATCTATACTGGAAGTTTTCCTACGTGCTCAGGATCACCAGATTTGGTGTGTGGTTAGTAAGGGTCTATTTATCGTACCTGATCTCGATGATACTTGGACCCTGGATCAGGCTAAGAAATCCACCACTAATTGGAGCACCATGAATATCATGCAGTGCGCTATCCACCTCATAGAATTCCCCCTCTGGCCCTGTGTGAGCAGAAAACAAAAGAAAAAAAAGGGGAGACCAGGAGGGAGGCCCCTCCAGGTCTGCAAACCCGGAGGAGCCTCCTTCGCCCCCTCTCTCTTTGTTCGTTCTCCCTAAAAACAAACAAAAAAAAACGGGGGGAGGCAAAGGGAAGAGGAATACCAGGAGGCAAGGATGGCTGTACTAGTTTCAGTCTCGGTTTCATCCGGGACCGGTTTCGGTTTCTGCCGAAACCGATTCAAAACATTCTCTAACAGGGATGTGCAGTTCATGAATTATTTTTGGAAGACTCTGGCGCAAGCATATCATTCACAAACTGACAGCCAAACGGAGGTGGTTAATAGGAGTCTTAAGACCCATTTGCATTGCCTTATCGGTGAGCATGGGAGGAATTGGGATCTAATTTTGCCGCATTCTTAGTTCGCTTACAATAATTCGGTCAATAGGACCATAGGGTTGAATTCCATTTGAGGTTGTGTATGATCACAAACCTAGGAAGCCTGTATATCTCATCCCCATATCACTACATGCTAGAGTTTCAATGTCAACTGAGTCATTTGCACATCACGTTTAGAATCCGCATGAGAACATCAGTCAACACGTTAAAGTCAGCAACGGAACATAAAAATGTTTGGTAGATGTCCATAGGCGACACTAAAAATTTCAATAGAGTCCACAAGTGATGATTAGGGTGAGGCCGGAGCTGTTTCCCTCAAGAACCGTGAATTAGTTGCTTGCCCGTGATGCTGGTACATTCAAGGTGTTGAAACGGGTTGGATCGAATGCGTAGGTTATTGATCTTCCACCAGACTATGGGATTAGTTCTACTTTTAATGTTTTAGATCTGGTAGCCTACAAAAAACCGATGGCGATACCCAGTGACTTTTCTTCTTTCCCATTCAAAATTGTATGAAGCCTTAGGCCACTTTTGAAATGGCTGTTGTCCCGTGAGATTTTTTTAAAATCCATATATATTACACCGTACAAGGGGGGTCAGCGATTATTGTCAGAAATGGAATCTCATGTGGCCATGGATTTCGTCCTTTCAGCCTCGGAAACCATTTAGCTCCATTCCTTAATCCCTTTAGCAGCCCGTTCTCATCTGTGGCATCAATCCTGACCGCGCAGGTCGATCCGCGTGTGAGGGCGCACATTTGCGAGTTCAGGCTTCAACTTAACTTTGTTTTCTCCACGCCATTCCTTCTCCATTCATTTGTTGACCTGTCATGAACAAAGTATCACGTATGTCAGTCATATGAGAGTGAAAAATAACAATGACTTATAGTGTTAGCCATTATTAAAACCATGAGATACAAATGACCAATGACCACAGGGGCACAACAGATTCCCATCAAGTGACCAAGAAGAAGCCTTTGGCCCTAAAGGCTGGACCTAGCCGTCAAACTACCTCCGGGGAAGGTGAGACTTCTACCAGTGAGTAGGATGAGGATCAAGTGGCCATGCTCACATGTAAGTTCAGAAGTTTTCTGAGAAAAGAAGATAAGGGCTTCATGAAAAGGAAGCCACAGGTAAAGAAAGGTTATAGACCGAGTTCTGAAAATTTTAAGAAAATTGACAAGATTATTTGTTACTCTTACAACAAACCAGGACATGTCAAGACTGAGTGTCCTGAAAGGGTAAAGAAAGCTGGCCAATGGAAAGGGAAAAAGAAGAAAAAAACCATGGTATGCATGTGGAGCGATGAGGAGGAAGATGACGAAGAAACAAGCTCCATGGAGAAGGAAAAGGAAGATTTCTGCCTAATGACCAAGGGAGATGAAGAATCTAAAGTACATTCTCCTTTCGAGCACTTCACTGCTAGCAACTAGGAAGAAGCCTACATAGAACTCATGGATAAGTATGAAATGTATAAGAAGGGAAATAAAGTCTTGAAAAAGAAAATTAACTCAATTGTGTATGATTAAAGCATGAGTGATAAAACTCTCTCCCTGGAATCTGAAATTGAAGACCTAAAAAATTGATTGAAGATTTGGAAGATGGTAGAAAAGAAATGGCTAACTTAGAAGTTGAAATGAAGACTTGAGAAATGAAATTGATGAAACAAAAATGAAGATGCGGATACTATTCAAATATTCATACCATTCTAATGAGCCTTAATCCCCTATGACTAGAGTAAACAAACTCCTTGAAAGCTTGCAGAAGAAGCTCAGATGCCAAGGATCATCATGTTGATAGATTGAAGATCTAAAGAGTTACTCAGAATCTCAAGCAAAATGCAGCAGAGTTTAGTATGAGAACTACAATTTCAAGAAGACTGTGTCGACCCCACCTCCCTTGTGTGTTGACTCCCTTGTTCATAAAACGGAGTAAAGTTCAAATGGGTCTAAGCTACGTCGACTCCAGTTAACTATTGCGTCGACTCTAAATGCACCACCAGCAGAAGTAGCTATCACTCAAGCAGTCCCCTTTATAACTGTGTCGACGTCATAAGCACTACTGCGTCCACTCTAGACATCTACCATGATAGGATCTCATGGATGCATCGACCCCACTCTCTTAGGGCATCGACGCAAGGGCTTCACAAAAGTCATTATAAACGCCATTCACTGAGGCAGTGTCGATGCACCCCCTTCATAGCGTCGACTCCATGAAGCTCAGGCTCACCAGCAGTTTAAGGATTTGTGAAGCTGCGTCGATGCCATGATTTGCTGTATCAACGCACCAGAAGACTTTCAAGCTTATATCTGTCAAAATCGTAGTTGCTTTGAAGATCATCTAGAGCTTAAAATAAGAGACGTAAAACTCTAAAAACACGCTTTTGAGGTCTGGAAAAGGTTCCTAGGATAGAGAACTATCGCCTTCATCATGACAGTTAGATCTACTTTTTAAAGAAGGACTACAAGGGTAGACCAGATTTGGGAAAAGTCTCCTTCCATGGTATCCTATCTTTTTGCAGTTAGCCAATCAGAGTTTGGTCCAAAAAGGATCTAGGATAGAGATCTGTCCTATCTGTCTTGAGCCAATGAGAAGGCTGAATAGAAGGAGGTCCTTGACCAAGCAACTTACTTTTACCTGGACCAATCAAATGAAGATCTATAATAGGGAAAATCTTTCTGCCATCATTTCCTTTCCAACAAATCAAATGGGAGGATCTTGGAGGGGCAATTGAAGAAACACGAGAAAAATTATCACGTACATGACATAGAGCTGGTAGCTGTGATCTTTGCTTTGAAGATCTGGTGACATTATCTCTATGGTGAAGCCTTTATAGTGTATTCTGATCACAAGAGTCTTAAATATTTATTCTCTCAAAAGGAGCTCAATATGAGACAAAGATGATGGTTAGAATATTTAAAGGATTTTAACTTCTCTATATAATACCACCCTAAAAAAAGGTAATGCCGTAGCTGATGCACTTAGCCAGAAGCTGCTGGCCTTATTATCAAGTATGATTATTAGAGAATGGCATCTACTTGAAAAAATGGCAAGTCTAGACCTCAATATGGAGGAGAAGGAAGGCGGAGTCTTTATCGTAAATATTCGACTCCAACCCGAGTTACTCTTGAAAATCAAAGAGCGACAAGGTGATAATCCGTTGATCATAGAAATTAAAGAGAATTAGTTTAACGACTGGATTTTCTTCTAGCTGATGATGCAAGGTTATTATTCAAAGGAAGAACATCTGTACCGGATTGTTCTATCCTCAAGGGTAAAATCATTGAGGGGTAAAATCATTGAGGAAGCACATCGGTCAAGGTATACTATTCACCTTGGTGCTACAAAGATGTACCTAGATCTTAAGAGAACTTTCTGGTGGCCTAACATGAAAAGAGAGGTAGCCGAGTTCGCAAGTAGATGTTTGGTTTGTCAACAAGTTAAGGCCGAACACCTCAAATCGGCTAGCAAGCTCAAGCCTCTCGAAATACTGGAATGGAAATTGGATAGTATTAGTATGGACTTCATTGTTGATTACCAAAGACCCGAAGTGATTTTGATGCTATATGGGTAATTATAAATCAACTAACCAAGTCCACTCACTTCTTACCTATCAAAATAAAATAGACTGTGGATGTTCTAGCCACCTTATATATCAAGGAGATTATCAGGCTGCATGTTATTCCAACCTCTATTATTTTGGATCCAAATCCAAGATTCACCTCTCATTTCTGGAAGGGTTTACAATCATCTATGGGCACTAGGCTAAATAACACTGGGACATTGTATAATGATGTGTCTCTTGACAGGTTCAACGGCATAGGGGGATAAACCCTCCACAGAGGCGTCCGTGGGGAGCGGGGATGAAAGTCTACAGCCGAGGCCAAAATGCCCCTGAGTAGAGGCTGCAGTAGCCAAGACTGGCGAGTCTTTTGTAGGACTTGGGGCTGACGGGGTAGCTGAGGCAGAGATAGCTCTGAGTAAGTGTCATTTGCCTTCTTTGCTTCTGGTCAATTTATCCATGGTAGCGGGCTAATCTTGCTTTGCTGGGTTTGTGTCTTGCAGCTCCCATGGAGGCTAGGACGGAAGCGACCTTCTCGCCCCCTCGGGGGGAGGACCCTTCCTATGTGGAGGGAGTTGAGTATGAGATTGACACAAAGATTTTTCTCCGGGTGATGGACGAGATGGTGCCCAATGTCAAGGCCATCCCTGACTTCGAGTCATGGGTAGGTGCGGAAGGAGCCCGTTTAGGCAAGGGCTTGTGATGTTGATTGTAAGCTGTGACTTCGCCCATTTCTGGCTACTGATGTGACCGTCTGACTTGTGCAGAGGAGGCGGAGATGTCGGGGGCTAAGGCCCTAGACGGGGAGCCTGGACAAGCGAGAGAGCTAGCCCCCACGGCGACTGGAAATTGTCTGGGTAAGTGTTCGATTACTTTAGAGGGAATCTTCTCGTTGTAATCGCACTTATTGATTAGCCAGAGTTGTTGACTTGGTCTGAGTTGCTTGTTAGGCAGGTGATGATGCGGCGGCCACCCTGGAGATGATCTAGGAGCTAGTGGACGCCGGCCCGTCAGTTGCCCCGCCGTCCTTCGGGGATGAGGCTAGGAAGGAGACCTCCGTGCCCCCACCCACCGTAGGGGACACGCTGGGCAAGCTACCGGGGCTGTTGGAGAAGCTTCCTCTCCCACCTTTGCCGACTGTGGTGTCAGCTTGCATGGTGGGGCTGGTGGAGTTGTCCAGCATAGGACCCTCAGGTACGTAGCTGAGTACTTAGTTATTTCATGGTGGATTACTCTGCTTTACCCACTCATCAGCCGTGTTGAATAAGCTACTGGGGCCTTCAGACTGTGCCACCTCCCATGTTCTGAAAGGCTGGGTAGTGACATTATCGAGATCGAGGATTGGCTTGGTAAGACCTTCCAGGACCTTGATATGGCCATGATACTGGTCGATCCCGGCTTGATTATTTTCAAGATAGGCAGTAGGAGGTGCCATTCTTCCTACGTCCCCTATGCTGACGATGTGTGAAACCATCTTAGGATTGACATATCCCAGTGGCAGTGGTGGGAACCAGTCATCTCCGGAGGCACTTTTGATGCCCTGGCCGGGGTCTTGACTTTGGAGGTCTTCTGTGACTGCTCTGCATACACAGAAGCATCAAGCAGATGACACTCAAACACTTCGAATGGGTGGAGGTTGGCAAATATCCTCTCCTCCTTCCCCTCTTAGTTGTATTTGATGCACTGGTGTAGCGTGGAGGGTACCACCATATTTTCATGTACCCAGGGGTGGCCAAGCAATGCCTTGTACGAGGTGCTAGAATTGATAACATGAAACTGCACCCTCATAGTAAAATCTGCCATAGTGAGTGTAAATTCTGCCACTCCCAGTGGCACTTCAAAATTTTGGTTGAAGCCGGCGATACACATATCTCTAACTTTGTCGAGGCGCACACTAAAGTAGTACCTCTGGTATATTCTGTACGGTAGGATGTTGACGGCTACTCTGGGATCCACTAGAATCCTATTCAGCTCCCGACCATTCAACTGCCCCTTCATGTATAGTGGTCTATTGTGGCTAATAGTAGGGAGTAACATGTCCTCCTGAGTGAAAGTCACATTGGCTTCTGGTAGCATTTCGGCCAAACACGCCTCATATTAGGCAGGCGTCTGGAGAGTAGTGATGATCACCTGTCGGGTCTCTTCACTCAAGGAGAGGATCTCCCAGATAGTGAACCTTATCGGAAGCTTTTTAAGTAGCTTCATTATTGTGACGACCCGGATCCTGGATACCAGATATACCCGATAGGACTATCGAATACACCTGATACCACTTGGAACCCGTGAGGCCTCCCAGAAATTAATAAGAAATTCCTTAATAAACATGATAAGTAAAAATTTGACCATTTTATAAAAATCTGAAAAAATTAGAATCTTGTAGAGGATAAAACGTTTAACAAAATTATCTTCTACGACCAGCCCAAATAAAATACTTAAGTAAGTCGAATTAGCCAATTAAAGCCCAAATCCACACTTAGCCCAATCGGACCTTAAAACGCGAATTAGAGCCCAATAGTTAACCATTTAAGCCCAAACTGGTTGCAAACGAACGGCTAGGATGAGGAGATTATTTCCCCTCTTGTTATTCTCCGAAACCCTAACCTTAGAGAGTGAATTTTGGATTAGAAGGTGACTGTAAACCCTATCTGACATGGTTCGCGCACGTCCAACTTGCGTGGACTCTATCTCCACGAATAGAACACTCTAGACCCCATAGGACCTATAAAAACTACCCTTAGCAATCCTAGTTGCATTTGGGTGCTGTGGCGACTGACGAGAACCTCGGACAAAGGAGAATTCCGGTGATCACCGGCGTGGGGTTCTTGGCGCATTGGCTTCCTTTCTTCTTCCTTCAACCTCCGATTAAGGTAGGTGGTAGCAAGCCAAACCCTAAGTGCGATATATGGTTGGAAGCACCATCCCGTCCTCTTTCTATTGATCTAAAAAGCCCTAAATGTTGTGTAGTGTCCTACGAGGATTTTAGATTTGAATGGAAGCATGTCATAGTTAGGGTTAACCTTTTCTTCCCCATTCTAAGTAGGGATTTTAGGCACTAAATATTTAATTGATCATGCTAGTTTGTAGAACCTTTCGTGCTCTTTCCATTGATTGCAAAAGTCTCAATTTTTATGTTGTATATTGTGTGTATTTAATTGTTAAAGCTAACCCTATCCAACTCGCCGAAGGTGGGCGGGACGAAGGGGGGCAGCAACCTATTTTGACTTGTGCGACCTCACGATAGACCGCCCAACCTAGATGGGCAGCAGATCCTTAACCGTACATGTGTTTAATCTTTGATACGTTTTCTGGGAAGAGTGGCAAAACCCTAACAGCCCTTCTGCACCCGATCCAACGACAAACAACACCAATGACGTATGAAAAGACAAAAGAGAAAGGATTTTATTCATGGCAAATGAGAACCAAATACATCAAGCGTAAGAAGAAGAAGAAGAAAAGCAAGGAAAAAAAAAAAAAGAGGAATGGGGGTTGAACAGGGGCGACAGCTCCCTACTCTTCCCTTTCCCCTGCTACATTTCTCTCTCCCTCTCTCTTACTCTCTTGCTCTCTCTTTGGTGGTGATCATCGAAGAGGCTCCTTTGGCGACGCCTCTTCTTCTTCTTCTCTTCTTACTCTTCTGCTTCTTCTCCTCTTCTCTCTGTGTGTCTTCTGTGTGTGTTGCCCTCTCTCTTGTCAGAGAAGAAGGGGTTTTTATACCCCAACTACACGGTGACGTGGGCAGGTCGGTGGAGGCGGGAAAGAGTGCACATTGATGGAGATTTGACTTCCCCTCGTCTCCGTTGACAGAGGAGTAGCTTGCGTGCCTCACTCTCGTGTTGCCACATCAGTCGTCCCACTGCGCGCCAAGAATCCATAGGGGAGTGGCGTAAGATCCTCCCTACTGGATGAGTCGTGGGGAGAGCATGCCGCTGAAGAAGTAGACCATGTCGTTGAGAGGCATTTAAGGTGTGCCGACGAACGAGACGCATGGGCGTGCCGTCGAAGGGCGGAAGAAGCGTGCCGTTGAAGGGCACTTGACAGTGTATCGTAGGAAGCTTCGCAGGCATGCCGGGGAAGGCCCGTTGGAAGCGCGCCGTTGAAGACTACCCTATGGCGTGCCGGTGAAGGGTCCAGGGGTTTGCCGCTGGGGACCGCTGGGCGTACTGCTGAAGCCTGCAAGGGTGTGCCATTGAACAGCCACTGGGCGTGCCGTTGAACATCCACTGGGCGTGCCGTTGAATAGCCCCTAGGCGTGCCATTGAACAGGCATTGGGGCGTGCCGTTGAAGACCGGCCTTGAGCCCGTTTCATGCACAAGTTGTGGTTCATTTAATTTTTCTTCGGGGCCCATGGATTGTGGGCTTCCCGGGGGTTGGTTTCTCTTCGCATGTAGAGCAGCCTGTTATGACTGCAGGTGGGCAAGAGCATGTCGTCCTCCGTGAAGGCCACGGCCACCTCCGGGGATAGTTCCGCCAAACAGGCCTCAAGGTGGGTTGGCATTTGGAGCACGAAAATGATGGCTTGCCATGTCTCTTCATCCAGAGATAGCATCTCCCAGACGGTAAATCGAACGGGATCTTCTTGAGATGCCTGACTATTCGGTCGGCAGCCTGAACCTTGAGTAGCTTCATTTCTTTGGCCTTGCTGCGTCTGCCCCCAGCCTGGGTCTGGGGCGCCGGGTCAGAAGGTGACTCCTTCACCAGATCTGGCACAGCTACCTGAGCCTGCGGGGACTGCTAGATTTCCTCTTTTTCCTTCGTAAATTCGGCAAGGTTAGGGGTGCCATCAAATTCTTCCGCTAGCTGGGATGGCACCGTCGCCGGTAGGGTCAGAGGGTTACTCGCAGGCGGAGCCGGGCAGCTGCTAGCCCCCTTGGTTGGCTGGGGCCCTTGCGGGCGCACCTGCCTTTCTGTGCGGGCCCGAAGGAACTCAGCGAAAGAGGGAGCACCCTGACTTTTTGACTTCTCAGGATAAAGACCCGACGGTGGGGGAATCTCCGTACCTCGAACCTCAGCTTCGGGGATTGGTAGGGCTGCTTGCCTCTTAGCATGATACTGTAGTTGTCCTAAGGAGGGCGTCCCCATTTCTTCCCCGACCGGGTGGCATGTCGGGAGGTCGATGCTTCGACCTAATTTGCTTCTGGCAGGTCACAAGATGCCCCGTCCTCCTCCTCCTCCAGAGAGAGGGCGGTGTCGAACAGCACCGAGAGGGTGTTGCAGGTGACGATGACCTCCTTTTTCTTCTTACCTCTGGACCTTCTTTTTTTCTTCTTCTTTTCTGCAACAGCCAGTGGCTGCTCTTGAGGGAACTCACCTCACAGGGGAGGCTCTTGCTCTACTTGGGCTTCTACTTCAGGGGTCAGCTCGAGGGATTCGAACTCCTCCCAGGGGACATATTCTTTCAGCTCAACAGGCCAGATCTCGGGCTGTTCTTACACACCCTCACACCATCCCTTTTTTCCTTCCGAGTCTTCGGGCTCGTGGGAGCCAGGCCGAGTTTCGAGTTACGCCGGTTCCATTCCGGTACTCGGATCCAGGGTTGCCACAATAATAATCGAAAAACCACGCACACCCTCGACAGAGTGAGCACAACAACTTCACCCAGCCAAGTGCCTCGCGTACGTCGGGAACCTTAACTCGTCAGGCAAATGGAATGCCGCAAAAATGACTGGGACTGGGGCGGCTGCCATGGGAGCTCGTGAGCAAAAAGACCAATCTGACACATCAGAAACACTCTAGCTCGGCCCTACCCATGGCGCATGGCCCATCCCTGAGAAACCCGCCACATCTCAGACACCATCCAGGCTGCTCACTCACACCATACCACAGTGGTCGAACCACTGGATGCTGAAAAGATACAGTGGACACCTACTGCTCCTGCTCCTGGTGCCTCCCACCACCCCCACTCCTTATGAACAACCTAGCCATCCGACCAAACCTCAACCTCGAAGGGAAGGAACTCAAACTAGGAGACAGAAGAGACACCACTTGTCCACTCAATGGTCCACCATGACAAGGCTGGACCCAGCAACTAAAACTTGCCAGCAGAATCTTCTCAACCTCGACACACACCACAGACCGGAACACCCATTTCATCGCAACACTCCACGATCTCGCTGCACTTGGATTCGGCTGGCCTTCAAACATCGGCGGTGAAATCTCAAAAACTCTTGCAAGAGCATCCACGACTGCCACGCGACGAACTACCCTCGCCAGCCTCCTGACCATGACACTGACTCCGCTGTCGCACAAGAGACCGAACATGCCAGCACAAACTCATCCTGACTCGGCACACCTCGAGCTACTACCTCCGGAGGAGGAGACTCACCTCTCGACTCTTCCCTACTCGACTCCACTTGAGCTCCCACCGGCACTCCTAACTATGTTCAAACACGCCTCCACGGCACCGACCAACTGTAATACCCTGGATCTTTGGCGGATCTTTATTGGGTCCTACTGGATCTTTATTAGGTCTTGAGTGTTCACTTGTTTGACTGCATCATATTTCTCATTGCATAGTTTATTGTCATTCACATAGCTTTACATTTTTTATTTTAATTCATCAACTTCATTTCTTAAGCTTTCATTCTTAGCTTCTAAATCTTTCATTTCATTTCTTCTATCTTCTAAATTTTCAATAACTTTTTTTAGATCTTGAATTTCTGATTCTAGGGAAGCATTTTTCTCATTCAAGCTATGATCATGCACGGAAGTATTAATTTTCCTTTTTAAGGCCTTATTTTCTTTCTTGTAGATTTCATACTTATCCATGAGTTCAAAGTAGGCCTCTTCCCAATCACTTGTTGAGAAATATTCAAAAGGAGAATTTACCTCCCTATCTTCATCTCCTTCGGCCATCAGACACAGATCTTCATTTTCTTCACCTGTGGAGGAGGTTTCTTCTTCTTCCTCCTCCTCATCACTCCACGTGTGGACCATGACCTTGTTCTTTTTGCCCTTCTATTTTGGCATTATTTTCTTTACTCCTTCTGAACATTCAGACTTGATGTGTCTAGATTTCCTGCATGAATAGCAAACAAAATTTTTAATTTTCTTTAAATTCTCAGGTTTTGATTTGAAACCCTTCTTTACCTGAGGCTTCTTTTTTGTGAAGCCTTTACCTTCCTTTCGTAGGAATCTTCTAAACTTTCAAGTAAACATTGCTAGTTCGTCCTAATCCTGGTTGCTACTTGAAGACTCACCTTCATCAGAGGTATTCTGGTTGCTTGGTCCATCCTTTAGAGCCGCAGGTTTTTTCTTACTTACCTCCACTTCCTTGTTCTTCAAGTTCATCTCATAGGTCATTAGAGACCCTATGAGCAATTCCACTTTAGTAGTTGCCAAATTTTTGGACTCTTTAACTACTGTAGCCTTGGTATGCCACGCAGGGGTCAATGATCTGAGAATCTTCCTCACTATATCCTGCTCAGAGTAGCTCTTCCCTAGTTTAGTCAGACTGTTAGTGAGCATTGTTAACCAAGCATACATGTCCGATATTGATTCATCGGGTTCCATTCTGAATTTCTCATATTATGAAATTAACATATTCACCGTGGTTTCACATACCAGGGATGTCCCTTCATAAATTACCTCAAGATGGTCCCACATCTCCTTTGCAATGGCACAAGTTGATACTTTAGAAAATTCCATAGGATGAAGGGCACACTACATTATATGTTTGGCACCCAAGTTCTAGGTTGATCTTCTAATTTGCTCGCGGGTCTAGGTTTCCTCATCTTTAGGCCTCTCATATGGACCCTTGCTTACCACACGCCATATTTCTTGATCCTGGGCCCTGATAAACACCTGTATATTATTTTTTCAGTAAGGATAATTAGACCCAGTGAAGAAAGGTGGTCTATTGATAGAGTGCCCTTCGGGCATGTGACCCGTAGCTGCCATTCCCCCATTTCTCTCAAGGTCGTTAGACCACATACTAAGAGACTACCTCTGATACCATGTGATAGAAGGGTTTGGCAGATCTAGAGGGGAGGGGTGAATAGGTCAGCCCCTTTCTTTTCCAAATAAGCTAGAGGTTAAAAACTTTTTAGCTATCAGGGAAGATAGCGTGCACTGTTTAGCTAAATGCGAGAAGAAAGATGAAGAAGTGTGCCTAAACAAGCATCTACCACACGACAAGCAATCACACAAGGTGTAGAAACTGGAGTTTTTAAGGTGGTTCGGTCTCTATTTAGAGACCTACGTCCACCCCTCACTGAACCAAGTGAGGCTTCACTAGTGCCCAAGCACTAACTGCTGATTCACTGCTTCACATAGAGAGAAAAACACTCTAACTAGCTGCCCAACAGCTTGCGGGCATACATAGTCCAAATCCATTAAACTGAGCTCCACTCAGTCTATCTTCCTACAGATAGGTATGGACCAAAGTAGATGTCTGAGTTTAACAAAGAAATTGAAGAAAAAGATTGACAAAGTAGACCGGATGTATCGATGAAAACTTATAGAAAATGCCCTGTCTGTAGACTGGATGACGCTCTGGGGCGGCTACCAGTTCAGGGGTCCCTTCAGCACGAACTCAAGGAAGATGTAGGAGGAGCTTTCTAGCAACGGCGCAGATGACTGGAGACGGGGTCTTCTATGTAGGCTGGGCTCCAGAAGCTGAAGAGGAATCCACCGCGGTGCTTCCACACCAGAAGGACAGGATGGCGAGATTCTTGTTACTCTCTTGCGCTGCTCTCCCTTCCTACCCGTTCTCACCTTCTGGAGAAGATGAGGCTTCAATAAGATTCTTGCTCGATCTTTCTCCTGTGGGCTGCCGCTCCTCTATGAACGTCCCTCTCACCTTCTCTATCTTCTACATCATTCCTTGTCTTTTCTCTCGCGCACACAAAGAGCATGAGCAGATATGGAATAATATCTGCAGTGTGGACCACTTTGGAAGATGCCACTGTCACCCAATGATTCCTTCTGAAAAAGTGACCTTCTAGAAGTATCTTTCATGTACAAATGGACCCCAACGAATGATTGCGGATAATGGAATTGGGTTGCTATCGAATGCAGATCCGTTCTGTGCGTCATCGATGGTGTTGACACTCTTGAGCTGAAGTGTCGACACTACCAGTTGATTTCTTGACGAAAGGTAGCATTGTTCACCATGGTGTCGACACGCTTGAGCCTACAGGTCAACACGGGTACCACGAGTGCAAGCATCTTAAACCACCGTGTCGGCACTAGACACTGTTGGTATCGATGCATGAATGCCAGACAGAGATAATCATCTGTTACACTTGAACTGTGTTGTCGACAATATCAGTTGGTAGTGTCAACACTCAGAGAGCTTCAAAACCCAAACAGAACCATGAATTTTCTTTGTTTGTTCTATAGTGTCAATACTCTGAACTTGAGAGGTCGACACTTGATCATTCTAGACTTAAGCCTATCTAAGGAACTTTTCAACAACTCAGTTAGACAAACTATAAAGCTTTCAAGCAGAAACTTCCAATAATGATTCATGGTTTATTATCATCAAAACCATGGGACACAACAAGGGGCTCCGCCCTCGCCAGGCTCAAAATTACCCTTCGTCCCATTGGACAAAATATCTCGCACTACAAACGAGCTTGTGCCCTAGGGAGTCCAAAAAAAACAAAAGCAAAACAAAACAAAACAAGGAAAAAGGAAACAAAAGAAGAAAGAAATGAATTAAAAATGAAAAAAACTCACGAAAAAAAAATTGATCTTAAAATAATTAGTGAATTTTTCATTGATTATCAAGAGAGATCAAAGTTGCCTAGGTTCCATTGCCCATCACATTCTTTCATCATTATAAAAATATAAAAAATAACATTTTTCAGTGGCAGTGGACCCACTTAGCACATTACTTTAATTTCGAGGAGACACATGAAAAGTCTCCGAATTAATAAGAGTGACTACTTATTCCTACTTCCCCGCGTGCGTCGATATCGGACCATCAAACACATACGTCGACGAGCCGGATCGTACGATCTCCACTGATGGGTTTCTACCTCTGCACGTAACCTCACTTGCACGTTCCATACAGGGATATGTTTCTTGACGAACTCGCATGCATGCATCATCGCCAAATTAGCCATATATCTCCAGTGCCTTGTCCAAGTACTCATCACAGCTTCTCAAAACACAGACACACACACATGGCTCTTTACCCAAGAAAAGTGACCGTGGTGCTCTCCATGGTCCACATTGTTGGTGTACTGATCTCCACATCTTGCGCTGAAGCGAGAGTTTTGGAGGCCGAGGAGGAGGTGGTGGTGATGAGAGAGATCATCGTCATGCAATCCCTCCCCAAGGCCCCAGAGAAACACTCGAGGCCCTCGGATTGCAGCTATGGGTCTCCACCCGGCACCGGAATCTGCCCACCAACCACGGCAAATTAATATTCGTAATCCCACCACAAACATCCATCGGTTCCTTGCTAGAACCAGATCTAATTGGCGTACGTCGACCATTCGGATTCCTAGCTCTTGTTCGCGCGCTGCAGTGATGTTCCTAGTTTTTTTTCTTTGGTTTTCGCCGTCAGTTTGAATTAATGCAGAGATACACTGCCTCCCACATCGACGTGCCGAACATCCAGAAGTGATGCTCGAATAAATTAACATCCATCAGTTATTTGTTAATTTCTTCGTCCATGTAACTGTACGGTCTCCGAGAAAGTGACGAATAAACATTCATCATATATCTCTTTATGCAAGTCTCTCTCTCTCTCTCTCTCTCTCTCTCTCACAAACATTGTTTAGACGGCATGTCCAAGACAAGGGTAGAAGTAAACACCATTATCGTCTCGACATCATGTCAAAACCAACTTACCTGGGAGAGACATAGGGTCTGGGCCAGGTAGAATATGGTTGTTGACTTGCCAGACTTGCCAAAGTCAACCAACTTGGCAAAGACATGAGGCCTAGGCCAAGGGAGGAATATGGGGCATAGACGTTGACCCGACGTCGTGTCGGAGTCAACAAATTTGGCAGAGGTGTGAGGCCTGAGCCAAGGGCATAATATAGGATATAAATGTTGGCCCGAAGTGATATCGGAGCTAACGAACTTGGCAGAGGTGTGAGGCCTAAGACAAGGGTAAAATATGGGATAGGTATCGACTCGACGCCATGTCGAAGTCAACGAACTTGGCGAAGACGTAAGGCCTAAACCAAGGGTAGAATATAGAATGGGAGTTGGCTCGACGTCCTATCGAAACCAACGAACTTGGCAGAGACGTGAGTCTAAGTCAAGGGTGGAATATAGAATGGGTGCTGACTCGACGTCCTGTCGAAGCCAACGAACTTAGCAGAGACGTAAGGTCTAAGATAAGGGCAGAATATAGGGTATCAATGTTGACCCGACATCATGTCAAAGTGAATGGGCCCTACCCCGATAGGAGGTTTGGGGTGAGGGTAGACTAGGATGTAGACGTAAGAGAGGCCCAGACCCAGGGCTAAATATTAATGTCAACCCGACGAGATGTCAGAGTCAACCAACCTTGCTCAGACGGGAGGTCTAAAATAAAGGTAGAATGTGTAGATGAGGATGTCAACCCAATGTCATGTCAAAGTTGACCAACTTGGTGAAGACGTGAGGTCTAAGCCAGGATAGAATATGGATGTTGACTCATGGAGATGTTGGGATCAACAAACATTGCTCAGACAGAAGGTCTAAGACAAAGTGAAGAAATCTTCTTGTTGGTTTATTTGTTCGAGTTTATTAGGTTTATTGAGTTTGTTAAGCTGTTTGTTTATTCATTTATTTTTTATTAGGTCTATTGGGTTTGTTGAAAATAGACAAGACAGACTGACTTGAATATCAACCTAGACTTAAGACAATTTTTTTTACACTTTTTTCTCCCCTTTTTTATGCAATGACAACCCTAGACACAACCTTTCGCTCTGATGCCAATTTGATGCGGGACGGACCACGGTGGACTCGACTCCAAGTTGAAGACCGACCTTGGACTCTAGCAAGCTTGCTGTTCTTCCCTAAGCGAGGGAAGCGTCAGACGTGCGCGGTTGAAAAATCAGCGAGAGCTAGGGTGGTCAAACTCTCATTCGTGCCTAGATCGGGTCACGGGACGGGTTTCGCTCTCTCGCTCACAGCGGTGATCGAATTTGAACTAGCTAATTAATCCTACCACATGTTGGCAGTGGCATATAAACTTGCATACGGGTAAAGCAAATGCTAAAGAGAGTAGCGAAAATGATACCTCCACGCTCTGGGCATGGCGAAGATGATCCCGGCCAGTTACGGTAACTCCCGGTACAATGGAAAAAACTTAATTACAACAGTGAATTTCATTACCCACTCCACGCAGGGAGGTAAAGGGCTACAAGTGGGCCCGGGAGAACCGACCCTGGGTTGATGGGCAACAATCTGGAAGTGCTCTCGGGGCGAACTCGGCCTGTTGGTCTGACTCGGTCCTGCGCCGACTCGATGCTGCGTTGACTCGGTCCTAACTCACTGGACAGCAAGTGACGACTTCCAAAGGAACGTCATCCTCTTGAGGTCTTCTGGAGCTGCCGCTTGGCTGGGACGATGGCAGGATGTCCTTGGTTGACTCCTGGGAGCAGCGGTTGCTGAAGTTGATTTTGAGTATTTATTTATGAATTTCTCCCAGACTGTAATTTCAGACCTGCACAGGGAATAGATCTGCGCGCCTCGGCAGTAAGAATTAATTCTCTCAGATCCGAAATCAGATCGAGGCGAGACTAGTGGCGTTGGAAAGAGAACTCCTAGATCTACAATATATAATTTTTTCAAGTTGATCCAAGTAGAGGATGAGAAATTACAGGCTATGCAAACAATAAGTTTTCCTATGGATCTGGCTCCCCAGGGCGATATACCTCAACCATTTCAACCCCAGTAACAAAAACCACCTCCTTAGTACCACCAAGTTCCACCCTCGGGGAATTACGGTCCTCCCTAACAACAAAGGAGGCCAGTCGGCCCAAAGAGACCCCATTATCCACCACTACTAGCATCATTGTTAGACATATTTAATGCCCTCATGGCTGCCAACTTGCTCTTCCTCCCCAAGGAGAGAGCTGTGTGGCTCCCCAATGTTGACACTTCAAAGTACTGTGTTTTCCACAGACAGCCGGGTCATACAGTGGACAATTACTTTCATTTGAAAGATTATATTTATGATACGAATGTTGAAGGCGAGATTGATTGGGATGAAATGAGGTGGTACATTGCCATCCTAAAAGTTAGGAGGCCTCCTCCTAGACCACAATTACAACATCTATAGCCATAATAGCAACCACAACAACAACAACCACAGCAACAGTAACAGCCCCAGCCGGTAACACATCAACAACCCAACATGGTCATTGTTAAGAACCACCTTCTGGATCACCACCAGCCCAACCATCAGGTCAACCTCATCTCCTCATTCCTAAAAATTGGAAGAGGACAAGTCTGGCAGGTGGAAAGCACCTCTATTCTCGTCGCCAATCACATTCCTAGTCAACATCCACGCCTTACTAAGCCAACAACCTTCTCCCCCAACCCGCATCACAATCTGTAATAAGGGCTTATCCCTCATTGTCGCAGCCATCACATTCCCTCATTTACATCCCTGCCACCAATCCCACGTTGATGCACCAGCAACTACTATCCACTACACCTTTGCCTATGCCCTCAAGGCCTCTCATCATCTCTCACCCAACCACCTCACTGCCCACTTCCATACCTTCACCTTTACCTCCAAACCCTCTTACCATCTCCCATCCCTCCAATTCGCCACTTATCTCCACTTTGCCACCTCCTTCGCCTTTCAAACCCCTCATTACCCACCATCCATACATGGCCCCATCTACCTCCATTTTGCCTCCACCGACCAAGCCTCTTATTCCCTCTCATCCCTCCAGGCCAATTCCTTTCTATCTTGAGGGTCTATACATAGATCCATAAAAAAACATGTAGTTTGCAGAGCCTATCATTCTCAATCCACTCTCTTTTGTGACTCTGAAGAAAATATATGTTATGGATATGTGAGTGCTCTTTCCAACAGTGCCTGCCACGCCTTGATCTGATACCGGATCTAAGCACAATAATTCTTGCTGCTGAGGCGCGCAGTTCTGTTCCCTGTGCAGGCCAGAAAGAGGAGTCCGTGGAGAATTCTTGCAAAATTACCAAAAGTCCATCTCAGTGACCACCGCTCCTAGGAGTCGACCAGGGACATTCTGCCAACGTCCCAGCCAAGCGGAGCCTTCAGAAGACCCAAGGAGGGTGATGTTCCTTTGGAGGCCACGGCTTGCTGTCCAGCAAGTTGAACCTAGTCAAACCGAGTCAGAATAGTACCGAGTCAGACCAGCAGGCCGAGTTCGCCCTGAGAGCCCTTCCGACTTGCTGCCTGTCAACCCAGGATCGGTCCTCCCAGGCCCCACTTGTAGCCCTTTACCTCCCGGTGTGGAGTGGGCAAGAATTCACTGTTGTAATTATTGACTAATTATTTTATCGGGAGTTACCGTAACTAGACGAGGTCATCTTCCCCACGCCTGGAGCATGGAGGTATCATTTCCGCTCCTCTCTTTGGCATTTATGTTACTCGTATATACTTCTATTTGCCGCTGCTAGAGATCATGATAGGGTAATTAGCTCATTATAATTTTATTCACCGTTGTGAGAGAGAGAGCAAGACCATCCCGTGACCCGACCCGGGCACGATTGAGAGTTTCACCACCTTAGCTCTTGCCGATTTCTCAACCGCACACGATCATATGCTTCCCTCATTAGGGACAAACAACGAGTTTGTCTAGAATCCAAGGTCGGTATCCAACTTGGAGTCGAGTCTGCGAGTCCGTCCCGCATCAACAGGGTCCCTGAGGACTATGGGTTTGAATTGTTGGGCTTAACCCCTGTTAATATCCACCCAGTGGCCCGTAGGGACACTCATCACTCACAGATGATCTCGAGGGAATGAATATAGCTTCTTCATTTTATCCCACAGGGATGGGCCTTCTCGCCGATCGGCGGGCTTGGACGGGAGAGACTCAGCTACCTCTTTATCTTTTTCCTTCTGTTGTTCGAAGGTCCTGAAGTCGACCGTGTGCACTTCTTGAGATGTCGGTCATTTATCGACTGACCTGGCCTTTTGGCTTGAAGTAGCAGGAGCGGCAGAGTATTTTGAGAGGAATGCCTCGACCTCTGCTACCACATTGTTCAGTCGGTCAAAGGACTTGATTTCAGTGCCTATCATTCTTTCCAGCACTTCTCTTCATAGGTTCTGCTTGCATATTTGGACGGCATCCTTCTAGTGCGGCAGGCGCCTGCACCTCCTGCTGAGATTCCTCCACCTCATGATATATTCGAGGGCAGACTCATCATTCCTTTGCCTAGTTTCATATAGTTCGGCCACCGTCACCTCCCTCTTGGCAATGTGGAACCTTTCTTTGAACTTTCTCTACATGTCGGGCCAATCGATGATAGACCCGGGCTGTAAGCTCGAGTACCACTCAAAGGCGAGCCCCGTTAATGTGGACCTGAAGAATTTTAGCAGGTATGACTCGTCAGCCACCAAGTCACCCATCACATTAGTGCAGTAGGCAATGTGCTCGCGCAGAGACCCCTGCCCGTTGAACTTCTCAAACTTTGGAGGATTAGTAATGCCAGGGGGCAACCTCTTGGCAGCATGATGGGATGGGTATGGTACCCTGTATACATCAAATGAGGCGGAGTAACCATCGCTCCTTTCTACCAGCCTCATTTATATCATTTGCTCGACCATGAGCTTGTTCACCATCATCGGGTCAACCGGGCTCGGGTAGAAGTGAGCTTGTTACATATGCAGCATTGTTAACATGGTCGCGTGGGGCGTAGAGGGGGCCCCTTGGAATTGGAAGACTGAGGGTTGCGGCGTAGCCGCAAGTTGTTGTTGCAGGGGAGGAATGCCCCCATTGTAGCTAGGTGCTGGTTGGGATGGCGTTGCTTGCGGCGAGGCTTCAAACGCTTGGGCCAAAAATAGAGAAAGAGGCCGCGAGAGTCAAACTCTGAGAGAGCGAGTGCTGACATTAAGTGAGCAGGTTACGAGAGCCAAAAGTGGGGAAGTAGGCTTTAGGAGCCAGAGTTGAGATTAAGCGAGCAGGCTGCGAGAGCCTGAAGTAAAAATTTTGGAAAAGTTGGCCGCGCAGGCCAAAGTTGGAGGAGTAGGCTACGAAAACTGAAATGGGAAAGTAGGCCACGAGGGCTGGAGTTGATGTTGTGGAAGCGAGCCATGCAGGCCGACGTTGAAATTGGGAAAGCAAGCTATTCAAACCGAAGTTGGGAGAGCAGGCCACGAAGGCCACAATTGAGTGCGAGCTATAAAAGTCGAAGTTGAAGGAGCAGGCTGTGAAAGTTGAAATTAGGGAAGTGGGCTACAAAGTTGTCGTTGAGAGCTGGCTGTAAAAGCCGAAGCTGGGAAAGCAGGCTATGGGAGCCAAACTTTGAGTGAGCAGGTGTTAAAGACCAAAGGATATTGGGTAGCATGCCATGAAGACCAGAGGATATTGTGAGAACCAGCTTTAAGGGTCAAAGCTGAGAGAGCAGGCCATATAAGCAAAAGTTAAGAGAACATGCTATGCAAGCTGAAATTGGGGGAGTAGGCTATAGAAGCTAAAATTGGAGAACATGCGGGAGCGGGCTATAGAAGCTGAAATTAGGAGAGTAGGCTAGGAAGGCCAAGATTAGGAGAGCAGGCCTTGAGAGCCACCATCGGGGAGAGCAGGCGATGAGAGCCAGAGGATAAGGGGCAGCATGCTACAAATGCCAAGGGATATTGTGAAAGTAGGCTTCGAGAGCCCGGGGTTAGGGGAAAGCAGGCCGTGAGGGCCAAAGTCAGGAGTGGTCTTAGGATCCAAGAATGCAATGGCTTTTATTCTCCCATTTTATTATCATTCCCTTTTCTCATTTTCTTCATAATTATATATTCAAGCATACAGGCTGATGAGGGCATCATTCATGACTTCCTATGGTTCGACATTTCTCTCCCTCCCAAAGGTGATTTGGAAGCGGTCCTTAGCCATCATCGCACAGGTTCAGGGACTTCATTACATTCGAATCTTTAACACAAATTAAATGCAATGAATACATACCATTAATATAAATATAAATAAGATATTACAAGAAATGTCACCATCACATCTCATGTGATTGGCTTGTAGGGCATACATTTCTATCACTGTTGACGTGGGTATTCCTGTCCAGGGGAGGGTGACCTGAGCTTTGCTTTCCCTCAAACCAATGAGGGACTTTCCCCAAGATCTCGACTCACCATCCCCGAGTCACCCCGGGCTGGGTTGCACAGAGATAGTCTATCCTCCAGCATCGGTTCCTCGTTCAAACTAATGTGCTTGTTGATGTAAGTCCTAGGTGTGTCGGGTCAGCCGCAGTCGCATCCTTAGTCATCTCACATCAAGTGGTATCAGAGCAAGTCTTCAGCTTGTTCCTAAAAGTCAAGTCCTAGGGCTTGGTTGCATTGGTGTCCCCTCCTAACATCCCTATGCATTGTCTTCACCTGCATTTGCATGTCCACCAGTCGGGGTACCCATACAAACCCAACCCGACCACCTCAACCCCTGCCATGGATCACCTCCCCCAAGAGGACATTGCTGCTAGAATAGATGGTCTCTAAGGCCAAATGAACACCCTCATGGAGGCCGTCGCAAACATCCTAGGGAGACTCGATCTCATGGCCAATTTGCCCACCGCCCTAAATGCAGAGAATGAACTCAATCCTAGAGCCAATGGTCACTGGGTCCAACCCCGATGATCTGATTCTGAAAGGGAAGATTCTAATTCACACCACTCTCATTGTCAAAGAAGGAACCCCTATCATAGGTGCCTTGATAGGAACCCTCAGGAAGACCCGAATGACTCCCTTTTGAAACGAGTCAAGATCGAAGCCCCTAGTTTTGATGGATCCCACAACCCTAGTGCATATCTACAGTGGGAAACCTCAATGGACCAGTATTTTGATTGGTACCCAATGATGTGAAACGAACCTCGGACCTACACAAGCAAGCACAAGCGCGAACCGATTGGGCCGAAGTCGGCGGCCAACTCAGGATCAAAGCCAACCCTGACAAGATCCAGGCTATCCTAGCTATGCGGCCACCTACTTGCGTCAAGGACGTCCAGCGCCTGACTAGGAGAATCATTGCGCTCAACCACTTCTTGTCCAGGGTGACGGAATGGTGCCTGCCCTTCTTCAAACTACTCAAATTGCCAAAGCTGGCATCTGCCACCTTCGCTTGGGACAACGAGTACCAACGAGCGTTCGAAGAGCTAAAAGAGTTCCTGGCGTCACCCCCGGTACTATTGAAGCCAGTTCTTGAAGAGCCATTGTGTCTATATCTCTCAGCAACCTCCTCCACCATAAGCTCAGTGTTAGTTCAAGACGACAGAGGCACCCAAAGGCCTTTATACTATGTCAGTAAGGTGCTTCTAGAGGCCGAAAGAAGGTACCCCACAACCGAGAAACTTGTGCTAGCGTTAGTAACCTCGGCCAAGCACCTCTGGCCCTACTTCCTAGGACACTCCAATGTGGTGCTGACAAGCAAGCCCCTAAAGAAGATCCTATCTCATCTCAAAACTTTAGGTTACCTTGTAAAGTGGGCCATACTCCTTGGGGCCTACGACATCTCCTACCAACCCCACACTACCATCAAGGGACATGCCCTTGCAGACTTCATCGCAGAAAGCACTGGCCCTACTGAAGAAGTTCCCCTGCTGATGACGGGCCCTGCCTGGGACATCTTCATCGACGGATCCTCTAACTCGATCAGATGCGGAGCCAGTGTCCTCCTCCGATCCCCCAAAGGAGCAGAACTACAATACGTCTTGAAATTCAGCTTCTCGACGTCCAACAACATCTCCGAGTATGAGGCTCTCATCTCCGGGGCCAGGATGGCGTGACGCCTGGGAGCTGAGCGAGTTCGAATTCAAACCGACTCCCAATTGGTCACCAGCCAAGTTAACGGGGACTACGAAGCTCGGGAGGTGCAGATGATCAGGTACCTATGGCTAGTAAAGGAGATAGCCCGACTGTTCGAGAGTTTCTAGGTAATCCAGATAGCTCGGGAAGAAAGTTCTCGAGCAGATGCCCTAGCTTCTCAGGAGTAGTTTGGCATTCTTCATCCCAGTAAAAGGGAACATCCTTCATCATCAACTTATGAAAGTGGTGACACCGCCCTGACAGGTTGGATATGAACTGTCAGATATAAGCCAGACGGCCTTGTAGAGATCTCAGCTCGAAGAGGTTCCTTGGTGGAGGTAGCTCCTAAATCGCCTTGATCTTTACGGGGTCTATTTCAATTCCCCGATATCGGATAATAAAGCCCAAGAATTTATCACTCGACACTCCGAACGCGCACTTCATGCAGTTCATCTTCAGTTCATACTGCCTGAGCCTTTGAAATATGACTCGGAGGTCCTGCAGATGGTCTTCTTGTATCTTGGTCTTGACCACTAGGTCATCTATGTAGCACTCGACCTTATGGTAGAGCAGCTCATCAAATATTCTAGTCGTCACCCGCTAGTAAGTTGTGCTGGCATTCTTCAATCTGAATGACATCCTTTTATAGTGATAAATGCCTTTGGGGGTTCAGAAGGCTATGTGGACCTAGTCATGCTCCACGATCCATATCTGATTATATCCAGATGAGACCCGTCCATAAATGACAAAGCTTCGTGGCCAATTGTGGCATCGACCATGACTTCCGTGATTGGCACCGAAAAGTCATCTTTGGGGCATGCCTTATTCAGATCTCAGAAATCTACACATATCCAGATCTATCCATTCTTCTTTTTCATGGGCACAATATTAGCCAACCACATTGTATATTGGTTTTATTCGATAAAACTCACATCAATGAGTTTGTCTACTTCTTTGCATATTTGAGTGATGAGATCTGGCCTCATGCGCCGTGATGGCTGCTTTACTGGCTCGGCCTCGAGGTTTATAGCCAGCTCATGCTGTGAAACTGTAGGGCAGAGTCCTAGCATCTCCTTGTAAGTCTAGGCAAAGTAATCCTGATATTCTTGTAGCAACTTGATATATAGCTTCTGTTCTTCAGATGACAGTTAAGCACTGAGGAAAGTCAGCCTAGGATCATCTTCAGTTCCCAAGTTGACTTCGATCAGCTCATCAACCGTGGCTTGGCCTCCATCTTCTATTTTTGGAGGTGCTGGCTAGAGGTCAACGAAGTCTGGAATATCATCTTCGAGCTCGAGCACTTTGGTCTCTCCCTCTTGGTTCACCCGGTCCCTGTTGGGAGTTCTTGATTCAGCTGGTGGTGGCTGTATGAATTGTTCTATCAGTAGGTCCTTTGCGACTGACTTTACTAGATGAGCTAGTAGCTTCGACCTTCGCTGATGCGTTGGCAATCTCAAAGGATTGACAGTCATTTCTTGCTGAGCTGGAGGAACAACATTGCAATTTTGTAGCATATGAAAACAACACTGACTCGTTGCCTCCTTGAATCACCCTGCCTTCGGTAGAGATGGCCCATTCTTTTATGGCAACGGGTATTTCCTGACCAATTTCAGCAAAAACTTCCTTGATCGATATAAGAGGTGGTGATATTTCTGCCCGAGGGGAGCCATAGAAAAAGGAAAGGGATAGCCCTGCTTCCTCAATATCTTCGGCTTCACTATTGCTGGCCGTGTCAAATTTGGCTTGGAGAGCTATTTCTTCAGGGTAGACTTGCTCTCAGCACCTGCAAGGTGGTATGGCTTCTAATTCCGAGAATCTTGGTTGAGTTGATGTAGTATGTTCAGCTTCCACTGGGTATTCATCAAAAGTTGCCCTCGGTGAGCTATTTTTTGTTGGGTAAAAAGTGGAGATAGTGCCCACCTTATAGCGCCCACTGTAATAATAATGTTCGAGGGTGAAGCCCAACCCTGGATGTCGGGAGACACGTCTCAGCTCTTTGTCCAGGCTGGCAGGATACCAAAGCCTTTGGAATGCTTCTTTCCCTTTCCGAGGTTGGCCGGAGGGGATTTGCTACTTCCAGAACATCTTAGCCATCTGGCTTGTTGTGAACGTCAGTCCTTGAACGGGGACTGACAGGTTCTCTATATCTTTAGGGAGATGACAGTCGGTGTCTTCCTATGTAGGGTGCTCTTCAGCCATATAGAACAAGCTGCTAGGGCCTTCAGACTGTGCCACCTCTCATGTTTTGAAGGGCTCGACAGTGACATTATCGAGGTTGAATATTGGCCTGGTGAGACCTTCTAAGGCCGTGGTGCTGATTGTCCTCAGCTTCATTAGCTTCAGGGTAGGTGGTGAGTGGTGTTACTCTACCCACGTCTCTTGTGCTGGCAATATGTGAGACTGTCTTTGGGTTAACATAACCCGATGGCGGTGGTGGGAACTAGTTACTGCCAGTGGTACTTTTTGATGCCCTGGAAAGGGTCTCGGCTTTGGTGGTCTTCTGCGATGGCTCCGCATACAGAGAAGTGTCAAGTATATGACACTCGAACACTTCGAATAGGTAGAGGTCAGCAAATATTCTCTCCTCCTTCCCTTCTCGGTTGTATACATTGGTGTAGCATGGAGGGTACCACCATATTTTCATGTAGCTAGGGACGACCAAGTAGTGCTTTGTATGAGGTGCTAGAGTTGATAACATGAAACTGCACCCTCGTAGTAAAATCTACCATGGTGAGTGTAAATTCTACCACTCCTAGCGGCACTTCAAACTTTTGATTGAAGCTGACGATACGCATATCTCTGACTTTGTCAAGGCACACATTAAAGTAGTACCTCTAGTATATTCTGTACGGTAGGATGTTGACGGCTGCTCTGGGATCTATCAGAATTCTGTTCAACTCCCGACCATTCAACTGCCCCTTCATGTATAGCGGTCTATTGTGGCTGATAGTAGGGAGTAACATGTCTTCCTGGGTGAAAGTCACGTTGGCCTCCGGTAGTGCTTTGACCAGACATGTCTCATATTGAGCAGGCATCTGTAGAGCAGTGATGATTACCTGTCGGGTCTCTTCACTGAGGGAGAGGATCTCCCAGATAGTGAACCTCGCCGGAAGCTTTTTAAGCAACTTCATTATCTTGCTTCCATCTTAGACATTAGATAACTTCATTTCTTCTGCCCACTTTGGCTTGGAAGAGCCTTGACCTATGGCCTCTAACAGACCTACTTCATCGGACTCTGAGTCTGCACCTTTCTGCTTGGTGTCATGCTCATGTTGTCCCTTGTTGCCTGCCTTCGGGCAGGTCTTGTCTTCATCTAGAGCACCAGAAGGTTGCTGAAGCTACGGGAGAGTGCTCCAGGTTGCAGGGCTGACATCACATGAGACAACTAAAATTAAAAAATATCTATTTGATCGTGTTGTTGAAGCCGCTTGTCGATCCCGTCAAATTCACCCTCGAGCTTTGAATCTCGTACCGACAATTCCATCAGCCTCACTGGGGGATATCCTAATGTTCGAAACCCCATCAGACAGGGCATAACTCCTAGCGAGAATCTCGCCACCACTCGAATGGGAAAACTCCAAAGTACAGGGGAGAAGAAGGGTCTTCCCTTGCAGCATAACGCCCCCTATTCCCTTCAAGTACCCCGCAGTGGTAATTATATAAACTCCAAGGAAACCATCCGGAAAGGGACCCCCTGAGCACTCAACACCATACCCTTTAGTGGAGAGCGATCCCTTGCCCCCCTCTTCTTCTCCTGCTCTATTTTACACCTATTCTCTGCTAGTTCACTGACTTAAGCATCGAAGGGTTTTCCCAGGGTTACAACCCTGGGCTCCTCTGATCTATTTCCTACCTTGCAAAACCCCTAATGGTGGTGACATCAACCATATCGATGGCTCAGGCCCAGGCGCGAGATCACCCCTCTTCAAGTATATAGCACATTTTCCAATACGTTGCTATTATTTACACATGCACTTGATAGGAACACCTCTTGGACTTATGATCTGCTCCGTCAGATATTTCTTCTGCCGGACTAGGTGATCATATTTCAAGGCCTCCACAAGTCTCCGCGAGCGTGGGATTCCCCCTAGGACGCTGAGCTAGTTGTACCATAAAAGCCCAATGGTCTAGAAAGCACTTCATGAAACTTGCGTTTTCTGTGAACTGATCTAAATGTGGCCTTTAGGCGGCCGCTACTTCATGATAGCAGTCTTGGTACGACCGCTTTCTGGTTTCAGCACTCATTGCGTTGACCCTTATTTTCCTGGCATCGACTCTGTCTAAAGACGGTCTTCATCTGACCGCCTTCTCATGAAAATAGTCCTCACTTGACCGCGTTGTCCTATAGTGTGTTTAACCCGTGGTTTGACCAAAAGGGTTAACTCTACTCTGTTCCTAGATGGTCTTCTGATTGTCTCCTATAATATTTCTAAAAACCTTTAATAAATGGGTTATAATGTATAGAAATAGCCCATTAAACCCAATAAAAATTCCTAAATTCATGGATTAAATTCTATTTTGATACCAGTACGGATCCATTAACGAACAGGCCTTACAGTAGTGTCAATGGGTTGAGGGGGAGTTGGTTGTCCACCTTGTGTCAGGTTCTTTATCAGGACTATTGCATTTAGTGCATTGCTACTGTCTGACTCAAGAGTGTCGACGCACTGATCAGTGTGCGTCGACCTTTTAGTTCAAACTCTTCACAACTCCTTCTCTATGAAGACCTCTCTGCGTCGACCTCATGTCGAGCTCAGGTCGACCTTACAATGTCTTCCCTGTCTGTGCGTTGCATTGTTAAAAGGCTTATTCTATCTTTCTCTTCTGTCCATCTGTAGGGCTTAAGTCTTCATTCTCTATCATGTCTTGCCTATTTTTTCCTACAAAACATTCACGTTTATCCTTCAAATCCCCGCATGAGTTGAGGGGGAGGGTGTGTGCTTCTCATTGCTTGACCTGTCCACTCCCAATTGTGCAACTTCAAGGGGAGATTCTTTTCTAAGACTGCTTATTATTAATTGATCTTTCTAAATGGCATCTCCTGCATTTTCTTTTTATCATGGATGCTTAAATGAATTGAGATGTTAAGGTCAACATTTTCCTACAATCTGAAAACAAGTAGCTTGAAGGAGGGACTTCTCAATGTTACTTTTGCTAATGTATGCAATGTACTACGTTCTATTGTCCCTCAGTCTGCTTATGCATATTCAGTAACAATTTTGGTTGATGAACTTCCATTGAGTGTTGTGTTCAAACAACCATCCTAATTGAGACTTCTCCAAAGCACTCATTGCAGAGCAATGGTTAGGGCTTACTGAGTAACCGGATGCACTTCACCTAAGATGTGATGTGGTTCACGTCAAGAAGGTAATGTCTAGACTACCTCAGATCTGATTATTTAAAAAAAGGGGGGGCAGAAGGTGCTCAGCAGAGCAATGACTCTTGTCCATTGAGAAACTACATATAGAATTGCATTTAATTAAGAGTCTAAGTTTAGGATCGTACCGAGGTGTACGGTAGAGCGTCCAGGTCGTCCTGCAGCTCCCGGACCTGTCTCCTGAGGGCTGCAGTCTCTCAAGGTGTGGTCCACCTTCGGGCGATCAGCAGGATCTCAGGGTGGGTCTCCCCGCCTCTGCGTAGCCCACGTAGGCACACGTAGGCCCACACCTGCATCAAATAGTGTCAGCATATACGGAGCATATAGGAATTGTATAATCAATTCTAAGGATAGGAGTCGTACCTGGAGTAGAGGGGAGAGGCCCCCGAGCATCGTCCGCCTGTTGGTCGAACTCAGGGTCTCGAAGAGGAAAGCCAAAACTGCAGCTCCCCGCGCGTAGTCTCCAACATGGTCGAGGTCCTGGAGTAGTGGTTGGAAGTGGCAATGGATCACATCTGCCTGTGTCGAGAAGAGGAGTCACCGAAGAAGAGCATCAGGAACCTCCGCAGCACCTGATCAGCCTCTGCTCCTGGCTCTGCCGCCACTCCTAGTCTAGCGAGGCCCACCAACCTCTGGAGGTGCTGCTCTGGCTGCTCCCCCATCGTTATGCCGGCCCGGTGTAGCCCTAGGCTGTCCTGAAGACTCGCCCGGGGCAGGAGAGTAGACTGCCACTTAGAACGCCGCAAGTCTAGGCCCAGCAGCTCCTGGGCCATCTCACGGTAGTCGAGATACGTGCTCCCACTGACCGACAGTCCATGCACTCGCAGGCCAGTGAGTCTGGCCACATCCTCCAATGTGGGGACCATATGCCCCCACAAAAAAAGAAAGGTACGACACACTGGGTCCCAGCGGTTGTGCAGAGCGTGGAGGAGAGCGGTGTCGAACCGACTCACCTCAATGCCCAGGAATGGGGCGAACCCCATGGCGGCCAGCCGCTCTCGCCGAAAGTCCGGTAGTGCCAAATACACTGTCCAGACCTGCAACCACGAGATGCGGGTCCGATGCTTTCCCTGCATTTATTCATGTAATTGCATGCATTTAATAATGGATTTAATCATTTTATTCAACAGCTGTGCAAGGTGCTGGCGCCTGTGTTAGGGCATCAGGAAGGGTGGACGGAGGTTGAAGATGTATGGCCCCTTGGCCCGAGCGTGGGCGATTCAATTTTGAATCGCTCGGGCAACTCGGGCAGGGGACCGGGTCCGGAAGTGTGTCCGAAGGCGGTTTGGGCAGGTGGTTCGGCTTCTTTAGGGTCGGGTAGGGGCTTCGAGTCCGCTTCCTTGGTCCATCACTTACCCATTACTGAATCGCTACTGTGTATCAGGTCTCCAAGACCTGGTAAGAGTCTTCTTCTTCGCCCGATCAATCGGGGCTCGCTGTGGCCTCAGCTGGGGGTCTCTCGGACGATAGTGGCTCACCCGCAGATGCTGTTTGCTCTCTCGTCAGTGGCCGACGGGCTTCTTCGGCAGGCAGATTCCCCTCCAATTGCTCTGCAGTGGAGGGGGGGCTCATCGTCGCGACCTTAGGCCGGAGGTGACGCCGGTAAGGGGAAGTTGATCTTCCATGGCCCATTGTTGTCCCAGGTGGATCCTATGGAGGACCTAGATTCTTCCTTCCCCCTACCCCAGAGCTTGACTGTCTGCCCTCCTTCGATCCCTCAGCTAGGCCAGTGCGAAGGGGGACGCTTGGAGACTGCTTTTGACGCAGAGACCGCTGGTGGGGATGGCCTTCAGGTAGCGGGGAAGCCGGTGCAGAGCCAGCCTTCTCGTGTGGAGGAGGTGGTAACTACCTTCCCCCTGCCTCAGAGCTTGGCTGAATGCTCTCCTTGAGTCCCTCAGCTAGGCAAGTGCAAAGGGGGATGCCATGAGATAGTTGAAGTCGCGGAGACTGTTGGTGGGGAGGACCTTCGGGAAGTGGGGAAGCCGAGTGCAGAGTCACCAGCATTCGCTTCCAGGGAGCAGGAGGTGGGTGCAGAGGTAGTCCTGGTTCAAGATTCTATCCTTGATGGGCTGCAGTGTCTACTGGACGAGGATGCTGGCAGTTTGGGAGGGGATGTGCTGATGGAGGGGGAGGCGGGTCAAAGAGAGAAGCATGTTGGGGGTAGAGGAAGTCAACCATATTAGAAGATTAAGAACACAAAAGCTCAATGTAGCACATGCAAGAGTGTGACAGATGCAAGGGTGTGACTCCACATGTCACAAGACCATGTAACCAGAAGCAAGTCATTTCTAGATTCTAAAACGTATGAATCATTGTAATGCTCATGAATGCACACTGCCATCAAGAACATATGCAAGCATACAAAACATACATAAAGTTTAGTTATCATCAAAAATATAAACATATGTAAGGAAACAACAAGTCTCTCCATGAACACATGACAGTCATGACTTTTCCGTCCATGTATTTTCCCCTCACAAACATTCACACAACGGGATATGTTACACTCATATCCATCTGGGAATCTCAATTGTTTTAACCACTGACACACTTCCTTGATCTGTGTATCATTAAGCACGTAAGTTGCTTTAGGTTGCACAATTTTTTCATTTACGTTCTATAGCTCTAGTTCTAAAAGTTTATAAAGCATCTTTAAGTCCATATGCGCTTTGGCGTTGTCCTTTGTTTTACCTTTAACATTCATGATCGTATTAAATACATTATCAAAAAAATTCTTCTCGGTATGCTTGACATCTAGATTGTGTCGTACAAGAAGAGTTGACCAATAAGATATTTCCCAAAAAATACTTTTCTTGTTCTAGTTGTGATCCTTTCCAAAGATAGAGAGTTGGCGTGTGCTACCAGACAATTGTACTACATCTGGTAAATTTTGCACCCGTGTCGCATATGTCGACCTGACACCCTTTGCAAGTCAGCTTCATCCATTTCAATAGTATTTTTTTTAAACGAGCCTTTTTGCCTTCGAAAAGGATGGTCACTTGGTAGAAACTGCCGATGGCAATCAAAGCAGCATGCTTTCCCACCATGTTTCAATACAAATGATTTGGTATCTTCCATATAGTAAGGACATGCTAACCTCCTATGTGTGCTCCAACCAGATAACATTCCATATGCAGGGAAGTCACTTATTATCCAAATCAGTACAGCCTTCATAATAAAATTTTGCTTCCTACATGCATCATAAGTAACAACTCCTCCTCCTCTTGTCACATTTACTACACACCATAGTTCTAATCTGGGTTTTCTTTTGTGTTCTCTATGTGATTTTGCAGGTCAGCAACCTTCTAACACGAGGCCCACTCTTTCTGGCCGGCCGTAAAGGGTGGAGGTTTGAACTTTTTCAACTTAAGGCGCGGTGGCATTGGGCGGCTCAATCTAGACCGTTCGAAGGGACGAGCGACATCCAAAGAACCGTGCTTCTTCTTCCTGTGGCCATCTACAAGTCATTCGTCGTCCATTGCACTTCATCCCATGTCCCACTCCAGCATCTGCATGCGGTCCGTCTCCAGCTGCACAATCTTAGGGCGGTTCCTTAGTGGCCGCGCATCCCTGCAGCGCTGATTTCAAGGTTAGTACCTCTCCCTCTTTCCAAGGTGCAGCGTGTTCATCACGTTAGGTGCCTTGGTGGCGATCACTTCACAGGTACGTATTTCTATTCCTTTCTACCCTTATTTCATTTATATCATCCATATTTATTTGGTAGAGAGGGATAGGAAGGATCTTTTAATGCCGGTAGGAAAACATATCAATATCCCAAATTTCTGGCGATCACGGTGGGACGCCTAGTGTCCCTCGTGTTAGTGGTTTGCTGGCCCCCCTTTCTGCCATTTGTTAGTCTGCTTTGTTTGAGTTTCTACAGGTTGTGTCAAGTTTCTATCTTCTGGTTGCTGTGCGGCTCTCTAAAAGTCATCTGTGCTTTATATGGCTTAGTATCCACCACACGTCCCTGCATATAGTGCCGTTCCTTGTGCGAGCCTGCTGCTTCTCGTAGTCCACTACCGCCCGTTCTGCCCTCGTGCGGCCTGATTTCGACCGCCTAATTTGCTGGCACAGGTACACTTCTCTGTTGACGCTGTTGGTCTTGGTGATATTCTGCGGTTGTTGTAGGTCCGTTCTAGAATATACACGGCCTTCCTGAGGCCATTCTTCCAGGTACATATCATCTCAGCAACTTGTGTGTTTCAGTGTTTTTGTTATTTCTGTTAGTTCTGCCTTACTACTCCCTATTTTGGAACGGTCGTACCTGCTCGTTCGTCTGGACTCCCTCGGTGATCGGGCCCTGGGACTTCTTATAGGATTTGGGCTTTTGGGCCTCAAATAAGGAGTGAATGGGGGAGTCCTTAAACTGGGTCTGGATGAACCGGGCCCGGTTGTACAACTGGTGCATACTGGTGATATCATTCAACATTAAAATATTTTGGAACGTTGGTGTAGAATTAGAAATAAGCAATTTTACATTTTCCTCTTTCGGGATCTGCTCGGGCACACGCGAGGCCATCTGCCTCCATCGATTGGCATATGTTGTAAAATCTTCATCTGTCCTCATCTTCTTTGCTACCAAATCGGTGAAGGAATACTCCGGGCCGACCCGGTCTTGGAACCTCTGTATAAACTGCTCTTTCATGGTCTTGAAGCTTTCTGCCTCCTCTAGCGGCAATGTGTAAAACCATTCTAGGGCTACTCCATCTAGGGACTGCCTAAATAGGTATGCCATCAAACAGTCGTCATGCTGGAACTGCGCGGACTCATAAAAGAACTCCTTAATATGGATGAACGGGTTACCGTTCCCATCGTACTTCCGATAAATGGGGAGCTCAGATTGTGGTAGAAAATGAATGTCCCTAAAGTTAGGAGTGGGGACATCAGCATGAGACTGTGGGCCGCCCCTCTTATGGAGAAGGTCAATTTGCTGCTATAGGGCGGCCCACCTATCAAGGCTTTCTCGTTCCCAAGTTGGAGGTGCAGAAGCCGTATAAGGAAGCGGCAGTTGAGGAGCAGACGGATAGGTCGATGGAGGGGGGAGCCCATAGGATGGATAATGGGTCAAAGAGTGGCCCACATCAGAGTGGGCAAGCTGGGCTGCCCCTGGCTGGAGACGAGCAAAGTCTGTCGGGGCCATGAGGGCCTGCGGCGCTGGAGAAACGGTGACAGGAAAATCAGAATAGACGGGTGGGGTGCCTTGGGCTTTCCCCTTATCGAACTGCAGGTGGGCCGAGGTGGAAGCCTGGCCTGACTCTAGGTTGGGGAAGCGGAGGACCTGAGGACGGACAGGAGTGAGATCAAGGAATCGAACCACCGACACTGCGATTTTCAGTCGCATGCTCTACCAACTGAGCTACCTGGGCAGGTTCCAGCGCCAGACGCCGGAGGGGCGCTTTATAGGAAGCGATCCATGGCTTGTCCAGCGGTCCTGAAGGCTCAAGCGATCGCGCCCTTGCGCGCCTCGAGCGCCATGACGATCAGCGAAGCGCCGCCGAAGATGAGATCGAGGCCGAGAAGAAGCGCCAGCGCCCAGAGCGCCGAATCCGGCAGTCCGGTGAGTAGAATGCCGGCAAGCAGGAAATCGACAATGCCGTTCGCCAGCAGCAATTCCCAGCGCGCCGATCGCTCATTGCGGTGGTTGAGGCCGAAGACGATCATCAGGAAGCCGTCGATAATGAAGAACACGATCAGCACATGGGCCAAGGTCGTCAGATTGTGCGGGATCGAGGCAAGCGTCTGGAGCGGGTTCAAGAGCAGGACCGCCGCCGCGATCAAAGCGACAATGGCCGACAGAAGCGACCAGCCGAAGCCCGGCGCATTGCGGCCGCGCAGCGTCGACAAGAGGCCGACGATGCCGGCGAGCAGAAACAGCCATCCGAGAAAGAAGATCGAGACATTGCCGGCCACGAACGGAATGATGATCGCCGCAAGTCCAATGAGGACGATCGCGGCACCTTCCGCCAGAAAGAGACCCCAGTGATCGTGGATCGCGCGGGTCGCCGCGTCGGTTGATGGCTGAAACGTTGACACGGTTCCCCTCCTCGCCGGCAAGACTTGTCGCGCGCCATCGAAGCGCCGGCGCCTCTATAGCATCGCGCCGATTGTTGGCCATCTCGAAGTGGCCGAATTAAGCCAATTGGAAAGACCGGGCCGCCGACCAGCGGCCGCTTGTTCAGTGCTGGGCTTCGATGGCTGATTTGGGCGACCAGCGCCAGCGCCATCTGCGGCGCCACTTCGATGAGGTTCGGCGACAGCGTCCAGGTGAGCCCGTCGGCGCTGGTCTCCCAGCTCGACGCGACGCCCGGTACAATCTTGACGCTGGACTCTATGCGGATCGGCCCCTCTGCGCAAGCAGAAGGGGGTGTGGGTCTCTTGGCAATAATGTCTGGTTCGGCTTCCTCCGACGTCCCTCCCCCGATCGAGAGTGAGACCCCTGCCTTGCCAGGCCGCGAAGCGATAATGTCAAGTGATCTGACGATGGTTTCGCCTGCTCCTCTGGCGGTGGCGAGCCGGGAGTTATCTTTTGAAGCCGGAGGGCCTAATGATTTGGCTATGGCACTTCCTTCTTCCTCGATCGCGGTGGATGAAGAGATATGGGCTGCCATGGATAGTACGGTGGAGTGTAATCTTTCGGCGGTACCTTCAATCGGCCACACCGCTTCGGATGCACTGGTTCGGCAAATGCTGTTGACGCTTCTGTCGATGATGCTTGCCGACCCCTCCCTTACATACCGAGGGGAGCATGCTATAGTGATGCAACTAACCAGGGCACTACAAGTGCTGGGTTGCCCACTGGAGGAATGGTCGCGACGAGTCCTACTATTGTTGAAATACGTGAATCATCACGAATTCCTTGAGACTCGGGCCCCCAACGAGCTTGCCGCCGTCAAGGCCCAAGAGGGTGAATATCTGCAAGCTTTGGGGGTGCGTCGAAGCAGTGAGGAATAGCACGAGAAGGCCTTGGAAGGAGGTCACCGCGACTTCCACGCCCTTAGGAATAGAATCAAGAAACTAGAGGGCTATCTTGCTGCAGCCCGGTCCGAGCTGGCCGAGGCTGAGGCGACCGTCAAGAGGGAGAGCGAGGCACTCACCGTTGCCAGAGCCGAGGCGACGTTCATAGAAATGGAGCTGGTGCACCTTAAAGAGCAGAGGGGCCGATTGCGTGACATGGCAGACTTTCCTTGCGTCGGGATTCTCCCCCTCGAGGATATCTTCTGGGGCATCGACTGAGCGCTGCTCTCCTTGACCCTCCTCTTGTACTCTGCTTCTCTCTCTTTCTCTTCTCTTTTTTTTTGACATGTAACCAGGGGTAAGCCCCGAAGCACATGTATCCCCCTTTTAATTGAAAGGAATAGAACAACCTTATTGTGTATATCTCTTGTGTGCAGGGGAAGTCATCTTTCAGGCAGGCTTTATTCAGGTCACGGAAGTTCATGTAGATCCTGATCTGTCCATTTTTCTTCTTCACTGGCACAATATTGGCCAACCAGGTAGTGTATTAGTTTTTAGCCACAAAATCGACGTCTATAAGCTTGTCGACTTCTTTGCAGATTTGATTTATCAGCTCCGGTCTCATGCGCCGGGGGGATTGCTTCACCGGCTCTATCTTGGGATCAATAGCTAGAATGTGCTGAGTTATGTCAGAGCTGAGGCCGGGCATTTCTTTATAGCTCCAGGCAAAGCAGTCTCAGAACTCTTGTAGTAACTTCACATATTGTTCCCTCTCCAGTGGAGGTATGAGGGCACTCAGAAAGGTTGGCCTGGGGTCACTTTCTGTGCCGAGGTTGATTTCAATGAGCTCGTCAACGGTGGCCTGACCGCCATCTTCAATTTCCGGGGGTGCCGACAGTAGGTCGACAAAATCTTGATCTTCGTCATCCTCGACTTCGAGGATGCCATATGCCTCTTCTTTTATTTCGCCTCGTCGGGTGTAAAGGCCACATTTGCTTCACACCCGCCTGGGGTTGCAGTCGGTGGGCCCGAGTGGCTCCCTGGTGTGGAAGGACATAGGGCTGCACCAGGATCTTCTACGTAGTCATCATAGACAGCTTCGATGGGAATCGTAGTGGTTTCCAGCCATGCTTGGGGCTGCTCCGTCACTGACGGCCCAGGTTGCTCATTCTCTGTTGCATCTTCAGGAACCTGGTACTGGACTGATATTATATAAATTCCCCTTTTTGGGCTGCTCGTCTCATGGGGACGTGGCGGGGCCACCACATAGTCCCCCATCCTGAGCTCATCTCTGTCAATCAGGTCTTGAGTAATGTCCTTGATGACGTAATAGTCTGTGATAGGGTTACCCAGTATCTGGTGATAGGGGCAGAACAAGGGGTCGCCACTTCTTCGGACATCCTGGGGCCTCTTGGACTTCGGGAGGGAGACTTTGTCGTAGTGGCAGGCCTAGTCAAAGATCCCTCAAGTCTTATCTCTTGGACCCTGGGCTTCTTTAAGCCCGCATAAATCGTCACCTCGGTGACTGGCACGCCCTCGCACTCAATAAACCGAACAAAAGAACGAAAGGATGAATAAACTAACGAAAAGGACGAAGAGTCCCCATAAGTGCGTCCACAGCGTGGTGGTGTTTGTGGTGCTGCGGTTGGTTTTTGTGTTGTCCGAGGTAACGTCAGACTTGTGCTTTCTGTATGTGCCTGCTCTGAGGATCGATGTGTCTTGGGTTGTGAGCGAGGCATTGTCCGTGATCATTATCTGGCTGTGTCCCTTAGGATCGTGATTTTTACGCATATCGAGGTTTGGTTAAGGTCCTAACGGCATCGTCAGTTGGTTCATGGCGTTCTCCCCTTGTGGCTTGGTGTTTGTCCTGAATTTCGAGGATGAAATTCTTGTAAGGGGGGAGGGCTGTAATGTCCCAAATTTTTAAGGTATTTTTCAGATCATTTTCATGGGTCCCGGAGTGTGTTTTGTGCTTTACGCGTGTTTTTCCCTAATGAGCCTTCGGAACTCTGTGCAAGGTGGACCATTACGTTCTCTGACTCTGGGACAATACCACTGTGTTGTGCATCTTTCAAGGATAATAGAGGTAGTTTTTTTTCATATTTTTGGTAATTTCTTGAATTTTTGGATTTTCTATATATAACCCCCACCCCCACCCCCTCTCTTTCTCTCATTCTCTCATTCTCAGTCACTCTCTTCTCTTTCTCTCCCCCTCTCCTCCGGGCGGCCGACGGGGGCGATGGTGGACGAGGCAGGGACGGTGTGAGGGCGAGGAGCATGAGGACGCGTGAGGATCGAGGCGGTAGAGGCGTGTGTTGACACCCGTTTTTATCGATAAGTCGAATCATTCCACTTACTCTCATTGGTTGATGCCTCGGGTTGTCCGTTGTGTGTCGGGATTATTTTTTCGGTAATAGTTGGGCTTATTTTGGGGAAGGCCTCCCTCCCGGGCTAGGTCCATTTCAGTTCAGGGCTTAATGGGCCTTGGAATTATATTTTTTTTTCATTTTATTACAAATTTCAGTGCCACCCCGCGAGGAAGTTCCGAGCATGAGTCGGGCCGAGCCAGAAGCATAAATCATAGCGCCGAAGGCCTTGTCAGTGAAAAACCCATGTCCTTGAACCAAACGTATACGGAGTCCGGACTAAAGCTGTACGACACACCGAGAGCTTCGTCAACACCCTGCCAAGGTTTTCCAGGAGCCACGGCAAAAAGAATCATCAACGGTGACCTCTGGAATCATCCCCGGACTCATCGACCAGCTTTCGGCAAGTGAATGGAGGTAACACAGCGCCGCGCTCACCGGCGCGCCCCTAAAACGGCGCGGTGCTCCTCGGCAGGCAAAGGCCCTTGCCCCGCGTGGCGTTTCCCGGCGCGCCCCTTCATGGCGCCGGGGAACTGTAGCTTATAAATGGCTTTGTTCGTTTGAAGAAGAGGAGGGGAGAATTAGGGAGAAAAAAAAGTAAGAAGCAGGAAGAGAATTAGCCAGAGAGAGAGAGCCCCAGGGTTTTCTTGCTGAAAAAGTCTCCCTTCTGAGCGTCTCCACCGCCATCATTCCTCTGTTGTGCTCAAGTTCCCCAGCGTCGGAGAAGAAGAACTTCATTTTGTTGATTCCGTAGGTGGGTCGTCGTAGCTTTCGGTCGAGTCCTCTGTACGTGCTTCTCTCTCTTGCTGTAATGTAAGTGAGTGGAAGGGAGGACGATGATATGAGCCTCACCCCTTCCCTCATCTTCTCTACGAACGAGTACCTCTTCTCCCTGTGTTTTCTTTTCCTTTTGTTAATGAGAACGGTGACCGCACGACAACGCCGGCGCCGCAGTTTAGAGTTGTATATCCTTTTCTCGTGTTCGAAATGAATGAAATGTGCAAGAATCATTTGAATGGGTAATGCTGTTGTTATTATAGAGTGTCTCTTCTTTCCTCTCTCTACGTTCTGCCACTGCGGCCATTGATCCAGCGCCATGTTTTGGTGTCGGCGCCAGAATGGATATCGTTCATCCATTTGTTCTGCCGTCTGTGCGATGTTCACCCTCGAACCCCTCCTTGGGCTACAGTAACGTCTCCCCCCCGGGACATATGATACTGACGCTGGAGGACATGGCCCGGATCAGCGGCTTACGAGTACACAGCAAGGCGGTGATCAGCGTGGAGTTGGAATTTAAGACACCTCCAGACATAGAGGGAGCAATCTTCCTCTAGAGTGGGCCAACAATAACCCTACCTAACGATCGTCTTCGCTAGAGCCTGGCCATTAACATGACCTCCACACTCGCTCGAGTGGGCTGCTTCAGCCACCTTCCAAGCTTTATCATCATCTAGGCTTCTCATAAGCATTCCATTAAGAGCGCGCCTATGCAATTCTCCAGCAATGATAGTGTACTTTGAGGGAGTTCTTCTAATAGCCTTACGCTGCTCAGCACTTGCCCCTTCCAGGAATGATCTATCTCTACAATACAGCTCAATCTCATGATACCATGGCAATTCTTCTTCTTCCAAGATCTCTTCTAATTCTGCTAACGAGACTTCCTTCAGATCTTTCTTCACAGCCTTTACTTCTATAGTCTTCCTATGGTTGTCCTACCAAGGATCCTGAAGAGAAGGGGCATCCAACCTTTGGACGATGATGGTCTCAGTGCTCCGACTAAGAGGAAAAGATAAGGAGGAAGTGAGCGACACCAGCGCATCGGCGAGGATATTCTGAGATCGAGAAGTGTGGATATAGATCAATTTGCGGAATTGCCTGGCCAAGAGAATGACCAAATCTTGATATGGCTTGAGCTTCAGGTCATGAGTGCGGTAAGTGGATAGAACTTGCCACAGAACAAGCTGAGAATCTCCTATGATGTTCAGGCAATGTGTGCCCAAGAGATAGCCGTGCTTCAATCTGGCCAGGAGAGCTTCATACTCAGCAATGTTGTTGGTAGCAGGAAAGCGGAGCTGATATGCAAGAGGAATCGTCACCCCTTCCGGAGTGAGGAGAACGGCACCTATCCCTTGGCCTTGAGAGTTGAGTGCACCATCGAAGTGCAGAGACCAGAAGGGATGATGGTAAGAATGGAAAGATGCTCATCAGGAAACTCATCCTGAATAGAGTCAGTACAAGGGATAGGAAGGAGGATGAAAGGGTTATGTTGGCTTCTTTTCAGCTTCAAGGTACTGCACGCACGTGGTGGACCACGGAGTGGGAGGTCGCCTTCCGTTCCTGTCCGCTTCGACAGATCACATGGGCAGAGTTCGTTGCTGCATTCGAACATGTCTGCACTCCAGCCTGCCTAAAGTTTGCCAAGATGTACCAGTTTCTACAGCTGACGCAAGGCGAGATGTTAGTGCTGCAATACCAAGACAAGTTTATTGAGTTGGGTCGGTACGCACCCCACATCTTTGCTGATGAGACCATGAGGACTCAGTAGTTTCTGCGCGGACTAAAAGCAGAGTTGAGCTTGCCGTTGTTCGCTACCCGTGTGGCTGAGTTAGATTCTGCATACCAAGCCACCGTTGCGCTAGAGTTAGAGTTGGCGAGGACTCGAGGACTTCCTCAGACTGGGATGGTTCAGCCGGCCATGCAACATCAGCCGCTCTGCCGGTCGTCTGATCCAGGAGCTTCTCCCGCTTTCTCTGCTACTAATGGTACTTCTTTCCTGCAATCTCAGAGCAAGGGATTCTAATTTAAAAAATCTAAGAAAAAGAGGTTCGATCAGTCGACGTTTTCTGATCTGAGTCAGCAGTCCGTTTCTTTTGTTCGACCGCGTCAGGATTTTTCTGCTTCTCAGTCGAGGTTGTGTTCCAAGTGTGGTCGCAGTCCTCCGGGCGTGTCGTGTTCTCTGCCGGTTGTCTGCTATCGCTGCGATCAGTCGGGGCACATCCCCCGAAACTATCCATTGAGGCCGCAGACAGTGCAGTTCTCGCAGACTTCCCAACCGCAGCAGCCTCAGTTTCGTCTTCCTCCGCCACCTCAACCTCAACTGTTCCACCTACCAGTTCCCGCTCCTTCCCAGCAGTAGTCTGTAGCTAGTCATCCGTCGAGAGTCAGAGTTACTCACATCACTCGTGTGGAGGCGTTGGCATCTAATCTGATCGAAGGTACAATTTTGATTTATGATCGCTCAGCATGTGTTCTTTTCGATTCAGGTGCGACCCATTCTTTTGTCTCCGAGGATAGGACATGATGGAATATGGGTCATCATAGACCGATTGACCAAGTCGGCACATTTCTTGCCAATCAAGAGCCGATGGTTAGTTGATGTTCTTGCTACTTTATACATCAAAGAAATAGTCAGATTACACGGAGTACCTGTCTCAATTGTGTCTAACCGAGACCCGCATTTCACTTCTCACTTTTGGAAGGGTCTACAACATTCGTTGGGGATGAGACTCAATTTTAGTACTGCTTTTCATCATCAAACAGATGGTCAGACTGAGAGAACAAATCAGGTGGTAGAAGATATGCTCAGAACTTATATTATTGATTTTTGTGGGAAATGGCATGACCAGTTGCCTTTGATCGAGTTTGCTTATAACAACAGTTAATAGGCAAGTATACAGATGGCACCGTTTGAAGCCTTGTACGGTAGATGTTGTCGATCACCCTTGTGCTGGGATGAAGTTAGCGAGAAACAACTATTAGGCCTAGACATGGTAAGGGATACCACCGAAAAGATTCAGCTTATTAGAGAAAGACTCTAAGTGGCACAGACTAGATAGAGGGCTTATGCTGATGCAGGAAGAAGAGATCTCAAATTCCAAATCAGAGATCACGTCTTTCTTAAGATTTCTCCAGGGAGAGAAATTAGGAGATTTGGTGTGAAGGACAAGCTTACACCAAGGTACATCAGACCTTTTGAGGTGATAGAAAGAGTTACCGAGGTTGCTTATCGCATGGCATTACCTCCTCAACTGTCTGATGTCCATAATGTGTTCCATATATCCATGTTGACGAAGTATGTGCATGATCCATCACATGTCATAGATCATGGAGACCTGGTGATACAAAAGAATCTCACATGTGAACAAAAGCCCATGAAGATCCTTGATCGTGAGGTACGAGAACTAAGGAACAAGATAATTCCCATGGTCAAGGTGCAATGGAGCAGATGCTCAGAATAAGAAGCCACGTGGGAGATTGAGGAATCCATGAAGAAAAGATTCACAGACCAATTCTGAATGGTATGTACCCTGCACCCTCCATAACTATATACAATTAAAAATGAAAAACTTCCATGCAAAAAACTCAAGTGCTATCCTTCACACTTCCTGTAGGATAAATTCTGTTAGGATGATAATAGCATCTGAAATTTTCTTTTGGAAAAATGATTCAGATTGTTGAATAATGCTGTTTGAATGAATGTGTCTGGGGACTACATGCATGAAAATAAATTTGCATTGCATCCTTTATCTGTCATAATGCATGTGGTGTCGAATTGAGGGGGAGTCTTCACTGCAGCCATTTTCTTGACCCTATCAGTGCATCTTCATGTCATGATCCTTTGGTATATCAAATGTTGGTATGTCAAAGGACAGACCAAGTCTGTCTGAAAGCTGCCAGTATGCATGAGGAAAATCCTCCCCTTGGTACCAAGGTCAATTGTTCATTTTGTTCCAAGCCACATCATTTAGAATCTCACATGTTCATGTGCTCACTTCTACATTGCCACATGCATTCTCGGTGCATGAACTTCTGGTATATTAAATGGTCATATGTGGAAGGGCAGGCCAAGGCTGTCTAGAAGCTATCACTATGCATAGAGGACTACCTCTGCCAAGTACCAGAAGCCACTTGTGCATTTAGACATAAGCCATTCCAGTTTGAGTCAAAAGGGGTTTTAGCTTGTTAAAATGAATGGCCAGATTAAGAGGGAGTCAGTACAGATTTGATCTGTATACATGCATGTGTCATGTCTGAATTCAATGCATGCCATTTTTTTTAAAATCCCACAAAAATCATTTTGCATACATGGGGAAAGCAAGTAGGTTTAAAATTCTACATTATGTCTTTAGAATGCATATGTGTTGTTCTGCTTAAAGATTCTTCTGTGTAAGTGTAGTGCGTTGACGCCATATACTCCCTGCATTGACGCATCAGCAGTTTAAATTGTTGAGCCAGTTCATTTCCTCAGTTCTTTTCCATCTAACTTGAACAGTGATCATTCCTTCCTCATGTGCATTATGTCTATCATTTTCTTGAACAACATCCATTGAAAATCATTTCCTGACGAGGAATTCTCCTGTGCAAACATGACTGAGTTCATCGACTTCATTCCCTGGACTTGAAAAAAATAAACTAAAACAAAGTATCAAATAATTAAAAATCTTGGGTTACCTCTCAGAAGTGCTAAGTTTTTCGTCTTCAGCTAGACACATGAAAACTCACTAACCAACATGTTGATTTTAAAATGAGCCACCAAAGAATTTTGTCCTTTTCTAAATTTTCTTCCTGATCATGCCTTGAGAGGAACAATTGTGGCCGGTGAGTCCAAGGGCCCGACAAATACTAGGGTGGATTCAGCTCAAAAGGACCACCCTGATCAGAGAATGGAGAAGGAACATTGCTAAGGATCATATCATGAATGATGAAATATTCCTCCTTAAGGTCTATAGAAGGTGTGGATGAAGTGATGCAGACCTTATTACTATTGACAGAATTTTGATCATCCTCAAGTGTGGGCTTGTCTAGCATCAAATCAAGGTGAGCAACATCAAGAATGGGAGGGGCGTCGAAAGATTCCACCACAAGTTCATAGTCCAGGAAGCAAGGAAAATGAATGTATCCCTCGACAGAGTGATGTTCATGCATTTTAGGTGGATCCGACCAATTGGCTTGAAGAATTTTAGAAAGATTTCTAAGATTGTCGTGGTCAAGAATGGGCAAGGGCTATACCCTCTCCTTCGGATTAAGGGTTGCCTGGTCATAAAGATTTTCATGCGAAAAATCCAACTCCTCATTATCCCAAGTTGCATTGTTCAAATAAATGCTCAATTCTTTTTCTATCCTTACTTCTTCTTCCTTCCCTTCTTCAAAGAAAGTTTTATCAAATTCACGAAGAGGCATTTGATTATAGATCTGAGGTTCATTTTTCTCTTCTTCTCTCCCCAACTTAAAATTAATTGACTCCTCATTATTTTCTTCATGATTATGCTTGGCCATCACAAATTGAGCTTCACTAGCTTCCTCCCAGTTCTCCTGATATGGCAGCCCCATATTCTCCTCATCATCAATTTTTTTTTGAGAGTTGTTGAATTGAGGATTTATGGATTGATTTTTTAGACTAAAATTATAGTCATAATCAAGAAATTATGTTCTCCCGTTCAAACCCGGTAATGGTCATCTTCCCTCTTCTCTCCACCAATAACATTCTCTTCTTCTCCCCCCTTCTCTTCAAAACCAAAACTGATGCCCCGTGGCAATTTAGTTCGTCTGCATCTGTGTCATTCTCTTCTTCTCTCCCCCTTCTCTCCCTAAACACCCATAATAATCATCCACCCATTTCCGTGGGCGACCCCGTCGTCCACATTTAAGGGGGCATTCTTCGTCGTTACCTCTCTTGGTGATCACTCATCACACATCACTCTTCAATCATCATCCCACACCTCTTGGCGACCCCGTCTCGTCGTTACACTAGGCGCCATACTCTTCTAGCACAGAAAAAAGAGAAAATGACGAGATTAATAAAAGACATAGTGCCCTATGCCAGTTGCCAACTGTACTAAATGCTATGGACTTTTTGGACCGCTGTAACCATTTTAGGTTTCTATACAACTCCACAACCATGCTCTGATACCAACTGTAACGACCCAAGATCTGGGTACTAGAAAGGAACCGATACAACCTGAATCTTGGCCCGCCACCCATGAGTTGGGAGGCTCGAAAGGGTTATTTGGACGGTGTGGAGATATATAAGAATTTAAAATAATTATAGGACTAAAGAGCATGATATACTAATGTAGGAAATAAGCAAATTACATAATTAAATAATTATATAGTATAGAATATCCATGTCCATAATAAGTACAGTCAACTAAAGAAAAGGTACAAGAACACGTGGCATACCCCGCCTCTGACAAATTGGCAGCTAGACTAGACCATCGGCACTACAAGGAGCCTTTGAAGTACTCCGTGTAAGTTTTGCCTCACCTGAAAAATAAGGGGAGGACCCTCGTCTCATTGGCTTAGTAGGGGTCCCACAAATCCCTACCTCACAACGAGAAACACCACAGTATAATAAACAATAAGCAGGGACAATAAATATATATAATAGAAGGAGATATTAAATAACAATGAAAGAGATCCACACGAGTACCACAACGCTAGCCTCATAAATCATGTATCATGAATATCATCATGGCACTCTTTTCATTTAAACTGCTGATTCATTCAGACTTTTTAAATCATCAAGTTTATTAGTGCAGAAGTTGATCAATTCAATTCCATGCGAGGTTCATACTCAACCACAATTCTGTTCCAGTTTGAGACAGGCCCACAGGCACTACAGCAAGTGATTATTAACAGAGTTGTCCCATGCGTGTTGACCATCATAGGCAACTTAATTGCTAATTAGCATCAACAAAATGATCACATAAGTCAGTAAGTCATGGGTAAAATTTGACAACATTTCCTCTTACCCCAAAGGGTCACGTGTTAAAACCCTAATTTTGATGATGTCACACTATGAATCATGTTGTGACAAAACTATCTTAATAATAATGGCTTGAGTATCACTTTTTATTCTTATGTTTGGATGCCATTCAGACTGGTCATGCATCTTAACAAATGTCAGGAATATAAGGTCGATGCATATGTAGTCAATCAGTCTTGCAGGTTGATGCAGCTAAGCATCACATTCAAATAAGGTCGATGCAGCTTTGTATTACAATGGAATCAGGTTGATGCACATTTAGGCTTGCAGCTTGATCGGTCGATGCATGTAGACTCCAGCAGTCGGTGCACTAGAGGAGCTTGTGTTCAGCAAGGTCGGTCCACTAGAGGGCCTTGTGTTCAGCAAGGTCGGTGCACTAGAGGACCTTGTGTTCAGCAAGGTCGATACATATACATGCATTCAGTGTACAAGGTCAATGCACATGAAAGCGTTATGTCTATTAGGTTGATGCACATGCAGCAATACACTCTATCAGGTCGATGCACATATAGAGCCTATATCATATAAGGCCGATGCACATATAGTGTCTATATCATAACAGGTCGATGCACATGTGTCATTCATTGGAGTCTGGTCAATGCATTCATGTTTGCTTAAGACATCAGGTCGATGCTTAAGCTCTAGTTGTACTAGCCATCGCCTTGACTGGCTAGTGCAACCACACTTGTTTTAGCCCAACTGGACAGTCTGTGTCTCACACAAGTCGGTTCATCCCCATAAGTCTTGTGAGTTAGCCGCCGACTTCGGCTCGTTCGGGTTGCGAAAGTGCTTGTTTGCCTAAGTCCTAGGTTGTGTCACATCAGGCTGCATTATTGGGGATCCACCAGCAACATGCAGGCCAATTCAAGAAGCTCTTGAATGACTTGGCAGGAACGGAACCTGAGTCGATGAAGAGAAATAAGGGTTGCCAAGAGTTGGAGTATTTACTGAAAGAATCAAGGGAGAGTGCCATCCCCGAGGGAGGCAGAGTAACCAGAGCTATTAAAGTTCAACTATGATTCTACTCACCTGGAACATTAGAGGCCTGAACAACTGCAGGGAGCACAGTGTTCTCAAGGATCTCATTAAGCGATAGGCAATACAAACAATTTGTATCCAAGCAATGAAGATTGAACAGTGTTCTGTGGAGCTGGCAAGGGTTGTAACAGGGATTTTGATTTTGCCTTCAAACAAGCTATTGGCTTGCAGGTGTATTGGTTTTATGGGACACCAACAAATGTGTTGGGAGATTACTGGAGATTGGAGATTACTCAGTCACAGTTCAATTTATCTGCAAAGATCAGACTAATAGTAGTTGGACACTTTCTTCTGTCTATGCTCCATCTTCTTATACAGCAAGAAGGGTGCTGTGGGAGTTTTTTACTACTTGCCAGGGGAAGTACACGTTACCATGGTGTGCACTAGGAGATTTCAATGAAGTCAGAAACCCTTCTGAAAGAAGTAGAGGACAGAGAATCACTGGGCATGAGAGAGTACAACACATGTATAGAAAAAAGAGGATTAATAGAGCTATCTGTACCTAATTCCAAGTATACTGGGTCTAGTGGTCAGAATAGACCAACTCTGTCAAAGCTTGATAAAATTCTGGTTGAAGACCAATGGGAAAGTATGTTCATGTTGGCCAAAGACACTGCCCAACACGAACTCTGTCAGATCATAACTCTTTGCTCCTGGATTGCAGAGGCATTAACAAGAAATGAAGATCATTTAGAATGGAGAAAATCTGGATACAGAATGAAGATTTTAATGCATTGGTAAAGGATAATTGGCAAGGTGAGGGCATGCACCTTTCTGGCTAAAAAACCTAGCTCTGAAACGACATGAAAGGAAAGATTTTTTTGTTATATGAAATCAAGAAATTCAACATGTTTGAAGAACAGAAGAGCTTCACAGTGCAAGAATATTGGTTGGCCGAATTAGATCGGATTGGCCCGGATCAGCCGACATGATCGGTTTTTCGCCCAACTGATCTGACCCCAACCTGCAATCCTGATTCTCATTGGGGATTGATGGGGCCAAGCAGGTCAGTCTAGGATCAGCCCAGATCGACTCTTCCTGCACTGGGATCAGCCGATCTGGCCCAACCCCAGAAACATCCCATCACACCCCTCCTTCCTCAATCACCAGTCGCCACCGTAAAAGGAAGGGGAGGGGGGAGACAATAATAACAACAAGAAGAAGAAGTTAATGAGACGAACTGAAGAAGAAGAAGAAGACAACAAAGAAGAACTAAAGAAGAAGAACAAAGGGCACAGATCCGGAATGACTTGCTCTTCTCGACATCATCACTCGCCGTGATGTCGTCTCATGATGCTGCCAGTGAAGCTGGGGCTGTCCCATGCTGCTGTCATATCTGCCACCACTGCCGTGGACTCCTCCTCCCCCTTCTCCTCTCCTCTTTCCCCCCCTCCATTGTTCCTAAAGAGGTTTTCTATTTATCGAAGGTAGAGTTGGCATTCAAAATTGCATGAAAGTCCCCTGCATGTTAACTTGTAGACCATCTAAACCATAAGAAAAGTAAAACTTGGATTGGGCAGGATTGTTTGGGGATCGAACTCATATTGGCCAACCCTGCCAATCCAAATCATATTTGGGCCATTGATCCGAGCCCGATTCCCAATTTAGCCTTCCTTCATCCAGATTAAATTTGGAGAATGGCTCTTAGAAAAAGAGGTGTGCTGGAGGCAGAGGGCCACAATCACATCATTACAGGAAGGTGACCTTAATACTTCCTTCCACAAAGTAGCAAATGGCAGACAAAGAAGAAAGGTGATAACATTGCCGAAAAAAAGATATGTTCCTGCACAAAGAAGAGCCGATTGCTGCTGAAATTGTATTTTTGAAAGTGGATTGCTGCTGAAATTGTTAACTTCCACAGACAACTTTTTGCGTGAGACCACAGATGGTTCCCTATGTGGGTGGAGCTGAAGCTAAACGGTGATGAAGAGCAGGATTTGTTACCTAAAGAAGTGGAGAAAGAGGTGCAAAGAGCGGTGTTTAGCCTGGGTAGTGACAAAGCACCTGGACCAGAAGGAATTCCCATCCTTCTCTTTCAAAAAGTTTGGCCTCTAGTTAAACTTGATGTGCTTAATGCTGTCCGAGAAGTTCCGAGTTTCGGGGATAGTTGTGAAGCCAAAAATCAAACTTTATTGGTTTTACTACCCAAGAAGGAGGCTCTAGAACTAAAGGACTATAGGCCCATCAGTTGTTTGAATGGTTCGCACAAGATTATTAGCAACCGTTATTGCCACCAGAGTGGGGAATGTGTTGCCTAACATTGTGGAAGAGAATCGATCACCTTCATTCATGGACGGAGGTTGAAGGACAACTTTCTGCTAGCTCATGAGTTATTATTTGCTGCCAAAAGAAACAAGCGAACTCATTGATTATACAAATTAGACTTTAATAAGGCATACAACAGAGTGGACAGGAGGACTTTGTGGGATCTGTGCTGGGCCAGTTCCTTTCGGACCACAGATCCCAGGTTGTTACAAGGAGTGTGAGGAGTTCCTTTCCTATGGATGACTAATCATGTATGTTATTACAGGGGCATGTGATGGGGCTTGAGCTCCTAAGGATACATACATGGTATAAGCAAACACAATTTTGCAAAGTAAGGAGATGGGAGGAGAACGCTAATCATCTAAATATCCAGATGGGTATGACTTTTGAACAAATAAGAACCAAACATTACAGGCAAGAATGCTTCATTTTCACCATTGATCCTACTCCTAAAAGCCTTCCTGCGTCCCCTTCGTATGCCCACTCTCAGATAACTGCAAACTGTAAACTAGACAATTCATTTCACTGTCAAATCTCTTTCCTGTTAACACTTTGTAGGCGAATCGCTCAGTAGGATTTACATCTCAAACTCTAACAGGCTTTAATTGAATTACAAGTTACAAGTTCATTTAATGTAAGTAATGCACCAATTTGGAGAAATCTGAGAGCTCCTCCAGAAAGAAGAGAGAGAAGATCAATTCCACTAAGAGAGGGAGAGAAGCTTGAGTAGCCAGCCCCTTCGAGAAAAGTATGCTTCAGATCGAAGCTACATTTATTTATTATTTTCATTTGTGATTTGCTATTTTCCATTTTCTTTGTTTGTTTCTCGTCTTATCAATTATTGAGTGCGAGCATTGCTCGCAGTCTCCTCTGAGGTGTAGCAGAGGAAGGGAGAGGCTATCTCCAGTTTCCCTCTGTGAATTAAGAGGAAGAGAGGTGGTTAACCTCTGGTTGTGAGACTGTGGGACACAGTCCACACGGGTTCCCTCTAGGTTTGGAGGAAGGGAGGATAGGGCCCTCCGGTCACTACGTGAGAAGTGAATTCTGATGAAATAGGGTGGTCGATCAGAGTTTTTGAGGGATTTGTCTCCCTCGGGGAAGCTGTGTTATCAGCGTCTGTCGCAGACTAAGTCTACTATGATTTACTTGTTTAAGCAGGGATCCTCACTCAGTTCGAGTGAGGGATTTGACGTAGGCAGACCTTGAGTCTGGTCGAACCAATATAAAAATTACTGTGCATTGGTGGTGTGTTTGCGCTCTTGATTTTTCTTTCTAAATCTACATAGTTCAGTGCGTAGCGTAATTTGCTTTGCATTCAGAGTGTGTGAGCTTGGTTAGTTGGTATATAAAAAGGCGAGACCGAAAGGATAAGCTATACCTATCTGGAAGACCTCCCCTTACGTTAGGATATCAACTGATCAAACCTCCGCCAGGTACCAGTGAAGTCGACGCAAGCACACTCAGATGTTAAGAGTGGATTATTGCTGCCATCTCTTTTGACATCGAGCATTGGTTCATTGATATAATCCTGCATTGTTACTGCCTGATTGATTGTCCAACCAGTGCATGAGATCATAATTGTTTTACTCATGTTAGATTGTTTTTAATTTGTGTTAACTGGTGGTTGTTTGAATCTTATGGGGGATAGACATATTCAACCCCCCCTTCTATATCTGTCTTTCCATATATGGAGATAAAAGCTACATCTCCTTCAAAAGGAAATGAGAAAAGTATAGAGTGACCCTTATATTTGATGGTTGGTCAAACATCACTAAAAGTTAACTGATCAACTTCCTTATATATTGGGACAAATAAGTATTCTACCATAAGTCAGTAGGTGCCTCAAATCAGATCCATGAACACCAATATATTTTGCATTGGATGGAACAGATGGTGGACAAAAGTGCTGAGGAATACATTGTCCAAGTGGTGACCGACAATGGATCAACATATGAGGCTGGAGAGAAATTGATGAAAACCAGACAACACATTTTCTAGACTCCTTGTACAGCTCATTGTATGGACCTGATGTTTAAGGAGATTGGTCAACTTCACCAGGTCAAGTAGGTGGTGGATGTGGCCTAGAAGATCATGAGATACATACACAACTACAAAATACTAAGTATGATGAGAGACTTTTGTGGTGGTGACTTGCTGAGGCCAAGCATAACAAGTTTTGCCACAAACTTCACTGCTTTGCGAAGTCTCAAACGTAAGAATGGGTTAAGTCAAATGTTCAAAAGTAGTGGCTTCAATCCTCTTTTGTTGCCGTATGTGAAGAAAAAGAAGTTGAAGCATTGATCAACACCTCCAGCTTCTGGGAAAGTGTTGCAAGGTTTGAATTGCGTCTGCTCCCACTCCCCCTCCGTGCTTCCATGAGATGGACAAGAATCCCCAAGTTTCCTACTGTACATGCTATGACAGAGTGTCCTCCCACTTAGAGAATTAAAAGAATCCTATAAATCATGTTTTACAATAGGGATTTTTGCAAATAAACTATTGTTAGAAGTGAATTTGCAAAGAAATCATTCCTGAAAACGTATTAGCAGGCATACCACTACGTAAAATCAAATAGTGCAAATATACTTTTTATGTGCAGTCATGCCACTTCTTTTCGCAAAAACTCGCAAAAAAAACAACGCTTAGACAGCCTTACATGACATTTATGTACTATTTGATTTTAAGCAGTGGTATGCCTGCAACGTTTTCAGGAATGGTTTTTTGCAAATTCACCCATTAGCCTACTTAATTAACCCTATGACTCAAGACTTAGGAAAATGACCCTTATACTTAGGTACTAGACTCAAATAAAAAGAAAATTACATAGTTTATGACTCAAATAAAATATGAAAATTACATGGATTGACTCATAAAAATGTGGAGAACACAATGACGCAAGCCATCTATCCGTCCGAGCTTTGCAAAATGTGGAGGGGTAAGTGATGCCCCCATCACTCCCTCAGCCTGTTCTGAGGAAGTGGACCAACAAAGGAAGCCGTCTATGCCAGAGAAGAGGGACGAGCTCCACACCCAGCATCCCTGTTGATCTGTGGAAGCAGGCCAACTAGGGGCACCGGCGACAAGAGGCTTACACCAAGAGCGAAGGCCGGTGGGCCCATCCTCCCTTGCTCGACGGGAGGTAGTGGAGCAACAAGGCCCACCCATTACGGAAGTCGACCCAGCACGCTAGCCATGCCTCCAAACTGGAGGACGAGGTCTGCTACCCTGTCCACCACCATCTTCAGGTAGAGGAGCACGCCCCTCAGCTCGGGGAAGTAACTCATCATGCGCCTGTAAGTGTAAATAAAAGCAGTCACTACTATGCTACAAGAAGACGGCGGAGGAACAATATCAAAAAGTAAGGAGGAGGTAAGTACATGGTCATTCTCCGTCCCCTTAAGGATGAAACCTGTCCGGTTTAAGGAGCAGGACTCCCCTATCAGCATACAAGTGATTGTCTTTCGCCAAGGCCTCATGCCAGCCATCCAAGTACCCGTTTCGGTATTCCTCAGAGACGGGACCTTCCTCCCCCAGCTTCGGCCATGGCCGCCAAGGAGCTGGTGGAGGTTCCCTTCGGAGAATCAAGTGCTAGCGACGAACTTGCAGAGATTCATCATCCGACGAAGTACCAGATTCGCCTGATGACATCCTACAAGAAAGCTCCCCTCAAAGCTCACCCGTTCAAAGATGGCCATAAGAGTATCTCGAAGGCCACTATTTATAAGAGGAGCAAATCCACAGAAATCGAAGCGACGGATCCTTTAAGTCGTTCCCTTTCTCATATCCCAATCCGTGGATAGAGTCCCTATCTCACGATTGTTTCACATTACACACTTCAACTCTTGATGATGATTGGACCCTCTGCGGGATATTCCTTCCTTCGGACTGATACTTTCTTCATTAAGACGTCCGTAAGTCTACGCTAGCCTTGGATTCCCTCAAGGTAGCCGAGCTGGCTGTACCCAATTACCCAGATTTCATGAATTGTCTCGATTTCATGTGTCATCATGCTATACTTGTCAAAGTCTATTCTTGATCTAGATTCTATGGATCTACCCTATTGTTCTTACATGCTTGATCCTTGGAACTCTTAGCCATTAACTTTAAGTCGAATTGGTCTAGATATTGTCTAGGCTATGGGTCCCAAACAAATGACTTTTAATGCTAGTGTTTATAAAATAAGGGGTCCTGATCTGATCCCATGGGCGAGGCAAAGTCCAAACGTGTACCAGTAACATGAATGATCGAGTGCTGGCATTCACCAAATATAACTAAATTGGTCTACGACTCGTTTCCATGAGGGGCTGTCATATCGTCGTGATTTCCCCTTAGTGCATTGGCTAGTCCTACTTAGTGTTGGGGGACGTGATTGCTCTACTTCTATACTCGTTTAATGTTCATCGTGAATGTTCTTGAAATGCCTTATTGAAAGTACTTGTTATCTTGTCATGAAAGTTCTTGATATAATCTTTCATCAATCTACTTGTTCGTATATCTCTGGAAAGTGTCCATCATCCTGTCTATTCTTATAGTTCTTGAATTTATCTCGTGCCGTTATAGTTCTTTATTTTGATATTTTGCATGACCTGCATGAGCATGTTAAATCGTAATTGACTTAAAGTTAGCTTGAAACTTGAGATATTAAGTCCTACTGAGCATTCACTCACCCAATTTATTTCTAATATTTTTCAAGTAATGACCTTAGTAACGACGAGACTGAACATGATGAGCAAGGACAAGAGTGAAGAGAACTCTGACATCTAGATGAATCGTCTAGTCTGGTTATCTTGTGTCTTATGTTAAGTCTAGTCAAGTGTCTCATTGCAAATGAATGTGTGTGTGAATGAATGTGAAATGCTTGACACTAACAAACTAGTGACGAGCCCTTTGAGAGAGCGAGAGAGAGGGACGGAGAGCTTTGAGTGGAATAGGTGCAAAAAGGTAAGACCAAGGTAGCAGGGGTGTACACGGTCGCCAAGGGAGCCGTTCCAGGATGTACACGGTCTCCAACTAGACCGCGGAGATTTGTTCGGCCAAAGCCCCAAGGAAGCATGTAAACGGTCCCACATAGTCCGTTTGGAAATGAAGACGGTCCCTTCTCAACAGTGAGGCCATATAAATGGCCTCTAAAGGACCGTGCAGATACCAAGAATCGAAGTGTGTAGAAGGAGGGTAAACGGTCCCTTCCAGGCTGTGTATAGACTCACGCGGTCCATCGATGGACCGCTTATGTGGATACCCTGGTAGTCTGGTCGGGACTCTCTTGGAGAGTCCCAACCCGAGGAGGAAGGGTCCCAAACCTATCCAAAGACTACCCTAACTTGGTTTAGAGCTATCCTACCTCAATCCTAGTTGGATTAGGCCACCAATTGAGCTTTATAAATAGGAGGGCACTCCAAATTCGTCCTTCACATGTACCTCTCTCTCAAGTCTTGAAAACCTTGCCAATCTCTCCCAAATCACCATGAAGAGGGCCTCTGAAGGGAGCTCTATGGAGGGGGCTGTTTATGAAGGGCCAAAGTCGGCAACAAAAGAGCACAGGACGCTACAATGGCTGACCAGCATATCAAAGCACTTGAGCTCCAGCCCTATGAGAGAGGTAAGTTCAATGCAATTCTATTCAATTTCATTCAATGTCCTTTAATTTGCTCATATACTCCTCTCTTCTTCCTTTCTCTTTTTCCCTTTTTATCACCTCAGCTTCTCCCCGGCCCTAGGCACTATTCCACCTTGAAGTGGATGGCTCCCATGATCCTTAAACTACCAATATCAGTGACATCCCTTGTTGGGTTCAGTGCGCTCCCTCGTTGTCTTTGACAATGGTTTTGATGATTCTAATATATTGGGTGTTTTATGCTTAATGACCATGGTTAAACACATAATTAAATGAAAATGCTTGAAATTAAAATCTACAGGGCATAAGCGGTCAAATATAGGGCTGCTACAGTAATCAGACAGTCAAATGACTGAATGCTAAATGGATATAAGAGGTCTATTAATGGGCCGCGAAGCTCCCACCACCATACAAGTTCATGTGTTCACGCGGTCGAGGATTGGGCCGTGAAGGGGGTACAAACGGTCGCACGATCGGCCGCGAAAGAAGATAAACGGTCCAAGTATGCGCCGCTACACTAAACCACCTTACGTGTCAACTGTCGTACGCGATCTGAATGTAGACCACAAAGGTCCGTAGACGGTCCATCGTTGGGCCGCTACACAGGATGAAACGGTCGGGGTGTAAACCGCGAAGGCCCACTGCCATACTGGTTTCCATAAACGGTCTCTAGTAGGACCGCTACCCTACCAGAGAGCTGAAAACTTGGTGTCTCCGATGACATGCCCTCCCAATCGACTCAAATCGATGGGAAACGAACTTTTAACCTGTTCCCTGCCATTCCACCATCATCCCACAGTAGTTAAATGGCTAAAACCTCAACAGCAATGGCCATGGAATGATTAAAACATAATTATACGATGTTCATGCTCCGAAGACATAATGACAATATTCATGCTGTTTAAGACATAAAGACGATGTGCATGGGCAGGAAATCAATCCTAACAAGGTCCGGTATCCATCCCCCTACCTATTTTAAGACGAAAACGGTAAATCCTCGTCGTTCCACCCAAGGTGACCGCGCCCTTCTCTCGCGGTTCGCCACCTCCACGCTCCACCGTCGGGTCCATGACGGCAACACCTATCTCCACACGTCCTGGGCTCGCCAAGGACACCTCCCGCTTTACCTGCAGCACCCCGGGGTGGTCAATCCACCGGGAGAGCAAGAAAGGGAGAGAGAGGGTCGATGGAGAGAGAGAGAGAGGGGGGGGAGAGAAAGGAGAGAATGGGGAGATTCTCCCCCACGTTGGTTTTGGTAGAAAAAAATTATTATATTATTTTTTTTATTTTTAAACTGCAGGGGGGGCAAGGTCTGTGCGAGGTCCGTGCACATAGGGCCAGGGGTTGAAGGAAGGTCAGTTCAGGGTCCGTGTATATGGGGCCAGGACTTGTGCAGAATTTGTGCAGGGCTTTTAGGTGCAAAATGATGAAGTTTGTGCATGGTCTGCACAGGGTTGAAGTTGCACGGGATTGAAGCTGAAAGGGGATAGGTGCATCGGGGAAGACCATCAGCGTGCCGTTGAATGATTGGAAGGGTGTGCTGCTGAAGAAGGTGTAACGGCGAAGGCGATGTATCGGCGAAGGGTGAACTGGAAGGTGTGCCGGTGAAGGAGAGGGTAGCCTGCATCGGTGAAGAGCTTAGCAAAAAAAAGGGGGGGTGCACTGCTCAAGGAGTGTGCCGGCGAAGGGGTTTAAGGGCATGCCATGGAAGGGTTTAAGAGCGTGCCAGCGAACGGGTTTAAGAGTGTGCTGTTGAAGGTTTGGGAGGGTGCACCGGGGAAGCACTTGGAGGGCCCACTCCTCTTCATCCCTTTGAGGCATTTCTTTTCTTCTTTTCTTCTTCCATTCCTCCTTTTCTTCTTTTAAGGACCTCCCTCTTCTATCATGCGTGTTCGGGGTACTTAGCCATTCTTCAGTCTAGTCCTCTTCGTGTTACCCCTGGTTCTTTTCACCTTGGTTTAGGCATTTTAGTGTTGATCATTTCATTTGTTTGCTGCTCCCTTTGGTCTTTTAGCATGTTATTATTTCTGATAAAAATTTGACAGTGTCTCCCCTTGACTGGGACGTAAGGGAGATATGGGGAACGCACCCACATGGAGTGGCGGAACCCGACAAGTGGAGGTAGGCATCCAAAGACGGCAACACCTTTAATAAAACATCAGAAAACTCGAGGAAACCAATAGAGGGAAGGCCTCTCTAAGGCTGGTCAGGGGTGTACCGGCCAAAGACTGTGCCGGTGAAGAGGTGTAGGGGTCAATGCGCCGGCCAGGGAGGCTGTGCCGGGCTAGGAGCGTACCGGTCAAGGAATGGCTAGTGTGCCGGCGAAGGCATTTGAGGGTCTTATTACCAGGGCCTCTGTGCCTTAACAAGGGAGTTCTAGCCCTCGTCTCTCTTCCTTTCAATCCTTCTTCGTCTAGTTTGGTGTTTGTCGCTCCTCTGTGTAGAGGAATCGTCAACTTCTTTGCTATCCTATCCATTTTTGTCCTATCAAGTGAGAAAAACAAAGCTCGTGCTGCTCAAAGCTCAATGGTCAAGATCACATCACGGTGTTGTTTTCACGCTATGGATTCACAAGGTATCTTTGTTTTGTGCAGGAACATGCTAATATTGCTATCATTTCTATTTTTCCCACGCATGAGTATATTGTTGGTTCCTTCACGCGAATGAGTGGCCTTAGTTAGTTTGCTTAGTCAATTGAGTTCGCTTCTGCAGCACCCCAAGGTTGATGATAGCTCTGCACTAGGAGTCTTAATTTCTTTTCCCGATTGTTGAGGGTGACCTTTGGGCATGGGTTTTTCATACACTTCATGGCAAGCCATAGCCGATTCCTCTGAAGCAACATCGTTGCTACTTTGGCCATACTAGGGGTATCCACGAAGGCCATTTCTCTTCTTTGCTCAGTCGAGTGCAGGGACAAGAGATCGAAGGATGAGATGACCAACCAAGTGTAAGGTTTCCTACAGCATTGTTCGAACGATGTAGCGGATAACAAAAATTTATTTGCCCAAACCTGGCTTGATGGAATCCTCGATCCATACTCTAATCGATGCATTAATTACCCAACCCCTAACTACAGGTTACAGATTTATACCTTACGCGGAACGACGCTGTCCGCAGTGTCTGATGCAGAATCTCGTGAACACCGAGCCGCACAGAAGTATGGCCTCTAGAGTAGATCCATACAGATCCTTGCATAGTGACGATATCCTCTCGGCACGATCTTCCCCAAGCCTTTCCCCTTCTAGAGAGAGAAAAGACTTCTAGAGAGAGAGAGAGCAAGAGGGAGGAAGAGGGGGGAGAGAAAATCTCTCCTCCTTGCTGTTAATGCTTGATTAAGCCAAGAGAGGAGGGGAGTTCACGTAGGATGCATATTTATAGGATTTGTTCTGAAGATAATTCAAAAATTCATGAAGAAAGTGTCAACACTGAAAGTCGACTCCAGCAAGGAGAAAACTCAGAGCACCCATTGATTAAAGAATCTCAGGTCGTTGTAACATAACAAGGTGTTACTAACAGGTCGACACTGTAGAAGATGTGGTCATCAACAGGATCAACAGGTCAATGCACCTTAAGAACTTCTTGGAAATTAAGTCAAAGTAGCAGTTGACAGGTCGATGCATAGAGTCATTTTCATGTTATCAGGTTGATACACCTAAAGAAATTTCATGCTCGACAGGTCTATGCATCAGCGTCTGCTCATATAACTTAGGTCGATGCACTCAAACTTGGTTAAAGGAGCAAGGTCGATGCAGATGAAGTCTTCATGTTATCAGGTCGACGTAGCGGAAGAGCTTTATGAAGGTTGATTGAAGAAATAGGTTGACACCATTAGGCTATCTACATGCATCAGGTCGATGCACTTCATTCGATCGAGCTTAACAAGTCAAAGCAATAATCATATGCCTCGACACATCAAGATATTCAAGTGCTATATCCTTGAGCAGGTCAGTGCAATAATGGTTAAAGAAGGCCAACAAGTCAAAGCAATGTTCATATGCCTCGTTGCATCAACACCTTCAAGATCATATGCCTCGACGCATCAAGATATTCAAGTGTAATATCTTTGAGAAGGTCGGTGCAGCAGTGTTGGCTTATATCACTCAGGTCGAAGCACATCAACACTTCAAAGCCAATAGATCAATGCATCAAGACACTCAAGTGCTACATCTGTGAGGCGATCGGTGCACTTAATAGGTAGGACGAGGCAGAAGAACAAAGCTCCAACTAACAAGGTATGAGCACATAAGAAATCAGGTCGAAGCAGCTGCCACGATTGTGTGGGGAGACAGGTCGATGCAACAAACCATTGCGTCGATGCACCTGAAGGTGGCAAGAGCTATAAGATCAATTTGAGTCTGTCTTTAAGTAGATCCAGATCTATTTTTGCTTAGTATTATTCAGCAATCAAGCATGGATCTAGAGTCTCTAGGGTTCGCGGTCAGGTCGAGCATGAGGACCCTTCTGTTGGTCAGAGGAGTATTGAGTTTTCCCCTGATGGGAGGAGATCGCATTGGGTTAAGGTTTGTCGTCTTGCATCATGTGTCCGGATTAGTTGGCCTCTCTCGTGTGCCATGAAATCTGTGCGAGACACATTCCATATGTTGGCAAGGTGGTTGCCTGTGAGAAGCGTTGCCCATTCCCTGATGTGTATGGGTGTGTTGGCGTTGCTCCGGAAGGATGCGTGCCAGTTGGGCGGTGTTTGTGAGAATTTGTAGTTGGTGTTGTGTTTTCCAAGGTGTTGTGAATCGGAGCTTGTGGCGTTTTAGAGGATGTGTTAAGCGTCGGAGGATTGGTTCCTCGGTGTGAGATTATCTCGGTTGTGTGAGACGTGTTGTTGCCGTGACATTGCTCGAGACATTGTGATTTGTGGCACTGGTTGGATGGAGAATTGGGGAAAACGTGCAGGTGAGGTTGTCGCATGAGTACCCTATTTCTGTGTTGGAAGCTGTGTCCTTGGGTGAGATCACATTTTTGGAGAAGTGATCTCCGATAAGATTATGGGTCCCAGTTGGTTGCCGTGAGCGACTGGTGGGGTTGATCGAGTGATCGACCATGGTAAGAAGTGTATTGTCTGGGGACCCGTGTGCATTGGTTGTGGTGCTATCGACCAGCTTGTTGCGATAGTAGGCGGCACTTGTCGATTTTGGAGAAGTGTGCCGTGGATTGTGAGAGGTTGTGTCCCGAGACTCTACGGTAAGAGCGGAATCGGGATTGGCAGGCATCCTTTTGGATCATTTTTGAGGCAAAGGATTTGATGAGACAGGACGAAGGATGATGCCCATGCACGAAGGTCTCTGAAGAGATGTTGGCATTGGATGGTGGTCCCCGATCTGCAACCAGCATGGGAGGATTCCCTATAAGTCTGAGTCGAGTGACGTGAGGATCGATGAGAGATCCTGTCACGTGGTTTCGTTGTACTCCACTGAGAGGGCAGAGTTGGCGTGAGGCTTGAGATCAGATGCAGAGTTCGAGGGACCCTCCTCAAATTCTCCACTGCTTACCACCCTCAAACTGACGGCCAAACTGAGGTCGTCAACCGAAGTCTTGGAAACTTGCTCCGTTGTCTAGTTGGGGACCACCCCGGGAATTAGGATCTCCTCTTGCCCCAGGCCAAGTTTGCATACAATGATTCCATCAATAGGTCCATAGGCAAGAGTCCATTTGAGGTCGTGCATGGTTATAGGCCTAGTAAGTCTCCAGATCTTATTCCCCTTCCCCCACATGCTAGAGTGTCAGTCTCAGCTGAGTCCTTTGCCCAGCATATCAAAGAGTTGCATGATGACATCTGCAAGCATATAGGGAGAAGCAATGAGGCTTACAAAAGACAGGCAGACGCTCGACAGCATCACTGTGAGTTCCAAGTGGGAGACTCGATAATGGTGAGGACGGAGCGGCTCCTTCCAGAGCCTACCCCTAAGTTGAGGGTAGGGTGTTCGGGACCCTTTCAAGTTCTGAGAGAACTTGGCAGTAACGCTTATGAGCTGGACTTACCTGAGAGTTTTAGGGTACACCCTACTTTCAATGTGGTAGAGCTGGTACCCTACAAGGGCCCCGCGGTGGGACCCAGTGAGGAGCTTGAGCATTTACCCTCCCTTGAGAGAGGCACCCACGGTGGGACTCCACTTCGTAGCTTGAGAGGCCGACGTGAGCAGGTAGAGGTAATACTGGATGAGCAGAGTACTATTACTGGGCAGAGGGTGTACCAGCGCTACCAAGTGAGGTGAAGATCATTCCCCGATAGAGGACACTTGGGTGAGCCGGGAGGATCTACTATGCCTTGACCTAGGCATTTTGGAGCGCTACCACAGCCAGGCAGACCCATACTCGACGGGGTCGAGTTCTCCCCACCCCGGGGGATTTGATGAGGGCATCTCCCAGGGCTCTCTTTGGCTCGGATAGCCTGTATCACTTTGAGGAGGTCCGACTCCGTGATCACATGTTATTTTCCCTTTCATTGAGTCATATTTTATATAATTTATTTTAATCTATTACTCTTATTATGCTTAAATGGGCCTTCTCTCACCCTCTCTCTCCCAACATCTCTCTCTTTCTCTCTCCTTCTCGGTTTGCCATTTTCAGGGCCCGACCGGGATGCAGGGGACACCGTTGGGACCAACGCGGCGAGGGGATCGCATTGACGTCCTCCATTCCGTGGTTCGTGAGTCAGTTGGACGGGATGGGGCGAGAGGGGCGCGGCCTCCACTTCGCGTGCATGCGGCCGGAATGGCCGATTCGATGCAAACGAGGCAGGGGGATGGGACCGTCTCTGCGCTAGGAACGTTTTGACACCGCATGCATGCCGATCCATGCCAGTTTAGCCTAGTTAATGTCTATTTTTGGCTTTTCCTAAAAATGTGATAATTAGAGTTTTTAATCATCCATGGGCATCGTATTTATGTTTTCTAGCTCTTAGCGATTGGTATGGATGCTAGGAAAGGCAGGTTACAGGTTTTTGTAGCGAACTCCGTCGATTTTGGTCGACCGGGGGGTGGCTCGATTTCAAACAGAACCCGCTCGCTACCCAGCTCACATAGTGGTCATGCCAGTGACCGTTATGTGTATAACGCACCCCACTGGGTGCGTTATACCCACTTAACGGACCACACCCAGTCCGTTATGCTCATGCATGCATTAGTTCAGGTCGTTAGTATAACGCCCCTGCGTATGACCGGTATAGTTATGGAAAACTGTAGATTTGTCACGTTCTGGTGACCTTAACGGACCGCCTTTGATCCGTTATGGTCTCTGGGTCTTTGAGTTTTTATAATAATAACTCAGGTGGCCATAGCGGACCAGGAGTGGTGTGTTATGTTACATAACGGACCATGCCTGATCCGTTATGACTGGTTTAACTGGAAGTAGATCGGGTGGACATAACGGACCAGTGAAGGTGCGTCATATAACCTTAACGCCCCTAACCTGATCCGTTATGTTATATAACGGGGCAGAGCTGATCTGTTATGTTATTTGACGGGGCAGAACTGATCCGTTATGCTCTCTGCTACGCTAAAAGTAGTGAATCACATTCTAATGCATTCTCCACCATGTTTAAGTTATTTAATTCAGGGTTGCTACAAGCGGTCTACTAATGGGCTGCTAAAGACTACAAAATATCGGAGCTTGACTGCTAGCCCGAACCGACCTAAAACCATTGACCAAATTCAATGATGCTTAGCAATCACCCATAGGGCCACCAAAGCTAGCCTCGCAGTCTATCGTACGACCGCTTAGCCAAATTGACCTTCCACATCAGTCTAGCGGTCTCCTAATGAGCCATTTGACAGAGATTGGTGGTCCAACAATAGGCCGCTAGCATGGGAAAATGGTCTATCGCATGACTGCGAAGACCAGAACCGACATAAGACAAATGGTTGCATACTGGACCGCGTAAGGAACGCAAATGGTCACTGGAAGGGCCGCTAAGGCGTTACGGTGGGAAAAATAGAGGATTGGCTGAAACCCGGTCTTTCAACGCCCCGTTCACCCTAAAAAGACAGGGAAACAATCCTAATGGTGATATAAGCCTTCCACAGTTCAAAGGGGTCAAATTGATGCATAAATGACAAGAAATAGGTGATTCCACCGAATCGACCCAAAACGAGTCACGTGGGTTCCCGTGCTCGTACCGGTCCCAAACGACAACCAATCACAATGAAACAGGTGGAAATGGAATGCTAACATGCCAGGGGGATACTAATCTTACCAGAAACCATCGCCGGGAAAGGCGAACTTGTCTCACACCCCTCGAAGCATGCTTCCACCCAAACGCGACAAAACCCACTGATAGACGCACTGTTCGACTCTAAATCGTGAGGGAACGCAGAAGAGAAGCTGGTGATCCATCTCCCTACCTCCACCGAAGTTCTCGCACACCGAAGCGACTAAACCGCACCGAAAATGACATGATGACCAAACCATGCTGGCTTTGAATCTATTGAGGGATCGCGCCAATGCCACGCTCCATCCTCCACGCCAGCACGTTCCACGATCACTCCACGACGTTCCTGCCTCGCCCATCTCGCCACGGTTGTAACACCCTCAAATATAGCTAAGTTGTACTCTATATCACCGAGGCGCCTTTTGAAGTATCGGCTCAGTTCTTGACGCGCCGCCCCGATCAACCGCGTTCATCGGGGAAGATGAACAGTAGGACGGTTATGATCGCGCTATAGGGGGAAGTGAGACAAAGTGATATTTACAATGAGCACAAGATGTTCACTGATTTTGGATATTATTGGGATCCGAACGGAGAGCTGAGGAGAGATGTAAGAATGAATGGAGAAGATTCTGAAAATGAGGAAGCTGAGGAGCAACAACAACAAGATGCTCACACACCTCCTCCTCTTCCAGTTCAGTCTCAGGAGCAGCCACCTTCTCCACCACATGTTGACCGGGACATGCCACTGCCTCCACAGTTTTATCGTGGGGAGTGCTCTGCTCAGGGTGCTGGACAGCCTTCTTGGGGGATTATGAGGCTTTTGATAGGCGTCTCTCAGGTTTAGAAACTCGCATGGTCACTTCCCTTGGTCTACTTGATACATTCATGGACACCATGACTGGACAGATGGATTCCTTCTATCATACCCTGGAAACTCTTTCTACCCACATGGCCTCACTCACCTCTAGCCATGAGGATACCCACAAGGCCTTCCAGACCACCAACCGTACGCTTGTCCACATGAATCATCAATTGGCGTATCAGGACCATCTTCTACAGTCCTTTGAGAGCCATCTTCCTCTGCCTCCACCTCCTGCTCCTGCTGATGATGATGTTGCTGACTCCGAGGATGAGGGGGATGCCTCTGATGATGATAGTGACGACAGGACTCCGGATTGCTCTACTCAGTAGCTGTTCTTACTTCTCCTAGTGTCCCTTGTGTCTACTATTTTTGTCTCCACTTTCCTCTTTTGATGATGCCAAAGGGGGAGAAGTAACTAGTTAGATTTATATATGTTATGCATGATATATGTTTGCATGTGTGTTTGTCATTTGGCATTTGCATTCCATATGTGAGCATTGCATCCCGTCGGTCTTGCATCGTGTCAATGTCAATGTAATTTGTAATATGAATTTCAATGAATGAAATGCACTTAGTATTGGGACATATATTGGTCTTATTTCCTTTCAAACAAATTGGGCGCATATGGATTAAAGGAGTAGTTAGTGCTCAGGTTCTCCAATAGATTTTAATTTGGCCAAAGATTGTCATCAGATCTATTCAACCCCCCCCTCTACATCCGATTGCACTACGTGAGACACAACATGATGAACGTAGGCTAGTGGGCCTCATCTCCGCGCAAGTTGATTTCAACGAGTTTGTCAACGGTTGCCTGGCCACCGTTCTCCAGCTCGGGAGGAGCAGGTTAAAAGTCGATGGAATCTTCATCGTCAGTGTCAGCTTCGTGTATTTCTTGGTCTTCGAAGCCACCAGTCAAAGTTGTGGAGCTGGGAGGTTGTTGTTACTGGGCTTTGGCTGGGATTGTTCTGGACTGCCAATGCCTGGCGGACAGTTGCCAGCTGGTGCCATCGAAGCTTGATTGTAGTTGCCTGCTAAAGCTGACGACGCCTCGTGGCCATTGTTCTGAGAACCTTCCTCGTCGGGAGAGTTTACCGAATTGGGTTCTCTGACCAACTGGGAAACACTGGGAGCTTCTTCAGCCCTGATGTCCTCGCAGGTGAGCGGCGGAGACTCGTTGTGTGCTTGAACTGGGATACTGGCCCTGGCAGGGAGCGAGATTAGGATTTCCTCTTCCTCATCCCTGGAGCTGTCAAATTTGGTGTCGACGTTGGCTTGGTCGCTGCCTGGCGACGTCTGGCCTACGACATTGACTGCATAGTAGACGTGAAAGTCTGGGTCTTGGTTGTAGTCGAGCCCCCTGGTATCTTTGGGTGAGAACGGGGGTTGCCCCCAGACCTGGGATGGGGTCCCCAACCGGTGAAAATACTCACGCTGTGCGTAACCTTGCCATTGGGGAATACGCTGCTTCAGGCACATCTCCCGAATATGTGGTGGTAGGTCATCGAGTACTTGGATGGCTTCAGGGGTGTTGTCGACTTGTTTAGACCAGCCGAAGTCATCTTCCGGTGAGGCTTGAGGGGCCACGTGTCCTTTGTAGAAGACAATGGGCTTATCCCGGTTAGCCTTATTCTTGCTTCTGAGTTGCCATTTGTAGGTGACGATGAACATCGTTAAAATCAGAAGAAATGAAGAAAGTCAACATGGTCAATGAAGTCAACACCAGTCAACGAGAAAAGTCAATAGTCTAGTTCGGCCAGTCAAAGTCCCTGCTAACACAGACCAAGGTCGATGCACCTCTTGTCGGCCCAAGACAAAGGTCGATGCACATCCCTGTACATGAAGGAATAAGGTCGATGCACATATGCTGATTGTGTGTTATCAGGTTGATGCACACCTTGCTAGCTCAGACCAAGGTCGATGCACCTCTTGCCAATGCAAGACCAGGGTCGATGCACCTCTTGCTAGCCCAAGACAAAGGTCGATGCACATCCCTGTACATGAAGGAATAAGGTCGATGCACATATGTTGATTATGTGTTATCAGGTCGATGCACATCTCACTATCTCAGAACAAGGTCGATGCACATTATGCTGGCACAGGACCAAGGTCGATGCACATTTTGCCAGCCTAAGACAAAGGTCGACGGACATCATGCCAACCTAAGACAAGGGTCGATGCACATTATGCTGGCAAAAGGTCAAAGTTGATGCGCATTCTGCCAGTCCAAGATAGAGGTCTACGTACATCATGCTAGCACGCAGCAAAGGTCTGTACACATCATGCCAGCCCAGGCCATGGTCGATGCACATCAGGCCAGCCCAAGATAGAGATCGATGCATATTCTTCTAGCATAAGACAAAGGTCGGCGCACGTTGTGCCAACACAAGCCAGGGTCTGTGCACATGTGAACTTCAAGGTGGGTGCATGTTTGTCTTCAGCGCAGCAAGGTCAGTGCATGTTTCACCTTCAACATTGCAAGGTCTGAGCACATACAATTTGAATTGCAAGGTCTGTGCACATGACGAAGGTCGGTGCACATTTTGCCTTCAACTCTGTATGGTCTGTGCACATGTGAAGAGGCCAACTAACAGAGTCTGAGCATACTCCAAGATAGGGTGGGCACATGATCACTGAGGTCAACCTATCCTTTGGACAGGTCAACCCTCTCCAGCCCCTTTGACTCGTCCTTCTATGCACACTTTACACTCAGAATATGTGGAATCTGGTTGTTGGCTGATCGTCTGATTAAGATAGCTAGGTTATTACTGCTTAAGGCTGCATAGAATGTGCTGCAATTGGCCGAGCTTTATATAGGAAAGATTGGTCCATTGCATGGAATTCTTATTTCACTTGTGTTAGATCGTAACCCACGATTTACCTCTGGCTTTTGGCACAGTTTCCAAAGCATTGGGCTTAGGGTTAGCTTTTAGTTCTCAACATATCATCCGTAGTCTGATGGTGAGTTCGAAAGGACGATTCAGACTGTAGAAGATATGCCTTAATCGTGTTGCCTTAATGGCAAGGTTCATGGTTTCAGCTTTGTCACTTGTGGGATTTGTCAATCTGACCAGTGTTTTAGTCTTCAAATGTCTTGGCTTGACTTTGTGGTCTGCCCACTATCCTGTGAACGTCTTCTGACGTCCTATGAGGGCTATGACTACGTTATGAGATAGCCAAGCATCCTTGTTCTTGTATTGTATCTGAGTCATTTGCGGGTTCTGGTCAACCTAGTAAGATTCAGTAGTTCAGTCGTTCTGTACGTCCGGAGGTGTTATCTTACCTTGATTTATGTGTCCAGGTGTGTTGAGGGTCTTGGTGTTCCCTCAAGTCTCCGTGAGTCTTTTTTTTTTTGTTATGTCATTTCCTATGACTCCGAGTATCTTGCCTCTGAGTCGTGAGACTCAAGTCAGCAGTGCACTGATGTGGTTCACTTGATCCGGTAAAAAATGTTGACAACTCAGAGTTGGCAGAAAAGTTACGCAGATCAGCATGGGTGACCACTGTAATTTGAGTCTAGAGATAAGGTGTATATCTCCAAGGGAAGGTGTTTTGAGTTTTGGGCAGCGTGGAAAGCTGAGTCCACGTTATACTAGTCTGTTTCCTATTTTGGAACGTGTGGGCCAAGTGATATATTGTCTTCAGTTGTCAGCGGTAATGCAAGCTATCCATGATGCGTCCCATGTGTCTTATCCCTTTCGTATTCAAATGAGGTTTAAGTTCTTTCCGTTCATTCCTTGTCCTTCCTTTCAAATTTTGAGGGCTAAATCTATCAATAGAATAAACTTCAGCTAACCGAGTGACAGGAAGAAGGAGAGAAAAACCCACTAGAAGGTAGAAACCAGATGCGTCCACTGACGGCTTACACTGCGTCTCAAGCAACTCGCATGTCAGATCAACACAACATGCAAGAGGCATAATAGTACCAAACCAAGTAACTAGTCCGAGTAACACTCGTCAGTGTTAGTCCAAGCCTCTGACCACGTGTGCACACACTGACTCTTGTCTGAGCCAGGCTCTCTAGCTAGTTTTCCCTCTTAGTAGGATGCTACTATTGGTCGAGGGCCCATGGAACTAGCTTAAGAACCGTGTATGGGAAATGCCCCTCCACCTCTTCCAGGCAGGCCGACACTAGGGGCCACTGGGCTACGACTAGTGATTTTATCACAAGGAAAGAGAAGGCACTCCACTGGGATCTAAAAGTAAGCCATTGTAGTATAAAATAACTTAAACATGGCAGATATGCAACGTAGAATGCATTAGAGAATGAAATTATAACTTTTAGAATAGCAGAGGATGTAACGCATCGACACTGCCCCGTCACAGGCTGTGACGGTCTAAGGTAGGTGCGCTACAATACTATAACGTGCCTCCTTAGGTCCGTCACAGTGAATGTCTAAGGTGGGTGCACCACAAGACTGTGACGCACCACCTCAGGACCGTTACACTCACCCGAACTAATGAAAAAAATCACAGTTTTAACAAGACTGTAACGCATCTGTAATGGCGCGCTACAAGGTTGTGACGCGACACCCTAGGGCCGTTATGCTTACCCGAACAAGTGAAAAACCCATAGTTTTAACAAGTATGTAACGCACCTATATGGGTGCGCTACAAGGTTGTGACGGTCGCACGATAGACCGTTACGCCAACCACCCTATCTAAGCTAAACAGGGTCAAAAGGGCTGTAACGGACTAAGGGTCTTCCATTGCACTACACATGACGCGCCTATTGAGGTCCGCCACGATAACGTAACGCACCCGGTGAGGGGCGTCACAAGTGTGACAGCCACTGGAATGACTGTCTCTTCCAGGCTCATCACAAAAATCAACTCGCCCACACGACCAGATTTCTCTTATGGAGTCCCCAACCACATTTCTTCACCAAGGGAGGGGCCTCTTCTCCCTCGCCAAGCTGGCCGGGTTGCTCCTCCTGGCCGTTCTCGGGCCGAACTCGGCACTGGCACAGAACTGCCGGTGCTTGCCCGACCACTGTTGCAGTCGGTGGGGCTTCTGCGGCACGGGCTCCAACAGGGGCCTTGCTAGACGCCACCGTCCACCAACGAAGTGAACGTGGCAGACGTGGTGACGCAGGCCTTCCTTGACAGCATCATCGGGTAGGCCGACGCCGGGTGCACCGGGAAGCAGTTCTACAGCCAGTCGGTGTTCTTGGAGGCCCTCGGCTCGCGTGCTGGGAGAGGCGGCAGGAGCGGGAGTGCGGGAAACGCCGGCGTGGTGGCACGTCGCTGCAGAGTCGAGAGAGGTAGAGAGGGGGTCCGCCGTGGGCAGCCAAAGAGAGAGACAGGAACCTATAGTCAAACATAGTGAACCGGCGGAAAAAACCGCGAGCCAAATAGTATAGGTGAACCGGCAAAAAAAAACCACCTAATCCTCTTATAAGATCTGGTATAGATTCTCGATCGTGCCACTATCTTTATCTTCTAAGAATTCTATCAAAATATAATTGCCCATCAGACACAAAAAGGTTACATTGCCGTGCATTACGGTCATTAAAAAAATTGCTTGCACATATATATATATATATATATTAGAACAGCTAGAGTCATACATCTTCTATCATACATATGCACGTATATGCCATTATCATACCAGTGATCGAGCGTACGTATCCATTAATTGTACTCTCTAACATGAATGGGTTACATCATTGTCTTTTTTTTTGCGTCGAGATCGAATTGGTATACATGCATCATTGCCATATGCATGGACAACGCAAATTTACATAGCAAGTCCGGTGAAGCATACGAAAATAAATGTTCACATGGGTCGGTCTCCTAATAATTTGTTATGACATCGACATCTGGATCATTAAATGTATAGGGTCAACATAAACTTTTAACACAAAACCCTCCCTACCCCACTCACTCTCTCTCTCCCGTTCACTCTCTCTCTCTCTCGATTTCTCACTCTCTCTCTCTCTCCCACATTTCTCTCACTTTCTCTCTCCTTCTCGGTTTCGGTGATTTCAGGACCGGACCATGACGCAGAGGGTACCGTTAGAACCAGTGCGACAAGAGGAATGCGTTGACGCCCTCCATCGTGCGGTTCGAGAGACGGTGGAACGAGACGGGGCGAGTGGGGCGCGGTTCCCACCTTGCCCGCATGCGGCCGAAACTCTGTTTTCGGGAGGAACGAGGTAGGGGGATGGATTAACCTCCTCGCTAGGAACACATCCATGCCACATGCACGCCCATCCACGGCTGTTTGGCTTAGTTATGTCCATTTTTAGGTTTTGCCCTAAAATGTGTTAAATTGTGATTTTAATGATGTATTTACATTTTGAATCCATTTTCTAGCCTCTGTGGGCTCGTATGAATGCGTGGTATAGCAGGTTTATGTTTTTTTTCAAGTTTTGTAAGCGAACCCGTCAATTTCTATCGACCAGGGAACGGCTCGGCTTCAAACCGATCCCGTTCGTTGCCCAGATCGCATGGCGGTCACGCCAGTGACCGTTATGGGTTTAACGCACTGCCTCAGGCGCGTTATGCGTGTATGGCGGACCACCCCAGGACCGTTATGTTCATGTTCATGCTAGATAGGTCGGTAGTATAATGCACCCCTCCATGACCATTATGGTTATGGGTTTCCTGTGGATTTTCCCCGTTCGGGTGACTTTAACGCACCCCTAGTGGACCGCCATGGTTTCTGAGTAGTTAAACTTCACGAAAAGTCATTCGGGTAGTCATAGCGGACCAGTGGAGGTGTGCCATGTTCACATAACGCACCTACACTGACCCACCATGGCCGCTAAGCCTGGGAACGCAGTGGATGAGGATGACGGACCAAGAGAGGCGCGCCATGTTAGCATAGCGCACCCCACCTGATCTGTTATACCCTGTGACGGGCTAGGACAGATCCGTTATGCACTATAGCATCAGTTTCAGCCCCGTTCAGCGATAACCCCGTAGAAGTTGCAGACCAGCGAAAAGCCCGCCGCGGTACAGATCCCACCCCTCCGGCTGAGGAGGTGCAAGATGAAGAAGTGTTCCTTTAGAACCCTCTCCACCGCAGCTGCATGGGGAAGACCTCCCCCTCTTCCGAAGGGTCAACCTCAAGGGATCACATCACCATGGCACCCTCACCCCCGCCTGTCGGCGAAGCAAGGGGCGGTGGTGTGGGCCATGCTATAGGTCCTTCCCGATACGACCCCGTCTTATTTGCTCTGTATCACAGGCAACAACGGGGGATCGAGATGCTGAAGGCTCGACTGGCCGAATTAACGATGCTCGTCTCCGAGCTGCTTAAAGGCTCTATCCGCCTGAGAGATGAAGGCACATCCTGGTCCCAGAACACCAGTCCCAGCACCTCCATTCATTCAAGGAGGGAGCAAGGGAACACAGTCGGTTCCCCAGCCAGATGACCGATCAGGCAAGGCTTCACACTACAAGAGACGCTGCAGAAGCCCTACTCCTTCTCAAGGGAAAAGACTCGAGGGATCTTCGACTGGGATTGTGACTATGGCAAAGTCTCCCTCCCAAAGTCCAAGAGGCTACAGGATACCCGAAGAAGCGGTGACCCTCTATTCTGTCCCTACCACCAGATATGGGTTCACCCAATTGAAGACTGTTACGTCTTTAAAGATATTGCCGAAGACTTGATCGACAGAGACGAGCTCAGAATGGGAGATTACGTGGTGGCCCCGCCACATTCTCATGTGATGAGCAGCCCCAAGAGAGGGATATACACAATATCAATCCAGCACCAGGAGTTCGAAGAGGCAGCAGAAGATGAACAACCCCAGCCATCAGTGGCGGAGCAGCCCCAGGTGATGCGGGACGGACACGGGAGCTAACTCTACGTGCATTGAACCTCAGACTCTAAGACGGACATGACCAGCAATACGTGGCTAGGAGTCACACTAGACCCGACACTAAGAGCTCCTAGGGGGCTATACGTCGCTCACAGAAATGCTAGCTCATTTTTAACGACGAGTGTTGAGTGCATCAATGCTACCTCATTTCGACACGTGATCCGCAGTCCGAGGAATCGCCGCCCGTAAAGAAGACTAGGACAGAAGATCTGGGACCAAGCACGAGCACCCCCGCCGAAGACCTATACCTCATCCAGGTGGGAGCGAACCCAAGCAGGACTCTAAGGATCGGAGCTACACTATCCAAGCAGGATAATGTAACATATGTGAACTTCCTCACAGCCAACCAGGATGTTTTTTCTTGGTCCGAGGATGAACTCCCCGGGATCCCACCAGAGATCATTACACACCAACTAAGGTTGGACCCTAGCTGTCACCCGGTTCAGCAGTGCCAGAGACGCTGCAACCCCGAGCGACAGGCCATCATCTGGGAACAAGTGAGTGAGAAGCTGCGCTCAGGGCTACTTCGCCCCACCCGCTACCCGGATTGGGTGGCGAATGTAGTCCTCGTCCCTAAAAGTAATGAAAAGTGAAGGATGTGTGTAATGACCCAAGATCCGGATATCGGGAATGACCCGATACCATTCGGACCCTGACCCGTCGCCCACGAGCTGGAGGGCTCGGAAGGGCTAAAAAGGATAGGTATGGTGTACATAGAAATAAGAAATAAAGTAGGACGATACAATAATTAATAAAAATAAATAATTTAACTACAACAGAGTCCAGTCCAACAGAAAGTACAGTCTAAGGCAGAGAACGTACCAAATACCAAGTGAACACTCGGCCCGACAAACTGGCAACTAAAAACCTCAACGCAATGCCCTCGAACCTCGAGGAAGAATCGCAACACCTGAAAACCAGGGGTGAGCTTGATGTGGGACGGGTGTGACTCAGACGGATAATGCAACTTTGGACTCACTACGTTGATTCAACTCGCTTGGGACAGACGCAACCAGCAAGACATGTACAATAAGAACACCTCGGCGTGGCTCCAAGGAGCTCCAGAAGAGGAGAAATGTCCTCAACAAGAAGCGCAACTCACGACTTGTCCCTATCGATAGAAGCACGTGGATCCGCACGGTTGAGAAATCCCCGGGCCGATAAAAGCGTTGCTGATGCTTGAGACAACACTCTTGCACCAGAGGTCGGTATTGCTGGAGGTGCTGAGGCACTGATGACCCAAGGCTGCGAGCCTGTACTGATTGCTGGCAAGACTGGAGAGTGGGACGGAGGACCCATGGCCAATATTTGGGTTGTCGCGTCCCATAGAGGAAGACCCATACTGGGGGTCGGCACCACTGAGGGGTAGGGGAGAGAGTCCCATAATGAAGCTGAGAGGCTCGAGGCCCAATGTGGAGAGCCCACACCAGGGATCGACCTTGGTATATCCCGGGGTTGTGTGCTCGGTCTGGATGCTGGGGAGCCTCAAACCGGGTGTTGAAGACCCAGGTTGGACGATGGCACTTTAGAGGTTCGGGTCGAGAGGCCCGAACAGAGTGCTGGGGAGCCTTGACCCCGGGTCGAGAAACCCGTGTGGGGAGCTGGCTCGGTTGGAGCTCGAGACTAGGCACCCAAGCGGAATGCTGAGGAGCCAGGCATCCTAGGGTAGAAACCCGTGCCGAATGTTGGCTTAGCTGGAGCTTGGGGTTGGAAATCCGAGCGAGCTGCTACAGTGGAGACCGATGCTCGGGGCGCGAGGTCCACACTAGAATCGATATACTGTACATCTGGGATCTACGAAGATGTACCAGAATTTGAAGAGGCAGTTTTGGTGCCTGGGTTGAAGAGAGATGTCACGGAGTTTGTGGCCAGGTGTCTGGTTTCTCAACAAGTGAAGGTGGAGTACCAGTGGCCGGGTGGTACACTCCAGCCCCTGGAGATTCTTGCGTGGAAGTGGGACCACGTTGTAGACACACCATCTTTGACATCTAGTGGATAGACTGATAAAGATGGCTCGGATACTGCCGATCAAAGTCAGTTGGAGTGTGCATAGGTTGGCCCATTTATATGTGGAGCGGATCCTCCCTAAGGGAGGCATCACCCCAACCTCCCTCTGGATCGGGTCATCCACACACCCAGGATTGGTTTGAGCTCGGGCTCCACTTCATATGGGTCCAATTATCTATTTTGAGTATGCTGAGTCCGCTGGGGCATCTCTATTTTTAGTCCTATTTTTTATATTTTTTTAATACCTAAGAGCCTTGCGGTTGTCGTCCTTAGCTTGCTGCTGCCATGGGACGTAGCCTGTAGGTCACGCCACCAACGACTTGTTGCTATCGTAGAAGTGACTGTGGATCCACCCTCAACTGAGTAGCTCGGAGCATTAGGGTGAGTCCAAAGACTGGCTGGTTCCTGCTGTAGATGGCTAGGACTTTGACTGGGGTCTGGGTGGCTCGACCTTAATGAACATGATGGCCGAAGCTGATCTTGGACTGAGTGTCCGCCTGGGCATTACTACCCCTTGGGACATGACAAGTGCCGAAGGGATAGACCTCCCACCAAGGTTTACTGGTAGCCATCGGTGGGGACCCAATGGAGCTTTGTCGGTGTCACCAGTTGACATTGGCAGGGACTCCGCCAAGTCGTTGGCTGACGCCAGTGGAGTTCCTGCGGAACTGCTGGGTGGGTGTCGGCGGGATTCATCCCAAACCGTTGATTGGCATAGGCAGTATGGCCTCCCAAGTTCTGGTTGATGTCAGTGAGGAACATGCGAACACCTTTTATAGCATTATTGATGATACGTATTACCCCTTTCCCTTCATGAGGTGGTCCTGAGGGTGAACTGGTGTCCCTAGTCTGCCAGGGACTTAAGTCTATTTTGTTGGATGCTTCACTGGATAGTAAGATCTTGAGCCGACAACCACTCTGCTGGTGATTGAGCTTGGCGCCATTCTGGTGAGTGGAGGGATCTCTTCACTCGTGACCCCCAAATGGGTTGGACCTTTTTTCTAATGACCCATATTCATTAGAGTGAGGACTGGAGCTCCTCCTTGGAGTTTCCCCCTTGCTTGGGTATGGGAGACTGGATACTGGATCGGGGTGGTTGCCCCTTGTCACGCCGCGACGCGGAATATCGGAACATATAGTCAGAAATAGCTAGAAATAATATTAATATGCTAATCTAAGCATTTACACATAGGTTATGGAAAGAAATAGTTCCATTGATTATGAAAGATTACTCACACAGGAGGGGGGATCTTGGGGTGGGGGTTAAGTGAATTACATCCAAAACTACCTCTGCACAGGGAGGGGCCTTTAGCTGGCCAAGCGGGGAGGGAAAGAAGAAGAAAAGAGCTTCACGTGATGACGGAGTCGAATCTGTCCCTCCTCTGGAACAGGGCACAGACTGTCGATGCCAGAATTATTGCGGAAGCTCCTGAACTCTGTTGATAGCAAGACAAGTGCCAAGACTTCAGCGATCAACCTAGGAGGGTACTGGAATTTTGGTGGGAGCCGGGGAAGCCGTCGCAGCTCACGGTGGAGTAGGAAGTAGGAGCTCTGATCTCTGTTGTGAACTGTCTCAGCACTACAGCTTCTGGGAGATGAAGCCACCACGAACAGTCCCAAACTCCGATTTGAGCACGGTTAGTGGCGTTGGAACCGTTGTCGAGCTTTCTTCGAAACAAGACCCATGGGGGTGCCAGTCGATGTCGGAGCAGTCCACAGCAGCCCGAACACTGACAGGGTGTCAGTTTTGTCCCAGGGTGGACAGAACTGCACACTCTGGGAAGAAAAAGGAGAAGAAATCACTTCGGCGGCCGAATGGAGCTCTGCTTCTTGGAGGAGGAAGAAGACTCATCGTAGAAGGTCTCGGTCAAGCCCCATCTTCAGATCTTTAGGCGACTGGTCATGGCAGCTTCTGCAAATGGTCTCAGATTGTTGATTGGACCTCTTCTGCGCAGTGGGAGTAGATTGCTTCCCTCAGACATCCACGAAGTCAGAAGAGGACGAGACGACCGCCGATGCGAAGAAGACTTGGAGACGCTTCTATCGGTAGCTCTTGAGCCTCCTGAATCGCCCAGATGATGTCCCAGCTCCCTCTGCAATCTTCAGGTTCTCTGGACTACGAACTAGTGGACTGTAGATTGAAGATGATGGGGGGGAAATGGAGTTTATGGGAGTGGAAGTGGGGTGGAAGGGTATGGGGGTGGCCCCTAGCTGTTAGGGGGTCTTGGAGGGGGCAAACTAAGGTGAGAGGGGGGGAGAATGGGGGTTGGAAGGTGCGGTCATGTAGTCGGCCACATCCTTGCTCTTGCCATGCCACAAGCGTAGGAGGTGCTCCGGATCGATGTCGAGGACGGGCACGGGTTGCCGATTCAGAAACCTTCTCTTCGCCCTGTCCCAGTAGTCGATCTTGTGTGACCGATAAAAGGCCATGTGGGCATTCCACCACTTTACATATTTGGGTGTCACCCGAGGGACGCGACCAGGGGCTAGCACTCTGAAGGTGGCCGCGTCAGCCCAGTGGAAGAAGTCCCACCAGACCCTGGCATTCTCCGCGACCAAGCCTCCCCAGAGGGTCCGCGTCACCAGGCTGAACTGGGCACTATGTATAGGAATATGCTAGTCATATCTAAAATTTTGACCAAAGCAGAAGGGGTAATACGGTTCTAGCAGCAACGTTTCCCCCTTTCTGAACGCCAGCACATTGGGGTGGATGGACAACGTCCAGTCCCTTAGCTCGGGTTCCAACAGCGGGCGGACCACATTTTCTTGGCTAATTGGGTGGATGTACTTCGCCACCTGATCATCCTTGCACTCTCTTTTGCTATTCACCAGGGGGCTGGAGTGCGCAGCCAGTGTCCAAAAATGGATAGTGTCGGTGGCATCTTGAGGGACTGTTGTCAATCGGCCCCAAATATCTTATAGCCGCAAAGAGGTAGAGCCCGACTCAGCATTGATGAACTCCAGCATCCGCGGCACGAGCCCCCAATCCTGGATAGCACGCGAGGCGAACTCTGAAAATAGAGAACAAACCCACGCATTGAAGAAATGCAACGGGCACACGTACTGGGCCTACCGTGGGAACTGGTGGGTGCTGATATCCCCCAACACCTTGTATATCTGGCAAAGGGTAGCTGGACATAGAGACAGCTTAATCCCCCACGCCATCTGGCATGCCGGGTAGATCGCATCCGTCCGGATCACTATTTCACCTCCGTACGGCATTACAAATGAGCATAGCCAGTACGTTAAGTACGCCATGCAGTGCGTCAGCGGATCGACTGCCATCGGGTTGGGCCCACTCTGGCGCCCCCTGGAGGGGAGATGAAAAGGTGATGCTAGCTACATTTCAGTTGCAGGGAGCAGCACTCGCGTGGTGGACCACAGAGTGGGAGGTGACATTTAAGTCTCGTGCTCTTCGACTGATTACATGGAAGGAGTTCGTTACTTCATTCGAGCGTTCATACAGTCCAACTTATCTGAGAATGGACACAATATATCAGTTCATGGAATTGGCTCAAGGTGACATGATAGTTTTGTAGTATCAGAATAAATTTATGGAATTGGGTCAGTATCCTCCCCATATTCTTGTTGATGAAGGCCTGAAGATTGAGCAATTGCTGTGTTGTTTGAAGGCAGAGTTAAGGCAACCTCTAATTACAACCAGAGTGGCAGAGTTAGATGTGGCTTATTAGGTAGCTACAACATTAGAGTTGGATATGGCAAGATCTCGAGGACGAACCGAAGTTGAGCCAGTTCCGCAATGTGTGCAACATCAGCAAGCTAGTCAACCTAGTGTGATAGGGGTACCATCTTCTATTCCTTCTGCCAGTGGCACTTCCTCCATGAAATCTAAGTTCAGAAGGATGTTTAGAAAATCCAAGAAGTAGTATGACTGGCAAGCTTCCTCTGGTACCGTGCAACAAGCAGCACCCTCTTCTTTTCAGTGACAGGGATCGGTGGCTAGTCAGCCGAGACCATGTCCGAGATGCGGTGGTAACCATTTGGGTAGACCATGTTCAATGGTCGTGATGTGTTTTCAGTGTGATCAGGTGGGACACGTGGTCCGTGATTGTCTGTTGAGGCCGAAGCAGCCTGTTCAGTTTTCACAATTTTCACAGCCACAATAGTTCTGACCTCCACCACCATTACAGTCACAATAGTTTTATCAAGCTTCAGTAGCGTCATCGTAGTAGTCTACTGTAGCTGGGAAGAAGTAAAAAGGGAGAGTCATGCATATGACTTATTCTGAAGCTGTGTCATCTCATCTCGTAGAAGGTACTATTATGATTTATGGTCATGCATCTCATGTTTTATTTGACTTAGGTGCTTCTCATTCATTTATTTCTAAAGATTTTGTGGTTTATTTCCGTTTTACGACTTACGATGAATTAGCGCCTTGGTAGGGGGTGCTATTTAACAGACGACTTGGATGAGGACATTAATTTATATAATTGACGCCTGGTGGCAATGTCTTCAATTTATTAAATAGCATCTTGAACCATAGTGTTACTTTACTTTTTATATTTGATTCTTTTATATTTTTGTCCACCCTAATTAACGCTCGTGCAAACGTTCGTTATTTACATAAATGGCGGCTCGAAGGAAGTCGCTATTTCTTCTTTTAACTAAAAATTATTTCTCAACAAAATCAGGGTTGCTACATTCACCTTCCCTTCTAAGAGGGTTGGAGGAAGCTTCTTGCTCGGTGGCCTAAGACGTGTGATGGGAAGGTTCGTCCGTCATGCCGTGGATGATGTGACCTTCCTGGAGAATAAAGAAGCCCACTTCTATTCACTGGGAAGCTTCTGGGGGGGGCTCGACTGCGAATGCTGTGAGCGCTCCTCCTTAGTTACCTAGGCCCGCATCATATCGACGAGGGTATTTAGCTTATCGTTGAGGGCCTAGAACATCGCTGGATCCACCACGGGGAGTGGGGCCTCCAAAGGTGGAGGGGTTGAGATGTTGACTTGATTTGGAGGACGGGGGCTAGTCATAGAATGAGATGGCACATGCCCTTTAGTCACTGCTGCCGGTGCCTTCCCCTTGCCGCCGGCTGCCCGCCTACTGCTACTCCTTCTCACCACACTGACTTTTAGCTCGATTTTTTCATAGACGGTGCCAGATCAAGAGGCGAGATATCGTGCTAAGCCATGTACCATCAAATCAGGGATGATCGCGGGGGTAGCCACTCGAGAAAGATTTCTGCGAGTAAGAAAAAAAAAGTAATCAATGGACTCGAGGTTGAGATCTTGGGAAAAACCTTCTGATACTTAAGTCAACAGTGGTAAGAGCTTTAAGGGTGAGAAGGAGGCAAGGGGGCGTGAGGCATAAGATTGCTCACCAGTGAAGTGGCTAGAATCGGCTTATCTTTTCGAAGAGCTTCCTTAGACTTATATAGTGGTTCATTCCCAGTTCGGTCGACCAAACTGCCTAGTTCAGTCAACCGAACTGTCCAATTTGGTTGACCGAACTGGTTGGTCAACCGACCCTCCATGGGTTGGTCGACCGAAATGCAGAGTTTGGGCCATTTTTGGCCCCGGTCGGTTCGGTTGAGACCCAATGACTGACCTATGGCCCTGTGGGTGCCCCGGACATCCTGTGGGGATTGTGACCGTGTTTTTGGGTGTCCGGAGGTACCGTGTTAACTCGATTAGCTTGTCGTGGGTCTTGGGGGTCTGGGTGACCCTGTGTGTGTTCTGAGCTTTCGTGTTTGCGTTAGAACGAGTCACCGTGTGTCGGCACGAGTGCGGTGGGTCTTTCTCGCATGATCTGGGTTTCTCCGAAAAAGTGATTTTCGAGTGGGCCATGTGTGTGGCCTTAGACTATGAGTCCAATTAACCAGCCTGGGGTTGGAGATTTTCCCTGTGTCGCGTGGATGAGGGATCCACTCTGCGGCTTGTGAGCTGCCTTGAGAATCATGTCACCGTGGTTTCAGACCTAGGGATTAGGCCAGATTGATGGCGCTGTACCGTCACGTGCAGTGGTCTTGACTCGAGTCTCGTGACTCAAGGACCGTCGGGTTATTAGGTCTAGTGGGTTGTCCAGAGTCTGGTAGCTGCGAGAAACCTATTTTTTTACGTTACTCGAGATGGGTGCGCACGTGATTTTCAGTGTTCAAATTTTGTGAGCCCCCACTAGTCGTAGCTTTTTTGCACATGCAGGTGTAGACCCAGTTGGGAGTGGTGGAGAGCGTGACCCGAGTGAGATGATTTTACGCTGGTTACCGTAGGGTCCCTTGCCTTTGCAGCCTGAGTTCGGCTGGGGGGAAAACTAGCTAGAGGACCCGACCTAAGTAGATGGTCTGTGTGCACACGCGTAGCTAGAGTAGAGTGGTGACATGCGGATCTAGTGGGGAGGGGTGAATAGATCAGCCCCTTTTTGCCCTTCTTTGAGGAAATAAAAGATACTTAGCCAGATAATCAGATAGTAACAAGCAATGTTCCTACCAAGCAAGCGGTGTATACCAAGAGACATATACCCTCACTGTCAGTTAATATAGAAGGAAGAACTCTGCCTGGTTGTTTTTGCTATTTACCTATGCAAGACTTTGATGCTATCTTAGGGCTGGATTGGTTACAAGAGCATTACTCTCTGATAGATTGCCAAAAGAAGAGAGTTATTTTTCGCATCCCTACAGAGAAGGACTTTTCTCATCCCTTACCAAAGCATATGGTTGGAAGGAAGTTGGTGGTTTCAGCATTGAAGACTAGGCGAATGTTAAGAAAGGGCTACGATGCATTCTTGGCAAGCGTAGTCATAAAGTCTGAAGCTGACCCATCACTGGCTGCCATAGATATCGAGGTTGTTTGGGAATTCCTAGATGTGTTTCCAGAGAATTTGTCCGGATTACCACCTACAAGAGAGAGAGAGTTTGTCATCGACTTGTTACCTGACACTACACCTGTCTCTAAAGCACCCTACCGAATGGCCCCAGCCGAATTGTCAGAGCTGAAAAAGTAACTTCAAGACTTGTTAGACAAAGGGTTAATCTGTCCAAGTGCGTCATCAAGGGGAGCTCCAGTCTTATTTGTGAAGAAGAGGGCTAGTTCTCTCAAGTTATGCGTTGACTATCATAAACTTAATGAGGTGACCATTAAGAATAAGTATCCTTTACCCCGCATTGATGACCTGTTTGATCAGTTACAGGGAGCCACGGTGTTCTCAAAGATTGATTTACGTTTGGGATACCATCAATTGAGGATAAAGGAAGAAGACACATCCAAGACGATGTTCCAAACGAGATATGACCATTATGAATTCTTGGTGCTACCTTTTGGTCTGACAAATGCCCCTGTAGTATTTATGGACTTAATGAATTGGGTGTTTAGACCTTATCTGGAAGCCTTTGTGGTTGTCTTTATTGATGATGTGCTGATATATTCCCCCGATGAAGCTTCCCACCGAGAACACTTGAGACTTATCCTCGAGATGCTAAGAGTACATAAGTTGTATACTAAGTTCAGCAAATGTGACTTTTGGCTAAAGGAGGTCCATTTGGCGCGCGGGGAAGCGTGGGGCTTACCCACGCCGCGGCGAGGATGCTTCAACCTGCTCAAAGGATTACACCACTACGTCTCGCACAGGTGGGGGATCTTGGGGTGGGGGTTAAATGAATTACAACCAAAACTACCTCCGCATAGGGAGGGGCCTTTAGCCGGCCAAGCAGGGAGGGGGAAGATGACGACACGAACTTCACGCAACGCCGGAGTCGATTTTGTCCCCTCTCAGAAATAGGGGACAGACGGTCGATGCAGGAATTCTTGTGGGTGATCTCGGACTCCTTTGGCAGCAGGACTAGTGCCAAAACTTCATGGATTGGCCCAGGAGGATGCTGGAATTTTGGCAGGAGCTGGGAAAGTCGTTGCCGGTTGCGGTGGAGCTGAAAGCAGGGACTCTGTTCTCTGACTCGGACCTTCTCAGTACTACAGCGTCTGGAAGATGAAGCCACCACGAATAGTCCCGAGCTCCGAATTACGCACGGTCGGTGACGTTGGAACCATTGACGAGCTGCCTTCGAGATGAGACCCACGGGGGTGCCAGACGATGTCTGAGCAGACCGCAGAAATCTGAACACTGACAGAGTGTCAGTTCAGTCCCAGGGTGGACTGAACTGCACACTCTGGGGAGAAAAGGGAGAATAAATCACTCTGGTGGCCGAATGGAGCTCCGCTTCTTGGAGGAGGAGGAAGACTTGCAGAAGAAGGTCTCAGTTGAACGCCGCCTCCAGATCTTTACATGGGCCGACGTGACAACTGTTGCACTCTGCCTCTAGAAGTTGGACAGGATCCTTCTGTGCAGTCGGAGTAGATCGTCTCTCCCAGGCAGCCACGAGCTCGGAACGGGACGAGACGACTGCCGTTATGAAGATGACTCGAAGACGCTTTCAGGGGTAGCTCTTGTGTCTCCTGGAACATCTGGATGGCATCGCAGCTTCTTCTTCAGTCTTTAGATTCTCTGGGTGAAGAACTAGACAGCAGGGACAGCCTTCCAAGCTCAAGTGGGGGAGTGGTGGAGGTGGCTAATGGTGATGGGAGGGGGAGGGCAGTCCCGTCTCTCTTCCCGTGACACGGTACTGAACGAACAATACTGCTGCCCTCGCTGGCCGGGCTTGAGCCTTGGGGATTGTCCTGACATGGCTATGACCCGACCTTCGCTCGAGTCGACATTTTTATCAAACCGGACCCATTTTCTGAGCCAGGTTCTTCCCGAATCATCATTAAAATGGCCGTACACTCAGCAGACATTTGAATGGGTTCATCTCGGTCCTTAGAGCACCATCGTCATGGACTTCCGTGCGAACACAAAAAGGTCCATGAGTGACCAACACCGCCCGCAGCTCGTATCCCGATGTGAACCTTAGTGTGATCTATTCCAACCTCTTTCTCGCGCAACTAGTATTAATTCTTTCAGCCACAAGTCCCCTAATTTTGGTAATTAGTCAAGGGTGTTCCCTCGAATGAGGGATGTGAATGACGTCGTGACCTTTATGGCACGACAGGATTCGGTCTCGACCCGAACCACACAATCACCTGACGAAGTCAGATCGAGCACACCATGGGTTCTTTGGGGCCCAAAAAAATCATCACCTTTGTGACTGGCACGCCAATGCACTTACTAAACCTAAGAATGCCAATAAGTGAACAAACAGAAGAAGAACAAATAAACAATCAACTGAATAGTGTGTCTACACAGCCAATGCCAGGGTAATCACCCTCCAATGGGGAATTCCCGCCACTATAGCGGAGAAACGTTACTCTACTACGGATGTCCTTCCCTATCAAGGGATGAGGCTCCTCGCTCCAAGGCAACCCCCTATAAAAGGGAGATCGACAGAAGAGAAGGGCATGGTGGTTCATTCCACTATAACGCTACTCAGGAGAATAGAGCTACTAGCCCTACTACACAACGAGAAGAAGAGAGCGACTGCCCACACTCTACGAGAGGTTCCTTCCAGTGACCTTACCACCCAGTGAGAACTCACTGAGTGGGCACTGGGACCGGCGAGCACTTTCGGGAGATCTCTACGGCTCTTTGACCTCCTATAGCGATCTGACTCTCTCTCTCTATCTTGCTCTTCTCTATACCACCCGCCGCGATGTTTTATTTTTTACCTCAAACACAATTTTTAACCGCACTCCACTACACACATCTGGGGGGGTCTTGGGGTGGGGGTTATGTTCGTACAACCAAAACTACCTCCGCGCAGGGAGGGGCCTTGAGCCGGGCAAGCAGGGAGGGGAATAAGTAGGCAAGAAGCTTCAAGGAGTGTCAGAGTCGATTCTGTCCCCTCTCAGGAACAGAGGACAGACAGTCACTGTTGGAATTATTGTGGTCTCTCCTGAACTCCTTTGTTGACGAGACTAGTGGAAAATCTTCCCTAACTGACCCAGGAAGACGACTAATTTTTGGTGGGAGTTCTGGTGGTCGGCGTTGGTCGGGGCAAGGCTGTGAACCAAGACTCTGTTTCCTACTCCTGACTGTCTCAGAACTGCTACAGTAGGAAGATGAAGCCACCACAAGCTCTATCGAACTTAAAATTGAGTGCGGTCAGTGGCTTTGGAACCGTTTACGACCTGCGTTCGAGACGAGACCCACGGAGGTGCCAGCAGATGTCAGAGTAGACCGCAGCAATCCGATCACTGATAGGGTGTTAGCCCAGTCCAAAGGTGGACAGAACTGCACACTCTGGGGAGAAAAGGGAGAAGAAATCGCTCCGGTGGCCGAATGGATCTCCGCTTCTTGGAGAAGGAGGTGAACTCATAGTAGAATGCCCCGATCGAACGCCTCCTCCAGATCTTCAGAATAATGGTCGTGACAGCTTCTGCAACCAGCCTTAGGTTGCTGGCCGGACCTCTTCTACGCAGTCAGAGTAGATTGCTTCCCCCGCACAGCCACGAATTCCGAACGGGACGAGACGACTGCCGTTGCGAAGAAGACTCAAGGACGCTTCTAGGGGTAGCTCTTGTGTCTCCCGAAACGTCCAGATGGCGTCGCAGCTCCCTCTGTAGTCTTCAGGTTCTCTGCTACCTTCGAAATAAAAACTGTAGGTTTAAGATGATGGGGCAAAAACGGGGTTTATGGAAGGGGGAGTGGGGTGGATGGGCATGGGGGTGACCCTTAGCTGTTAGCAGAAGTGCACAACGTATTCCATATTTCTATGCTGAAGAAGTATGTGCATGTGGACGTGAAAAATTGCACGTCCATATGTCCCGTCTAGTCTAGCATCAACAACAAATTTAAATGAAGAAACCGCGGAGGAGATGGGCCATCTGGACTCTCCAAATATGCACATACTGTCGTGAAGCCGTCTCCGGAGTCACGACAGCGAAAAGAAATCAACTACCAGGAGGCTCACAGCCTGTGGGCCCCGAAGAGAACAAAGTGGACCATTAATCGGGCTCAAAATAGGCCCAAGTCTATCTCAACGGCACACTCCACTGGGGTAGCCCTTTAGCGGCACACCCAGCCCATGCCCCTTCAGCGGCACGCTCAACGTCACCCTCCAGTGGCATGCCCTGCAGCCCTCCAGCAGCACGCCCCAGTGGTGCTCAGCGGCACACCTGGCGGGTCTTCCCCGGCACGCCTCCTGGATGCCTTTGACGGCACGCCCCCCTCGAAGCTCCAGCAGCATGCCCCCTCAACGGCATGCTCACAAGCCTTCGCCGACACACCAGTGGTGTGGCTTCCGCGGCACGCCCGTGCCAAGGCCTTCATCGGACACCCGACTGGGTGTTTTCACTGGCACACGCCTAGGTTAATACCCTCCCTGGCACACCCAACTGGGTGTTTTCGCCGGCACACCCCTGCGTGTCCATTCAGCGGCACGCCCAGGGTGGCCTTCCACCGATGCCATCCCTTCAGCGGCACACTGGTTGTGCTGTCCCATGGCACGCCCAAGCGTTCTCTTCACCGGCACACCTGGGCTGGCCCTTCGACAGCACGCCTGCAAGCTCTTCCAGCGGCACTCTTGGGCAGCTACTCAGCGGCACAGTGGCCCAGCTCCTCAGCGGCACACCTTGGTTCCTCCTCTACCCAGCACATCCAACGGAATGACGTGATGCCCATCCCCTAGGGATCTTTGGTGCATAGCGAACCCACTGAGCTGTCGACCAGAGGAGAAGGCACGCAGGCTACTTCCCCCTACCACCAAGGACGACGGGTCAAATCCCCATCAGGTCAGTCGACCGACCACCTTGGTCAGTTGACCGACTGGGTGGTTCGGTAGACAGTTCGGCCCCGGGCAGTCGACTGAATGGTCATAGTGGAGACCTGCTCGGAAAGGTGCCCAATCGGTCAAAAGAACCCATGGATCGGTCGAACGATTCCGATTCGTCTGCTATGGGAACCCCTCCATGGGGTCTCGTTCCACCCCCCACTAACTCCGCACAAGGGGAATAATAAGGGGAGCCCATTCCCTACCATCCAAAGCACTAGAAACTACATTTTAAACTATAAATCATCGCCCAAATCGACGGAATCATCTCTTGCTCTAAAACATGCTTTTTTAACCCCAACAAAAGAAAAATCTACTCAAACTCGCTCTAATCGACACAAAATCATGGGAAACTAAAGTACAAAGGTCAGGGATCCGTCCCCCTACCATTTCCAAAGAAACCACGTAAGCTAAGGGTTGATCCAGGCTGAAAATGCTTTGTTCCACAATCAGTTCTTCACAAAAATATAGGAACTCTCTGCTGCGACACCCCTCCCATTCCACGCTCCAGTCCTCGCCGCTCATCGCCCGCCCCACCCTCTATCTCGCTCGCAAATCCTCCCCGGCTGCCGCTGGAGAAGAAGAGGGAGAGAGGGAGCAGCATCCCTGTTATCGCGTGAGAAGAAAGAAGCCAGCCGTTTCTTACTCTTCTATTGATTCTCTGCATCGTCTTCCTGTAAAGATACTCATCATCTTGCAGTTGAAGTTTTGTTACTACATATCTTATATTTCTCTCCTCTGTTCATCGCCCTGATCAACCCACAAGGTAGGTGTTCTCAAGTACCAAGTCCAACTCAAATAAATCATGGTATGTTCATGCATATAGAATGATTAATAGGGCCCATGATTTATTTCCAGCATATGCAGAGCTTTTTCATGAGTTTCAGAAATAGGGCACCCTTATATAGGGCACTATTTCATTAAAACGACCTTTTGAATGGTCGTTATTTTGTTGGGACATTTAATAAATATTCATGTTAAAATTTAATAACTATGTAACATGAAGCCCCGATTAGCTGAACATCTGACATCTATCGATTTTAAGCCCCGATCGGCTGATCATCTTGACATCTGTCAGCTTTGAGCCTCGATTGGCTAAATATCTGACATCTATCGATTTTGAGCCTCGATTGGCCGAACATCTGACATCTGTTGGCTTTAAGCCCCGATTGGCTGAACATCTGCCATCTGTCAGTTTTAAGTACCGATTGGCTAAACATTTGTCATCACTGATTCTATTGAATTTCTTTGGAAATCTTTGAACATCCATCGGCTCAAGTGCCGATGGTGGAATATCTGTCGGCCTGGATGCCGATGGTTAGGTATTTAACTTCTCTTTGCTGGCATGCTGATGATTCATATCAGTGAGCATCTATCATCTCAAATGCTGATGGTTAGACATCTCTGGCACTCTAGAGGATCGTCGGGCATGTATCGGCAAGGGTGCTGATGGCTGAATGCTTGATATATGTCGGCTAAGATGCTGGTGGCTGAATATATGACATCTCTAAATATCTGTTGGATCACTCATCAGCACGGATGACGTCGTCTAAGTGCTCAACATCTATTGGCTCAAATGTCAATAGTTAAACATTTACTGGCTTGATTGCCAATGGTTATTGCTTGACCTCCTTCATCTTTGGGGGTTGCTAGAACATCTGTCGATGCAAGTGCCGATAATTAACATCTTGGGGCATTGTTGAACTTCTTTGAGCACCTTTTGGGCATCGTCGAGCATCTATTAGCTTGGGCGCCGATGCATTCATCATCCTCATCCTGGAGCTTTGTTAACCATCTATCGGGTTGAATACTGATGCATTCATCTTATATATTCTTTGGCTATTGTGAAGCATCTATCGGCCTGAATACCAATGTATTCGTCATTCTCTCCTTCGAGTGCCATTGTTCACCCATCGGCTTAAATGCCGACACATTGATCTTGTATATTCTTTTGGATATCATCGAGCATCTGCCGATCTGAACATCAGTGATTAGGTGTGCTTCCATCATTCTTCATTCATTCATCATTCATCATTCATCATTCATTTTCCCATGATGCCTCTTCTTGAGAGAAATTCCTCCACAGAACCTTAACCAACGGAATAGTCTTCGATCTAAGAACCTACTCCTTACAATCCAAAATCCTAACCGGTCACTCCTCATAAGACAGGTCTGGCTAGAACTCTAAGTCTTCATAACTGATGATGTGTGCAGGGTCGTGGACATACATATGGAGCATAAACACGTGAAACAGTTGGTGAATTGCTACCATAGATGGAGGTAGTGCCAACTGATATGCCATATTTCCCACTCGCTCTAAAATCTCAAAAGGTTCGATAAATCTCGATTGCAACTTCCCTTGCTTGCCAAATCTAGACACTCCCTTAGTCGGTGATACCTTGAGGAATACATGCTCACCAACCTCGAAAGCCAAGTCTTTCCTTCTATTATCCGCATAACTCTTCTGTCGATCTTGCATTGCCTTCAGTCTTTGTTAGATTAGCTGAATCTTCTCAGACGTTTTTTGTACCACTTCAGGCCCGATCAACTATCTCTCGCCAACCTCTTCCCAACATAAAGGAGATCTACACGGTCTTCCATACAAAGCTTCAAATGAAACTATGCCTATACTTGCGTGAAAGCTATTATTATAGGCAAACTCTACCAAAGGTAGGTGTCGCTCCCAATCACCCTTCCAGTCCAGTACATAGGCCCTCAACATATCTTCTAAAGTCTGAATAGTTCTCTCTGACTGGCCATCTGTCTGTGGATGATATACTAAGCTAAGCTTCAACTGAGACACAAAGGAATTCTATTGTCCTTGCCAAAGTTGTGACGTGAAACGAGGATCTCAGTCTAAAATGATGGACTCCGAAACTCCATGCAATCTGACAATTATTTTCTACATATAAATGTGCCAGACCTTCCATAGATTACTTCTTCTTCTGATGAGGGCATCCCGCGTCACTCTCTTTTGCTCGGACTGCCGGCACCACTTTGAGATATCTGCCTATGTTATCCAATGTTATTTTCCCTTTGATTGAGTCATATCATATGTATTTTCATTTTATTGAGTCATGTCATGTGTAATGATCATGCTATTGTTTCTGGAGTAGAAACCGTGCAAGAGTCTCTTGCGATAAATACTGCTCCTTTCGATTAGTCGCCTACCCAGACACTTGAAATCTCAGAGCAGGCGAAAAAGTCTTCCTCTTCCGAGTTGGTTGATTATGGCGGTGGCTCTAGTGACGATGAGCTTCCACCGGTTGACACAGAAGCTGAGGATGTCGGGGCTTCTTCAGCTTATGAGAGTGACTTAATGACATTTAGCCCTCCGAGGCTGGCAGTCATTGAACAAGGGCCATCATACCCTATTGTAGGAGGGTTGGAATCGTCAGAGGCCACTCTTAGAGGCCTAAGTATAGTGCTAACCGAGGTATGGAGTGCTCCACCACCTGTCTGCATCTTCTCTTTTCATTTTCAACTTGGGTGGTTGACCTTTATATATATGATATAGGCTGAGGTGGCACTGCCGACTATAACGGTGCGGATACCCCCTCCAAATTTAAGCGTTGGTCAACCGACCTTTCCGCCAGTGCTGCGACCCATCACCTTACGGCTTCCACAGACTTATGCTGCGACAGTAGCTTTCGGAGGGCCAGGGGCGATTGTAGAAGTTGGCGGCCCAATGAAAGTTGCAGAACCTTAACCTCCGGCTGTCGGTAATGAGTTGTTGTTAGAGTAGGGGAGTCTCCCGGAGATGGAGGCGGGAGAGATTATCGGAGAAGAGGCTGATGCTTCTAAAGCCTTGGCTATCATTGAAGAATCTTCTCCTTTGGAAGCCAGTGGGACTGCACATGAGGAGTGAGTATCCTTGGCTATTGAGATGGCTGGCACAGCTTCGCCTCAAGGGGCAGGTAAAGAAGTCGTTGTAGTTGAGACTTCTCCGGTTGTATCAGCCGTAGCTGTCGAGTCTATTGTTGGTGCCCTGCAAATCATGCCGTCGATGTCCTTCGGGCCGAGCGACGATATCTGGGCTGAGTTGGACAGCCGAGTGTGTTGAGTCTCCTTATTATTTTGATGATGTTGGCACTATATAAATTACTGTGAATTTATTTTCGATTAAACAATGTTTCAAACACTTTATAGAACCATTGTGTTTAATTCCGCAAGATTTTACCAGCTCAGTTCTTTATTGGGGTTTAAGTTTTGAATCGACACAAATTTTAAAAGAGGATTCATTCACCCCCCCTCTGAATCTGCACCTAGCATTCCAACATAGGCTAGCCGTGAAAAATTGGCGGCTTTGTTCAACTTTCTTGAGTGTCAGAAAACATCAGCCTATCTGGTGCAAGCTCTGTGGGCAGGTGGTAGGGCCACTGGTATGACCTCCTCCTCTTCTGGTACAATTTTCTTGCCCCCTCTCCTGGGCCCTTAACTGTTAGTCTTGGATCGTGCAGGGCCGGAGTCGGACCCTGTGTCCTCTTGGGAACCCAAACTTGCTTGAACCTTGTTGGTTTAGGGGCCAGCCTCCCCTGGTTGTCCTGCTCTAGGTTTGCCTTCCTGCTTACTAATACTTGAAAAGTATTGCAGGTAGGAACTGCTGGGATGATGTGGTCTGGTAGAACTTTTACAGTGCGACCATTCAGGTACACCCGCATCCCGCCAATCAACACGGACCTCCCCGACATGGAAACCGGCCTTGGGGAACAACTATTCTTCCTCTTATACAATTCTTACTCTTCCCTCCAGTTGTCTTGTCACCAATAGGAGCAGCTCGGTAGTCCACATGGTGGACAAAGCAGGTAGTAGTGGGACGTGGCGAAGTAGCCACGCGCTAAGCGCCAGTCTTCAGAGGGGTCACAGCTTTGACCGCGACACCTTCTTTATCCTCCATCTCGACCCGCAATAGGCTGACGAAAGCAACACTGAGAAAATTCGGGAACCCTACCATAGGTGGCAGAGTCCATAAAGTGGTGGGCACTACAAGGTACCCTTGTGCGACATGCGATGCGGCCACTTGAGGGTCGAAGGTTAGATCGAAAAAGCCACAAGCCATCGTAGTTTCTGAAAATCAGAATGAACAAACAATCAATATTTTTGGGGAAGGCCCCAGGGCCTTCTGCTTTGGCGAAAATATTAACAGAGACTTGGTCCCACCGGGCGTGCCAAGCTTTATTCTCTTTGTCGAGATATACGGCCCCGAGGCCCTCCCAAAGAATGCTGATCGTTGGTTTATTTGTGCTTGCAGGCAAACGATGATGTCAACAGGACTAACTAGCGTCAACTTTGGCCCCGCAATCATCGCCACCCACGCTGAGCATGGGTACCTAGCGGTGCCCACTATCTTCGGGACATTTCCTGCTACTGTAGGCTTCCCCAACTTCTTGGGGTTGGCCTTCATTGATATGCTGCAAGTGGAGTCCTCAGAACTTGCCGAGGAGGCTATGAAGAAGATCGAGGCTCTGAAGGCTCGATGCTGCATGGGCTCGCTTAAGAGTCCAGTTCTGGTCGCCAACTGCCTGGTGCACCACAACACCCCTGGGGCTCGCCCCAATCCCGCCAAGAAATCTAGAGGGCGCCAGCGTAGGGGCTTCCGGAAGAATATTACTGCTGCTCCCGGACGTGTCTCTTTGTCTGGCAAGTCTATGATAATCAGTGGAGTTCGCGTCTTTTTGGATGGACGCAATGCTCGGGTGGTCTCGGACCCAATCATCCCCACCTTACCTGTTCACAACTCCTACTAGGCGCTCGCTGGGAGGAGAGCAGAGAAAGAAGAAATCGACCGTCATGGCCGAGAGAAGTTGGCCCTAGGCTGAAGAAGTTCTAGTAGGTGTGGGTCCCTAAAAAGATCCAACCTGCTCGCCAAGATGTACCAGTCTGCTGTCACCCTACACATGACGGAGCGGAAGTGAAGAAGGAAAGGGGCCTGGCCCCAAGGAAGGAAGAGATGGTCGTGGACCCTCCACACCGTGGAAGCTTCAGGGCCTACGCCCGACAAGCTAACGTCCCCAGAATGGGATGAAGATTCCAACAACTCGTCGGACGAGCCCGACTTGCTTACATCCCTCCTGTGCGAGGTCGACAACTATCGCCAGTCTTAATCAGGGACGGGGGCGAGAAGAGATGACCAATATGGTTCGAAATTACTTCAGGGGTCTAGGCAACCCCTCCTTCGGTCAAAAACGACTACAATAGGAGGCCACAGCTGAAGAAGACTACTATTCGCATCTCAGCACACACACGGCACCATCGCAATTTATAAAAAATCACAAATAACACACCACGAGTACCGATCCAACGAACAACCGGTCACAGGAAGCCTAAGTGCAACAGAGAAGAGTACCAGCTTCAGCATAAAGCCCAAGGAAAGATGCTAATCTCAGCTTACCTTCACGTCCTGAAATAATAATTGAACCTTCACAACACATCGACCGCTGGGCACGGCACGACGAACACGATATGCAATAGCTCTTAACACCAAAACGGAGTCCAAAGCTAAGCAATCGTAAAGCAAGGAGAAGATCAGGCTCAGAATAAATGTTGTCCACACTTAAGCAGACACAGGACAAAGGCATCACTAAGACAGCAATTCCAAGGTAAACCTCGAAAAGACTCCACCAAAAGGGACGAGAAGCATCAACTCAATGACAAAAGCTCACCAGGAAGGGAAAATCCTAGCTCACCAGAGCAACTTCTCAATCACAGAATCTAATCGAGCACTTCATCAGAAGTGAGACACATCTGGAGCTGAGCAGACTTAAGCTGGAGTGACCAAAACAATGTAAGAATGTGAATGGCCATCAAACCAATGCTGAAAGTCAACAGCAACCTGAACAAATTACAGAAAAACCTCGAACAAAGTACCGCAGACTCAAGCCTTTCGGTGAACACTGCCAACTACATCATGACCAAGACAGACACTACGACAAAAACCAAGCGATAGAGAATCGTGAAACCTAACACCATCAGACGACTGTACTGGACTGTCAAGACTCTGGTGACTGTATATCTCGGATTCCCAGGCACTTTATACAACAACTCTCTGATACCAACTGTGACGACCTAGATCCCGGATACCAGATATACTCGATAGGACGATCGAATACACCTAATACCACTTGGAACCCGTGAGGCCTCCCAAGAGCGGTAAAGCTCCTGAAGGGATAAAAGGATTGTTGTGTAATACATTGAAGCCACAGAGATATAACAGTAAGTAATTAAATTTAATTAGATCGGTTTGCTGAAGTAGCAGAAATAAAATTACTCCACACATTATTCCTTTCAAACTGGTGTAGCTCTTCATGCATGGCCTGAATTCAGGATTCATTTTGAAGAGCTTCATGGACATCCTTAGGCTCTTCTTGTGCAATTAAAGCCATCAAGTCTTCTTCTTCTACTTGCGTTAATGAAGATCTGGTTCTTACCCCATCTCCAAGATTACCTATGATGTTTTCAGCGGAGTGATCTTTCAAGAATGTGGAAAAACTTGACAAGTCAGGATGTTGCAGTTGTTGCTCTTGGAGTGTTTCAATTGAAGGATCTTCATCCTCTTCACTCTTGTTGGGGATCCCTTCAGTTGGTTCATCTTTGGCCTTAGCATCGTTTGAACGTTTGGGATCTTCATCTGCATCCACAATTGGAATAGATTGACTGGTTAATTTTAACTCAGATTCATCAAAAATCACATGAGAACTTTCTTCAACAACTAAAGTCCTCTTATTAAACAATCGATAAGCTCTAAAGTTAAGTGCATAACCTAGGAAAATTTCTTTATCACTTTTCTCATCAAACTTACCTAGGTTAGACTTACCATTATTTAGAATGAAGCATGGACATCCAAAGGGTTTAAGATGGGAAATATTTGATTTCTTACCCTTGTAGAGCTTATAAGGAGTTTTCTTCAAAATGGGCCTTACCATTGCCCTGTTGATGATGTAGCATGCTATACTTACCGCCTCAGCCCAAAAATATTTTGGTAGAGAGTTTTCACTTAGCATGGTCTGTGCCATATCTATCAAGGTTCTGTTTTTCCTTTCCATCACTCCATTTTGTTGAGGCATCATTGGTGTTGAGAAATTATGCGTATATCTTTGCTCTTCACAGAACTTACTAAATTCATAACTCTCAAACTCTACACCGTGATCACTTTGGATGGTGGTGATAAGGTAGCCTCTATTATTTTAGATTTTCCTACAAAACACTTGAAACTCCATCAAGGCATCACTTTTATTGGCTAAAAATAACACCCATGTAAATTTGGAGTAATCATCAACAATAACAAATCCAAAAGATTTACCTCCTAGGCTGGACCGGTCCCGATCGGAGACGTGGGCGCGCGGGGAAGCGTGGGGCTTACCCACGCCGCGGCGAGGACGCTTCAACCTGTTCAAAGGATTACACCACTACGCCTCACAAAGGAGGGAGATCTTGGGGTGGGAGTTAAATGAATTACAACCAAAACTATCTCCACACAGGGAGGGGCCTTCAGCCGGCCAAGCGGGGAGGGTGGAGATGACGACACGAACTTCACGCAACGTTAGAGTCAATTCTGTCCCCTCTCAGAAATAGAGGACAGACAGTCAATGCAGGAATTCTTGTGGGCGCTCTTGGACTCCTTTGGAAGTAAGACCAGTGCAAAAACTTCATGGATTGGCCCAGGAGGATGCTGGAATTTTGGCAGGAGCTGGGGAAGTCATTGCCGGTCACGGTGGAGTTGGAAGCAGGGACTCTGTTCTCTAGCTCGGACATTCTCAGCACTACAGCATCTGGAAGATGATGCCACCACAAACAGTCCCGGACTCTAAATTGTGCACGGTCAGTGGCGTTGGAACTGTGGACAAGCTGCCTTCGAGACGAGAGCCACGAGGGTGCCAGCCGATGTCGGAGCAGACCGTAGCAATCTGAACACTGACAGGGTGTCAGTTCAGTCCCAGGGTGGACAGAAGTGCGCACTCTGGGGAGAAAAGGTAGAAGAAATCGCTATGGTGGCCGAATGGAGCTCCGCTTCTTGGAAGAGGAGGGGGACTCGTAGAAGAAGGTCTCAGTCAAACGCTACCTCCAGATATTCAAAGGGTCCGACGTGGCAACTGCTGCACTCCGCCTCTGGAAGCTAGATAGGAACCTTCTGCGCAGTCGGAGGAGATCGCCTCTCTCGGACAGTCACGAGCTCAGAACGGGACGAGACAACTGCTGTTGCGAAGACGCCTCGAAGACGCTTCCAAGGGTATCTCTTGCGTCTCCTAGAACATCCGGATGGCATCGCAGCTTTCTCTGTGGTCTTCAGGTTCTCTGCTACCTCCGAACTGAAAACTGTAGGTTGAAGATGATGGGGGGAAAATGGGGTTTATGGGAGGCCAACCATTGAATAATTATGTCATTGTCTCCCAAATCATCATTGCCCATACTCTAGGTGGATCATGACGTGATACCGCCATCGTCCATAAAACTCATATGAAGACAGCATGCATAAGTGAGGTGGGGTTGCTCAATTGTGCCCTCCACCACCCACAAATGCCCCTACTGCTCACATAGGTGAATGGGGGCAACAAGCACACTGAAACACACTGGAGTTGATGCACAACAAACCTACAAATGTACACCGGGCATGCGTAGTTACTTTAAAACACTAATGAATGAAGTGTTTAAAATTTGAGAGCAGCATTAGCGATTAATGAAATGGCCAGGTTCAATACAAACATAAACATAGTCAAGATACATGTTTTGAATACTTCTGGTACTGTCTAAAATTTGTCAACAAAATCTTAATTCTGGAGCCATAAATGGGTAGCAATGGTGTCCACCCTCGTGGATGTCACGAGATGCCACAGGTGCAGTAGGATCGACATCTACATCCCCTACGTCATTTTCGACAGTCGGAGCATGCAAAAAGTAGTAATCTTCACTATGTTCTCGACGGATGAAGTTGTGTACGACACAGTAGGCAACTACCATGAGTATTTGAGTTTGAAAAGGATACATGTTCCCTTTCTTTATAGTTGCAAACCGCATCTTCAAAATCCCAAATGCTCGTTCTACTACATTTCTTAATTGGGCATGGCGGTGATTAAACTTGTCTCTTAAGCTACGATATGTTGTATTACCACAGCCCTGGAACTGGGCTATATGATATCGCTCATTCCTGTACGGTGCAATGAAACTCCCAGTATTTGCATAACCCTGATCAACCAGATAGTATTTGCCTGCAGGGAAGCAATAGTCGGCGAAGTTGAATGAATAGAGAATATTGGAAAATGTTACCTTAAGTCGTACGAGTGAAGTTACCTGGAGGCACCCTAAATCCACCATGCTCTATTGCATGTCTCAAGATCTTTTGGTCACCAGCCGAACCTTCCCACCCCACAGAAAGGTATTGGAATTGTAAATCAAATGAGACAACTCCAAGATCCCAAGTTATGTCTAAACATTAATCAAGTTAAATGGCCAATTATATCAAGGTATAACTTACCCCGAAAAATCTCAAGGATAAGTTAAAGAGATACTTGTCCAGAAAGTTCAAGTTATCAAGAACCAATAGGTTCTCAGATTCAATATCATAAAGCACAGAAAAATCGAGTCTGCATGATACGTGGACTCTCATGGGCCGCTCAAGACATGTACAGTCTCCTCTGGGCCGCACTAATAGGAACTGGGCTGAGAATCAGCCTCCACGAGGTCAAGGGAATGGACAATTCTGGGCCGCCTAGAAAAGAACAGTCAAAATTTGGGCCTATCAACAAACAAGAATGGTCAAGAATGGGCCGCACAGGGCCAAAAGGACATAAGTCCACGGACAGATACATGGTCCTTATTGGGCCGCTCCAATGTAGACGGTCCAACAGGGTACATGCTAGAACATGGACGGTCCAAGGTGGTCCGCTCCACTAGGCTTGACTCAAACTAGCTAGAATTCTACCCTAATTGGGCTCCAGGTTACCATAAGTGGGGCAGAACTGGACCGGGGTCTAACCTACTCTCCACTGGTCAGCCTAGGGCTTTTTGGGCTGATCAAGACATGGTTTGGTCGAAGATGGATCAAGGTTAATCGACCAGAGTAAATGGCGCTAGGCCAGGGATACACGGTTCATAATGGGCTGCACACTGATATGAATAGTCTGTTTTCGGCCGCTCAAAACTCAGTCGGTCCAAAAATGATCCGTGGCTCATAACACGACAATCAAGTGGTTCGATCATGTGAATAGGTTCAGGTCTTGGTGGTACAACCTGCCCGGCATCCTAGTGAGAATCCCAAGCTCGCGGGGACTTACGAAGGTCCTGTAATGGAGGTCCTAGTCCGACGGAAGGAATATCCGGCGAAGAGTCCCAACCATTACAAGGAAATGAGGCTAAAATCATCGAAAACTAGTATAATCGGTCAGTCAATTCTGTCGGAGTAGAACGACTGTCAAACAATCCTAATAACATTTTCAATTTAATAATGAATTTTTAAATTTTTTCTTAATTATCATATAATTATTTCTATTAAATTCTGTTAAATAAAAAAATAACACTGCTCATGCTTAACACTATTTCGGCTAAACACCTCTAACCATTTAACCGCGAGCCATATCTACAAAACCCAAACCCCATCCATGTTCGGTCATGCCAAGTAAAGAAATCTTTAACCCATTTATATATATATATGTATGAGTGTAGTTTTAATAATTTACCGGCTATACTGAACCCACCATGGTGGCCTCCCACGTGAGCACACGAACAAGCCCATGTAAGTTCTCTCGAGAGCCAACGCAACGCCATGCGCATACAAATCCCAAAACCCACAAACCCAAACCGTTTAACACAAAAACCCCACCGTATGCATGCTCGGACGTGCGTGGTGTGAACCGATTAGGGATTTATTTGCCAAACTCGGCTAGCGGCTGCTAACCGAGAAAGGGTGTGTAACGCCGGGCAAGTTTAAGACCCTGCCATTCTCACGCGTAAAACTTTCAGTTTTCAAACGATAGAAGCCTCCAGACCATTACGTTCCTATAAAATCATGTCTCGTCGAAGCTATCCACCCCGTTTGCTGCATCTTCGTCCTGCCGTTTCTCTGCTTCCGTTCTTCCTCCTGCTGACGCGCGGTAGCTGCCGTTCCAGCAACAAGGGGACCTTGTTCTTCTTCCTGCTGCCTGTGACCTGCTAGCGCAAGAAGGGAGCCCTCTTTCCTCTTCTTCCTGGTTGCTGTGGCGTGAAGGGAGGGATCATCTTCCTTTCCTTCTACTTCCATCTTCATCCTACGAGTGGCAGTAGAAGCTTTCCTCATTCTCTGCTCAAAACAAGTACCGTAACAGTAAGTTCATCAATCTGTTCGTCTTCCGATCTTTACAAAAAGTAGGTCTTCTCTCCCCAGATGAAAATCTTGAAAGCATGTTTAGTTAAATGATTAGATGATCACGTTATAAGTTTTTCCGATTGGTTACATGATCTACGTTAATTAGTTAAATAAATATCGAATGTTAACAATAATTTTTAATCATCTTATCACGATCATTCACGACTGTTAACTGCCACGTTCCGAACAATCGACACGTTCCGTTGCTATCGGTTCGGGGCGTGACAGCGCCTCCCTTGCCTCTGTCTGGTAGCGCTCTAGGTCTGCTATCCAAGTGTGAAAGCGCTCTGACTCTGCCCGAGATAGCTCCAGCTCTACCCGGAGTCACTCTGCCTCGGCATAGAAGCGCTCCGACTCTGCTCGAGATCGCTCTGACTCCGCTCGGGCACGATCTGCCTCGGTCAATGCCGTGGTCAGCTCTCTCACCTACATAAGCATTCAGTATAGTCAGTCAAGGCATTTGTATCATAAAGCATTTAAAGTCCAAGGAACTCGGTTTGGTTTTGCTTACCCTCTCTGCGAGAGTGGCCTCTGCCTCCTCAGCCCAGGCAACCGCTCGAGCAAAGTCAGCATCCCGCTCAGCCCTACCTCCCGCAGGCTGTGATGATGAGGACAGTGCATCCAGTCCCACCCATTGCGCCCCCTCGGCTCACTGCATTTTCTTAGTCAAGGTTAGTCAATAAGCAAAGCATAAGCATAAATTAAGTCCAAGGTTCAGTTAAGCTTACTAAAAGCTCCAGTGCTGCCCGGTACTCGTCCCTCTGCTGGATCGTAGCATAGAGGAGCCCCTATAGCTCCGCTATCTTGCCCTGTGAGTCTAGCTGCATAATAGCAAGTCATAGTGTCAATGCATATAGGAATAATTTCAAATGATAAAAAGAGCATGAGTTTAGAAGTTCATACCGGTCATCGGATGCTGCGAAAAACCTGATCTCCGTATCTGCGGGCATAGGCCTTCAGGTAGGCCACGTCGCTATCAGCTCGGGTCTTCACTACCCAACCTTTCCGTGTCCAGTCCCGAACTTGGTCGGCTACTCGAACACTCCAGTCAACGTCGCCGCTAAGTCCCTTCAAGGACCTCCCATAGCGCTCATCATCTCTAGTAGGGAACTCAATGTCAGGCTGATGAACTCCCCTCGTCCTCATAATCAGTCGATGGTGTAGCGGCTCAATGATGTTGAGGCAGTGCAGCCAGATCCCTTCCTCTAATGCCCAGAGGGAAACCACAAATGACACTGAGTCACTTGTAAACCGGAGACACCAAGTCTCCCTCCTCCTGAGTCCACAGGAGGAACCCGACCTCAAGCCAAAGGATCGGAAGAACTAAGAAAGGTAAAATGGAAAACAAGAAATGGGGAAAACATAGTGACTGAAAGCTATAAAAGAAACTGTGACAGATGTGGCTCTCTGACGGTGCTGACTAGCCTAGAGTTGATCCATAGTCCAGCAGAAATAGATCTTCAGCTTCTTCTCCATGATCTCTCTCTCTATCTCACTTTCTCTCTTCTCTGCTCTGCCCTTACTACACTATTTTAGATAATCACGCTCTACTTCTTCTTTTTCTCTCTCTTTTTCAATCGGCTCAATTCTTCTCTACTTCGGTTCACTGACTTCCTTTGTATGAGAAGCATCCTTTTATAGGAGCTCACTGAGGAATGGGAGTGTGGAGATCACACATCCCGCCCAGAGAATCATCTAGAACATCTTAGCCCTTTTTGCCATGTGTCAGCATCCTCTGCACTTTATCTCCTTTGGATCACGTGCCCTTCCTTTACCTTCACGACTGCTGCTCCAACAACTCAAGAAGTCCCTGTCATCTGATCGAACACCTAGTCAGCATCAAAATTGTATGTTTATGACTAGTATGTACGATGTTCGAATGCAGAAAAGACAACATGCACGAACTTACATCACAATGCTATTGTGACCAATGACTCCCTCACACACTAGATAAAACATGCATGGACTTGAGAAGCAAGTAAGTAGTCATGCAAAGACTCATATCTATAAAGGTACCACAGAAGTTAAGGAGACGAAGGTAAATATGATCCGTGATTACGAGCTGTTTCAGATGAAGGATGAAGAAAATATCTCCGAGATGTTCGCAAGTCTCATGGATATTACAAATGGATTGAAATCACTAGGGAGAGAGTTCACAGATAAAGATTTGGTACGGAAAGTGTTGAGGTCTCTATCACCGAGCTGGGACACCAAGGCGACCGTGATAGAAGACTCAAAGGAGGGGGGCGATAGGATGGTCTGTGGCAGATTTGAAGGGTATTAGTCCCGATGTGCCCCTCTCTCCCTCTCACGATCTCACTCTCCCTCTCTCTCGATTTCAGTCCAGACGGGCCCTGATCGAGGCACGGGAGGTACCAACGGGACGGGCTCGACATGAGGATCGCGTGGGCGTAAGCTTCATCTCGATCCGCAGTACGTAGAGGCATGGCAGATGTGAGGACGGCGTGACTCTCGACGACTGTTCGGCTCCGGATTGGCGTCCTCGTCGCGCAATAGGTAGGGGGATGGAATCCTCTCCTCGCTAGGAACCTACCAGTATCACATGCGTCGTGGTCCGATGCCCTTTTCCTCATTTTCTATGCATGTTTCCATGTTAGAGTAATTTTGTCCTATTTTTTGAAAATCTATTCCATGGGCATCATTTTATGTTTTAATAGCATCCATGGGTGTGGAATGTTATTGTGGGCATGGCAGGTTAGGTTAAAAATTGAAATCCCCTCGTTTTGGGCCCACTGGGAGGGGTTTTGGCCCAGGCCCCTTTCCTGCCGTCACGGTAGTATTACGGCCACCTTGCAATTGTTTATCTACCGGCGGTCAACTCCAGACCACACATACCCCCTTGAGTGGTCCAACTCGGACCGCACAAGACCCTGACCTATAGGAAGGTTCACATTAGAGCGGCCTAAACCCATCTGTTCATGCCAGATGAACGGCTTAAAGGCCGACCGCCCATGGGACTCCCCGTCTCTTCGTGCGGCCGACCCTCAACTGCCCAACCTTGAGTGGCATGTCTCTAGCCGCCTATCCCTTAGAACCCCTGGTGGATGAGCGGGCACTCCCCAGCCATCCATCCTTGAGCGGCCTTACCTTAGCCATTTGTGCCCTGTGTGCTGGCTTCAGTGTAGAGAGTGAGTGACCGAGACCCAGCCGCGTATGCCTGGATGAGTGGCGGACCCCAGACCGCCCGTCCGATGAGCGGCCAGAGCATAACCGCCCATCCCTGCAGAACTTTAATTTCAGCATATTTATTCCATTTATGCTTTAACCTACTGAAGACTTCTCAAGCTGCCAGAGCCTCAAGTCACCTGGAATGAACACCGGGGACTTCACCTCAGGAGAATTGAGAGGAATCCATAACTAACCGACAGTGCGACCAAGCCCGCCCAATGATTTGGCATCGACCCTATCGTGCCGCTACCCCACACCCGTCGCCCGACCAAGGATGACGGTCTACCCGGTGGCTCGCCACCTAAATGAAGACTGTCCTGAGGAGGAAGAATGCCATTGGCCCTGCATGACAAGGAACTGAAGGCTCTGTCAGCGGAAGACCCCGATCACCCAACATGGGTTTGACTTCTCGCTCTGTTGGGTCCGTCAGTGACCAAGTCAATGCCTAGTCATGGCGGAATCGCATTGGGTGTTATGTCACCCTGCAAGGGAGCTTTGAGCACAAGCAAGGCTGAGTCGGAAGCATAAATCATAGTGCCGAAGGCCGTGTCAGCAGAAAACCCACATGCTCGAGCCAAATACACAAGGAGTTTCGACTAAGGCCGTGTGTGATGCCGAGAGCTGCGTCAAGGCCCCTGTCAAGGTTTTTCAAGAACCGTGGCAAAAAGAATCATCAACGGTGACCTTCGGAGTCATCCCCAGACTCATCGGCTAGCCCTCGACAACCAAATGGGGCTAATACGGCGCCCCGTTCACTGATGTGCCCCTTAAAACGCCTGCCGCCACCCTTCCCGGTGCGCCCCTCCATGGCGCCGGGAAGCTTGGGCCTATAAAAGGCTTTGTTCGTTCAAAAAAGAAGAGGAAAGAGAGAAGAGAAGAGAAAGCAAGAGAGAACGAAAGAAAGAAAAGAGAGAAAAAGGCACAGAGAATTAGAGAATTAGAGAGAATCCAAAGAGCGGGACAGAAAAAAGAATCGAGGGCCAATCAGAAGAGAGTCTGAGGGTTTCTTCCAGAGCAAGTTCTTCCCCTGAGAGCGTCTCCACTGCCGCCGTCTCCCTCTGTTGCATACCAGTTCTTCGGTGCCGGAGAAGAAGGGTTCTCCCATGTTTCCATATGTGGGTAACCACTATGTTCCCCGCCTGAGATTTGGACATTACACAAGATATCTTTAAACTACGCTTAAGTACCCTCAAACCTCACTTTTGATTACATTGACGTTGCACGAGATAGAAGCTTAATTCAGGGCTTTGTGATCATCAAAATCATTCAGAGAGACTCAACAGACCGTTCGCCGTTAGGGAAGCTTATCCAGGGAATGCGTATCGTCTAGTTAACGTAGAAGGTGAGGAGCTGTCTCACGCTTCGAATGGGTGGTATCTTAAGCTCTTTTATCCTTAGAATCAGGCTAGTGCCAACCCGATAGCAAGGTGTCCCTCCCCTTGATCATAAAGGAGGACCCCGAGCATAGCAATCAAACACTACACGGCCACTTTGGTCAGGTTTTCCCTCTAGTATGCGACACCGTCTCTCTTTTGGCCATACCTAGGGGAAGTAAAGGTCCCTGCTTTTCTCTCTTCGGCCAGGCGTAGGGGCAAGGGGTGAATAAGCGGAAGATAACCAACCTAGACACCTCAACGAGAGGAGGTCTCAAATAGGGGTAGTCTGTTATGACCTGATTCTACAAGGAAAGAAAAGAAAAATCAATCAAAGAAAAGGAGCATGAATCAAAGTAAAAGCCAACAACGTCAATCAAAGTACAAAGTGTAATCTTAAATTGCTCCAAAAAAAAAAATCAAACTAGGAATGGCAAGAGTGGCAGTACAGTTTTCTCGTAGGACATCATGAGCTCGGTCGTATGCGCGCCTAGAGTGAATAAAGGTTCGATGATGGACATAAAGCCCCGACACAACATACCAAATCTCCAACTTGGTCGTCATGGGAGGGATTCGAGCCCTAAAAGCCTCTATTCCTATGCTAGGCTTATCCCCAAGACTTCTTCCACTTCTCCCTCAAAGGACTTGAACATACCTAGGGTATGGCCCTAGAAGAGGCACCGTCATATGGGTGACATAGACTCAGCCAGGGTTTGCCACCCTTAATGCACGCCAACCTCGGGGGACTTTTAGTGGGACAAGTTGGGCTCTCACTGCCAAGACGGAACTAGCCTTTTTTCAAAATCTAAAACCCCCCGTGGCGAAATCCCCCTCTTCCATCCCTGCCCAACCTTCTCTCCATTTACTGTCACGCCAGTTCGAATGGAGCATTCTTTTGCTGAGGTGTTGGCTTCTTCCATGTCGCCACCGGTTGTTAAAGGCTCGATGCACGCCCCTGCTTCTACAAACAGCGGGGAGCCTACGGTGTTTTTCAAAAAAGGGGAGATTTCCCAAAGCCTGCTACCCTTCGAGTTTGAGATTATTTCCCAAACACCTAGTGAAAGACCTGCATATCTAGAAATTAGGAGCCACTTATCGAACAGATGCAACTTCAAAGAGGATTTCATGATCAACGCACTTGATTCTCATCATCTTGTGCTTAGGTTTCACCACTATGAGGATTATTTGCAGCTACTGTTGAGGGAGTCAATGTATGTTCATGGCAGACTATTCCGGTTCTTCAAGTGGACTATGGATTTCTCTCCAGATTGTGATTTGCCTATCCTACCCATCTGGATTACCTGTCAACTTCTTTTTGGACAATATGATCCGCTCCATTGCTGGCAATATTGGTCGCGTCTTGAAGATTCACCCCTCTTCCCTCAACCTGTCGAACACAGCTGCGGCGCGAGCCTATGTTGAATTGCATATCTCCAAATCTCATCCATCCCGTATATGGATTGGGTACCCTGGGGGTGGGGCTTGGCAAGAAGTTTGTTACCCAAAGTTTTCAATGTTTTGTTCTTCCTGTGCCCATCTTGGTCACTGAGTGTCAGATTGCAAAAACTTTGTTACACTCCCTCTATCATCAGACGCTCCCATGCGCCCTGCACCTAAACAATGCTAGAAACCAGTTGTAAAGAGAATGCCAGTAGGTAATCCAGACAGGGTCCAGGAAACTATCCCTTCCTCCTCATGTGCTGAAGGAACAGACATCCCTACGAAACTGATTAATAAGGCCCTATCGGATGGGTAGCATTGATGGTTTTATGACTTTAAATTTCTTGCAATAATTCATCCACTCTTTCAGATTCATGAAGATTTACACATTTTCCTTTTTCAAGAACAAGCAATCATGTCATCTAGTTATTCAAAGGTCGTGACCTCAATGTCAATGACCCATCATAGAATTTCTATTCTTAAATTTTCTTTATAGATTTGAACAGAGTCCCCGTAGCTTGGCGGATGTCGACACCTTTCACAGAGATTCCTCCACTTTCTTAGGTAATCCATGACGAACTCATTATCCTTTTGTTTGGCTGCTTGTAATTCGACCTCGGTGACTTCTTCTTCAGCCATCTTCGTATTCATTGTTCGTTCTGCCCTTGGCTTGTCTATTATCGCTAGACCTTTTGGACTCAAGTATAGGGCATTTGGTTGCATATGCGGCCCCATTGGCATCATCATTCGAGACGCTTCGATTACCCCCTGACATGTCCGGGGGACTGGATATTGGAGTGGCTGAGGGGGAATGCCCCCTGTATATTAAGGCATTAGTCGGAGCATGACTGGCCATATGAAGGCTTCAGGTGAGCCAGCACTAGCCTGTACCACTCCATGTTTATGTCCTAATGACTGAAGCATGGATGGACTTACACTCATTTCATTTAGCTACTTCTGTAGTGTTTCAATCACTTGATGTTTTTGGTGTAGTAGCACCATCAAGGTGGGGCCGGGATCGCTACTGCCTTCCGCCTCTGGTTTGCACAAGATGAATGGCTTCCTGCCATCATTGACAGCTACAGGTAGCTCCTTTAAGATGAACTCCTTGTGTTTTATGCCTCCAGGTGGAGGAGGAATGTGGTGTTGAATCCCCTTATCAGCTGACGGGGGTTGTTTTGACATTTTCCCAAACCCGGTTGATGAGTGAGAGGCGGAAGCTTCAGCCTGAACTATTCCTTTCGGCATAAAATAGATTTCTTCATGTTCCTCATCAACAACTTGAGCCACACTAGACGGTGCTGACAGCATGTTGCAGGAGAGAGCAACATATTTTATTTTAGCTTTCATATTCTTCTTTTCCTTCTCCCATATGGCTGGCATCTGCCCCCACAGTGGGTTGCTCGGTGCATTGACCACCCTTGCCTTTTCTTTAGTTCTTTTTGCTAGCTGACGGGACGCGTGACCTAACTTTTGGCGACACACCATTTAATATACCAGGAGAATGAGGGGGAACTTTTGGTGATGCGGGATGGACGCGCGACTCGACTCCAATTGGATATGTGATCCTTGGACTCTAAGCAAGCTCGCGATCATCCCTAACGAGGGAAGCATACAGACATGCACGGTTGAGAAACCGACAGTGAGTTTGGGTGGTCGGCTCTCTCTTGTGCCCAGATCAGGTCACGGGACGGTCACGCTCTCTCTCGCAACAGCAGTGATATCAATAAATTTTGAGCTACATTACCTTATGATGCTCTCTAGCAGCGGCATAAACAAGTATATACGAAGTAAGCAAATCACCGAGCAAAGGAGAGGGTACGATACCTCCACGCTCTCAGCGTGGGGAAGACTTCCCGGCCGAATTCGGTAACTCCCGGTAATAGTAATGAATTAAATTACAGCAAAGAAATATCGCCCACTCCACGCAGGGAGGTAAAGGACTACACAAGTGGGCCCGAGAGGACCGATCTCGGGTTGACGGGCTGCACTTGTTCACTCCGTTGGCACGGTTCGGACGGCGTAAGCTGCTGGTTGGGGGCCCACGTGCTGGTCGGTGGGGCCGTGTGAGACCGGGGGCGGCACTACTGAGGTGGGGATGCCTGGAGGGGCACACCCTGGGTTAGTGGCACGTTGGTTTGCCGGCCGGAGGCCGGGCGGCTCCGATCGTCATCGGTCGGAAAGGGTGCCCACGGATCTGCTGCTTCTATTTTCAGGCGCGCGACCCGACGAGAATCGCTGCTGCGATCACTCCCGATGTCGGATCAATGCTCAAGGGGTACCATTGGAAAGATCTTTCGAATTTCTTAGATATAGAGCCAGGGAGAGAAAATTGACTCTCCTAGAGTTGGCCTTTACCGAATTTACAATCTGCTACTTCACTGGACCCGAAATCTCAGGGCAGATCTAAGTTTTCCTGAGAATCGATATCGACCGAGGCTCAAATGACAGATCTGGTGGCTGACCACTTCATGAACGTTGTGGAGAAATGAACAAGGAAGACACAGGGATAATCGTGCATAACAATTTCCCCTGTAGTAGTTAAAATCATTATCAAAGCAATCAGATTAAACACTCAATCAAAGATCAATCATGCATTTTTATGTGGTGACTCATGATGTAGCTATCATCAAAACATTACGCCATCATCAAAGCCCAAGGGGCATAACACCAGCATCTGGGGTTGGGCTTCACCCTCGAAGAATACTATTACAGTGGGCGTTATGAAGCAGCCACCATTTCCACCTTCTACCCAGTAGAAGATCGCTCACCGGGGGCAACCTTTGATGAATACCCAGTGGAGGCTGAACATACTGAACCGGTTCAACCAACAGACCTAGAATTAGAAGACGTACCTCCTTGCAAATGTTGGGAGCAAGTCTACTCTGAAGAGATTGCTCTCCAGGCCAAATTTGACATGGCCAGTAGTAGTGAAGTCGAAGACACTGAGGAAACAGGGCTATCCTCCTCTTTTGACCCTCCTTTGATAATGATGTCAGCACCCCTCATGTCGATCAAGGAAGTTTCTGCTAAAATTGACCGAGATATGCCTGCTGCTAGAAAAGAAAAGGCCACCTCTACTGAAGACATGGTGATCCAGGGAGGCAGGGAGACAGAATCGTCTTTTGCCAAGAAGTTGCAATGTGGCACCAGCTCAGTAATAAATAACCACCTGTCCTTCAAGACTGCAAACACGTCTGCAGGGATTGAAGCCACTAGCTCGTCCCTTAAAACCACAGCCATGGTATATCTACTAACAGAACAATTCATGCAGCCGCTATCAACTGAATCAGAAACCCCCGGCGAAGTCCTGGTGGAACAGAATGAAGAGGCCAAAGTACTCGAGCTCGAAGGTGATATTCCAGACTTTGTTGACCTGCAGGCAGGACCTCTGAAAATAGAAGATGGAGGCCAAGCCACGGTCGATGAGCTAATTGAAGTCAACTTGGGGATCGAAGATGACCCTAGGCCGACCTTCCTCAGTGCCTAGCTATCTATGGAAGAACAAAAGCTATATGCCCATTTGCTGCAAGAGTACCAGGACTGTCTCTAAATACATGCATGGGCTTTACCTAAGATAGTTGAGGCCCAACCCACATATATATACACATATATCTCTAAACGCCCTAGATTCACATATGGGCTTTACACATATAGGGGACCCAAAAATGGGCCAAGAAAATAGGGTGCCTCCCCTTAGGGCACCATTTAAAGAAATAGGGCCCCCATGAGTGGGTGCCATTTCATACACTAGGAAGCAGGGTCAGTTGCCAGGAGTAAGGTGAAGGGCGCCCCCTGATTGGGCGCTACTTCAAGAAAAGAAGACCCTTTGTAAGGGCGCTAGTTCTTCTGGGTGATAAACATTACTGCCCATTAAAATACAGGAAGATGGAGATACGCCCCTTCTCTAGGGTGCTACTTAATGAAGTAAAGCCCCCATAGAGAGGCGCCACTTCTTGAAGAGTGCCCCTCTCATGGGCGCTAATTCTCAGTAGAGTGGAGAATAGTAATTTCGATTGCAGTGTTTCGATCGAATTGGAACTGGATGCTATCCGGGTAAGTGTTGATTTGGGAAGGAACCATATGAGGGAAGGATTAGTTCCAATAGGATTGTTACGTAGGAATTTAAGTCCCGATCAAACTCTCATCCTCTAGTAGGATTCCAGCTCTATAAATATACTACCGCTTCGAACGAGCCCGACTACTACATCTCTGTTACCAGACCCTAAGTTTTGCCCTGCCGTTCCTCTTCCTTCCGGTTGCTGTCATTATCGAAAGGAAGAAGCTTCATCATCTGCTACTTCATCTATCTCTGAAGACTGTTCTTTTTCTTCACTGTTTCCCTTCCCAGGGAACTACGATGATTGAAAGCATGCTGGTTCTTCCTCCGACGACCCCAGCTATTCCTACTCCAGAGGCTGAGTATTAAGAAGCCACCTGCACTCTTCTTCCTCTACTATTGATTGTTGCTGCTCCGTTGCTGAGAAGCTACAACCGTTCCCCTATTCCTATGTTTGAAGAACAGAGTTCCATTCCGGGATTATAATTGTTGTTATCCTTCAATCTCCTCTCCGATTCCATCATCCAGAACGAAATAAAATTGACATGTTTACTCCTAAACTAAGGAAGCATAAGAATGGAGGGTGAAGGATAATGAAGCTACAATCTACATTACTATGCCTATTGTCTATTAGGGAGAAGAATGCCTCCCTTACCCCCTTTTTATAGCCTCAAAAACACTGTTATTATGTGAACACCCAAATGCCCACCTTCTTTAAAAATCACATTTTATTCTCCTATTTGCTTGCATCTGCATGTATCACGTAGGTGTCCACCTGCCGACTTCTCTCTTTTCTCTTTCTCACATTGCCGGCAAGGAGGGCCGCGTGGCCTTTCTCTTCTTCTTTCTCTGTCGACCTACCGAAATCACTTCTCCCGCTGCATGCATGTGAAGACTGCCCAAGGCCAGTTAACGCCGCGAAATGGCCACTCACGTTGCTTTGTTGATCGCCTAGCCGTGCCCCTGTGTTGTGGTCGATGTTGCATGTGAAGCCACTGCCGACCTGCAGCTGCCATGGCTGACAAGTGAAGCCTCCAGCATGCTGTTTCCTTCTGCCTTGGCGAGAAGGGGCTTGCCCGCTTGAAGCCTTGTCGACGTGGAAAGCTTTGGTGTGTTTGCATGGCCTACGTTGAAGATGCCGCTGCCTTGGCCTTGAAGCATTTGTTGTTTGAAGCCAACGTGAAGAAGCCTGCTGCCCCCCCCCCCATCCTTTGAGGAGCCCACGCGTCGAAGCCCACCTTCGCTGCCGCTCCAGCCACGTAGAAGGAGGCCGCTCAGCCGCTTTGGGGTGAGACGCTCCACCAGGCTCCATTTCCTCTCCACGTTGAAGCCTCCACGTCCGCCTACGGCCACCTCCCGAAGCCATCGCGTGAAGACATCGCCACCTCTCGCGTTGATTGCCCAAGCCGCGTGAGAAGGCCTCCATCTACCAACTGGCTCGCCAACTGCCTTCTCCAGCATGCAGTCGACGTCGCCAAGCCCATTTGCTTCGAAGAAGCCTGTCCGCCTTGTGCATTGACCAGCCGCATGTTCGACCGTGCCCGAGCCTCCCAAGCCTGCCAACCGCCTACATGTAAGAGGTAATGGATATAGAGTTTGTAACGATTTGAAAAATATTGGAGAGTTTGCACCCTCCCATAACATATATGTTCAACATATCTATAAGTACAAAGGAGGACAAAGTCAAAGATCTATACTCTGTTCCTAATAGGTACAAAATGCCTATGTACTATTCTTAATGGCACAAACCATAGCTCTAGAAAAGAAAGACCCAAAGAACGGCAAAGTCAAAGGGAGGGCAAGGTCAAAAAGCCTATGTCATATTCTTAATTGTACAAAAGATAGCCCTAGAAAAAGAAGGTACAAAGGAGGGAGAAAAGAGGGAAACAGAGAGAAGTTTTTTCTTAACACCCCCCTCAAACTCATGGGAGATCATACACCGACAGTTTGCCAATGAGTTTCCTGAAGTGCAGAGTCGTTTGAGACTTGGTGAATAAATCAGCAAGTTGCTCGGTGGAGAAAATATGCGGAAGGGACAAAGTACCGGAGAGATACTAGTGGCGGATAAAATGACAATCAATGTCTATGTGCTTGCTCTGTTCATGAAAGACTGGATTGCCTGCGATCTAAAGAGCACTTCGGTTGTCACAATAAAGAAGTGTAAGAGCTGAGGAGTCGAACCCGAAAGTATGTAGAAGATGACGAGTCAAATGATCTTAACAAAGGTGTCTGCTATGGCACGATACTCAGCCTCAGTGCTAGAGCTAGAGATATTAACTTGCTTCTTGCTCTGCCATGAAATAAGACATGAGCCGAGAAAAATGTAAAAGCCAGTGGTAGAACGAGTAGGATCACCAGCCCAGTCAACATCCGAATAAGCACAAAACTCTAATGTGGTTGTAGGCGACATAAATAAAGAGCGTCGAATAGTGTCACAAAGGTATCAAAGTACACGTAAAAGGGTAGTAAAATGAACTGAAGTAGGTGCATGTGGACGCACTTTTTATCATTTATTTTATTTTATTTATATTTAAGTTTTGTTGGGAATGGAGTTTTCCCGATTTATTAAGTGCGTGGGCGTGCCAGTCACCGAGGTGACGATTTATTCGGGCTCCGCAGCGGGGGCCTCATCAGCCTCCTGGGTGGCGACCCCAGTTCATGGTGGCGGTGATTCAATACCTTGTATTGGGTCATCGATATCATGGACTCTCAATTCATAATGGTGATAATTCGATACCTAGTATCGGGTTATCGGTATTATGTACTCTGGTACGTTACAGAAGCCACTAATAAAACCCTACTCAAAATCATAAAGAGAACATGCGAATCTCACAAATTCTCTGATTGGCCTGAAAGTTTAGTGCTAGCTCTCCGTCCGTACTCCTACGGGGCAAACCCCCTATGCTTTCACTTACAGGATGGAAGCTATGCTCCCATACGAGATTCTGATCCCTTCCCTAAGGGTATAGCTAGATAAGGAACTCAATCTCAGTGAACGTCGAGAGGCATTGCTCGTCTAGTTGGAACTCTTAGATGAGAAGTGGCTTAATGTGGCCGATCACGTGTCTACTTATCAAAAGAGAGTTTCGCATTATTTTCAAAAGAAGGTAATCGAACAAAAATTCCAAGTAGGTGATATGGTTTTGAAACACAAATTCATTAGGTCATCAAGTCCTAGGTCCAAATTACAACCTAACTGGGAAGGACCGTTCGTCGTTAGAGAGGCTTATCTAGAGAATGCATACCGTTTAGTCAACACCGAGGGTGAGGAGCTGGCTCACTCCTAGAATGGGTTGTATCTTAAGCACTTTTTCCCTTAGAGTCAAGCCAGTGCCAACCTGGTAGCAAGGTGTCTTTTCCTTTCGCCACGAAAGCGGACCTGGAGCACGGTAAACACACACTACACGATGGCTCTGGTTTGGTTTTTCCCTCTACCAAGTGACACCGTCTCTCCTTTGGCCATGCCTAGGGGAGGTAAAGGTCCATGCTTTTCTCTCTTTGGCCAAGCGTAGGTGCAAGGAGTGAATACGGGGGAGATGACCGATCTAGGCATCTTGATGAGAGGAGGTCTCAAATAGGGGCAATCCGTTATGACCTGATTCCACAAAAAAGAAATACAAGGTCAAGTCAAGAGCAAATCAAGGCAAAAGCCACCACTCCCTCTGAAAATATTTATTTTTTTAGATTTTAAAAATATTTAATAATTTTTTAGATTTTGAAGATGTTTAATTTTTTTTTTAGATTTTGAGGCTAACTCAAACAAAGTAGTGGGGACCATAACCTATGCCACAGGGCCTTCCAGAACACAGCGTGTGCTTGAAGTGACAACCCCTGGCTAGGGGTCTAATTCGCACAACGTTGCTTCTCCAGGGGCCATACCTAGGGCAGGATCTAGCCCTAAAGGGGGAATTGAAGAAAAATGGAGACAAGCCTAACGTAGGGACGCGGGATATCAGGATTCGACTCTCTCGCAGGGCACTACCCCTCAAAGAGTAGGTCTGTTGTGCCGGAACTTTATGCATTTTAATTTTTAGACCCTGGAGGATGAAGCAGCCCCCTGCAGTTTGTAAGGAAGCATCCCCACGATGGGGGCTCTCCCAGGGATGTCGCGAACGCTCCTCCCTCGCCGCCTGGGTCCTCATTAGATCAATGAGGCTATCCAGCTTTGCAATGAGGGTTTAGAGGGGGTCTGCGCTCCCGACAGGGGGTTGCCCCTCCACCGTGGGCGGGGGTAGGTTGTCGGTTGGGTATCTGGCGGGAGAGGGGGTGTTCCCCGTAGGGTGGGAAGGGGCACCCTTCTCTGATGCCGGAGCTTTCCCCTTGTCACCGACGACCCTCCTGCTGGAACTCCTTCGCACCATGTCGACTATTTGCTCGTTTCCCACAGACGGCGCCAGATGAAGAGGCGTGATCTCGTGCTTGTCCTGAGCTGGAGATGATGACCACGAGGTTATGAATTGCAAGAAAGGGAAATGGGTCAGGGGTGCCCTGGGATGAATCCCCAGGGTAAACCCTCCGATGCCTAAGTCAGTAGAGCCCTGGTGTGAGGGGTAGAAGGAAGGAGAATGAGGGCGCGAGATTCCTCTCCACCAAGTGGTGAAGTGGTTCTTGCTTAGAGAGTTTAGGCTTGCTCTGGCCTTACCTTTCGCTGGAGGGTTTCCCAGGTTTAAATAGTGCGCCAGCTGCATGAGTCCTGTGAGCAGAGGAGCGGAGCGACGGGGGTGGGAACATGGTTCATTAATTGGGATTTGACTTCGGTTGTCCTTTGTTGACAGGGAGTAGGGAGCGTGTCTCCCTCCCCATTTGACACCTCAGCCATCCCATTGCACGCCCAGGATCCATAGGGTAATGGCGTGAGATTTGATTCTGCCAGAGAGGTCGTTGAAAGAGCGTACCACTGAAGAATTAGACCCTACCATTGAGGGGAATTTAACTGTGCCGTTGGAGGCTTGGCGGAGTGTGCCGTTGAAGAACCCACCAAAGGCGTGCCGCTGGAGACACCATGGGGGTGCCGCTGAAGGGTCATGGGGGCGTGCCGCTGAAGGGCAGCATGAGTGTGCCACCGAAGGGCAGCATGAGGCGTGCTGCTGAAGGTCATGCTGGGCATACCGCTGAAGGTCAGCATGGGGTGTGTCACTGAAGACCTCGCTGGGCGTACCGCTGAAGGCCCGTATGGGCATGCCGTTGAAGAGGATCTGGGCCCATTTTGAGCCCAATTGATGATCTACTTAATTCTCTTTGGGGCCTACGAATTGTGAGCCTCCCGGGGGTTGGTTTCTCTTCGCTGTCATGACTCTGAAAGTAGCTTCACGACTTTGTGTTGCTTATTCGGAGGGCCCGAACGGAATGTGCTCTCCGCAATCTCTTCGGTTGAAGTTGTTGTTGATGCTGAATTGGCTGAGACATATAGACGCGTAATTTTACGCGTCCACAAATGCCCCCCACCCACGAGTAGCGCGGGTGAAGGATGAGCCAGGCGGTGCCCGTGGGTGTGCTAGTTCTTGATGGTTAGATTTGAGGCCGGTCGTCCAGAGGAGACGATGACCCAAACCCGTGCCTTCGTACTTGTACCTTCGTGAATGTGTGGGGATGCCCATCTGTACATAAGACCACGTGGGTAGAATGCCCTCGGGTGCATGCACCCATCATCTTACGCTACCATGTGCATGGGGAAGTTACTTTATGCACATGTATAGACGTATGCTTATATTATTTATATATATATATTATATGTATTATATAAACATTTCCCCTAGTATCGGGTTATCGGTATCATGGACTCTCAGTTCATAGTGGTGGTAATTCGACACTGAGTGATGAATTATTGGTATTATGGACTCTAGGACGTTACACCAGCATGGGGCAACCGAAGCTCACCTGACCAGTGTGAAGACACCGATCTCGATCGAAAACGAGGGCGAGCGAAGAAGCGTGGGCTTGCCCGCACGCCGCGCCGATAAAGCTTCAACCTAAAAATTCAAGTACATGCACTACGCCCGATGCACGGGGGTTGAAATTGGGGTAGTGAAGTCAAAGTTACATTTAAACACTACCTCCCACAGGGAGGAGCGGTAAGCCGGCTAGGCGGGGGAGGGGAGAGACGAACTAGGAGCTGAACGGATGGCTGACATCGGTTCTGCCTGCTCTCTAGAACCGGAGACAGATGGACGATATTGTCGCTTCTGCAGTCTCTCCCGAACTCCTTTTTTGACGAGACCAATGGCAAATCTTCCCTAACTGACCCAGGAAGACGTTTGATTTTTGGCGGGAGCTCTGGTGGCCGGAGTTGTTCGGGGCGAGACTGTGAATAGGGACTCTATTTCTTGCTCCTGACTGTCTCAGAACTGCCGCAGCGGGAAGATGAAGCCACCACGAGCTGTCCCGAACTTCAAATTGAGCACGGTCAATGGCGTTGGAATCGTTGATGAGTTTCCTTCGAAATGTTACCCACGGGGGTGCCAGCCAATGTCAGAGTAGGTCGCAGCAGCCCAAACCGTGACAGGGTGTCAGTTCAGTCTGAGGGAAGATAGAACTGCGCACCGTGGGGAGAAAATAGAGAAGAATTTGCTCGGGTTGCCGAATGGAGTGACACTTCTTGGAGGAGGAGGGAGACTCACAGTAAAAGGTCCCAGCCAAACCCCGCCTTCATATCTTCAGGTGAGTAGGCGTGTCAGCTTCTGCAAGCTATCTCTGGATGCTGATCAGAACCCTTCTGCGTAGTCGGAGTATGGTTCACCACCTCCCTCCTCGCTACTCGGACCGTGTCTGACCCTCTTGCGAGCCACAGCTCACCGAGGTTTTAACCCCACTGGAAAAAGGCTATTCGAATTCAAGACCATTTCCGTTAATCCTGAACAAAGTAAGGGTAAGCTTATCACAAAAGAGCCAATGCGATAGAATGCCCCTGAGTCTAAAACTCCCAAAGACCCAAGTTCCCAAACCAAAAGAAGAAACATCAAAAATCAGAAAAGAAACCCTCAAATTCACCTTAAGAAACCTCCTACTCAGTTAGGTTGACACTGTGGTCAAATAGGTCGACACTTCAGTACTCACCAGAGTCCTTCAAGTCAACACCATGGCCAAACAGGTTGACACCATGGCCGCACCAGTGATGAAACCGGTGAAGGGGCCTCGCCCGACCCAGGTAGGCCCGTTAAACACCCTCATTTTTACTTTTAAGTCCATGTATGCTAGATTAGGGTAAGGGATAGGGGCGTACGACCCCTTGGAGACCGGTTGGAAGGCCGTTGGGCCGTCACCGTCGACTGGGAGGGGTTTCACGTCGTCAGGGACGGCGGTCATTGAATGATTCGACAGGAACCGCCTCCTAAAATAGCACGATTCTCACCGAACCGTTTATGAACAATATGGCCCATGGGTGGCTGCTCAGTGGCAATTGAATCGACGTTGGTGAGGAGTGTAGCACGGTCTGGGGAAGACCGTTTATAACTAGGACGGGCCATTCTGGTCCATTCAGAACTCAAACCGTTGAGAACAAAACGGTCCACATCGGACCGCCCACAGATATACGATTTAAGGAGAACCGTTCAGGATCTAAACAATGAGGGACATGAAATGGTCGTGTGGGGACCGTGGATTTACTGAACGGCTAGCAGAGAGCCATTACTAGGTGGGAAACTAGGACCCTGAACGGTCCTAAATAGGCCTTCCACTAGGTAGAGCGGTCCAATGAGGGCCATTGACCTCTAAAGAGTGGCTTATTGGGACTGCTAGAAGCAAACTGTGGGAGTGTTAAATGGCCCAAATGTAACCGTTCAGCTTATTAAACTGCATTTTTGTTCTTTTCCTTTCATTTATTTATTCAATGAAGTGCATGATCCGGCTACACAACTTCACGCCTTGATGGAGCCTCGCCCATTCGCCCGGTGGGGGGTGGACATACTAGGCCCCTTTCCTAAAGCACAATGGAGGAAGAGATTCCTTATAGTCACCATCGACTATTTCACCAAATCGGTCGAGGCTGAGCCAACGGGGAAGATTACGAGTGAAGTGACATGAAAGTTCATACTACGAAGCATCATCTATCCGTTTGGGATCCCAAGAGTTCTCACAATCGACAACGATAGGCAGTTCGCGAGCACTACGTTCCAAGAAAAGTTCTCGGAGCTGGGGATTTGGAACCACTACACGTCGGTGGGACATCTCCAGGTTAACGGACTGGTGGAAAACGCCAACAGAACGCTCCTCCACGACATCAAAACCCAGCTGCACCAAGCAGGTGACTCGTGGATAGACTCAATTCCGAGCATTCTATGGGCTCACCGGACTACTGCCAAAGTCGCCACAAGGGAGACACCCTTTCATCTCGATTACAGCACTGAGACAGTAGTACCAGTGGAGATATCCAACTCCTCGTTGTGAGTGGAACACTTCGACGAGGCTAGAAACAACCAAGCAATGCAGGAAAACTTAGACCTGCTCGAAGAAGACAGAGCGAACGCTCAAGTGAAACTCGTGGCTTACCAACAGAAGTTGGCCCAGTACTACAATGCTCGAGTCAAGGAACGACACTTCTTTCCAGGAGATTTGGTGTTACGACGAGCAAGCGTAGTGGATCCCAGAGGAGCCATTGGAAAACTCACGCCAAACTAGGAAGGCCCATACAGGGTAACTGAGGTGCTCGACAAAGGAGCATACAGGCTGGCAACACTGGGGGGGAGGAGGTACCTAGGACAAGGAACTCTGTAAACCTCAGAAAATATTTCCAGTAAAGTGTCACCAGCCCTATTCAACTGAGGTAACCTACGGGTTCCCTAGAGGCGAGCACCACTCCCCATGAAAACGAGAAGGTAACCTACGGGTTCCATAGAGGCGAGCACCGCTCCCCTTAAAAAATGAGAAGGTAACCTACGGATTCCATAGCACGCTGCCGCGACCGGCGACAGTGGGCACGCTGCCGCGACCGGCTACAGTGGGCACGCTGCCGCGACCGGCTACAGTGGGCACGCTGCCGCGACCGGCGACAGGGGGCACGCTGCCGCGACCGGCAAACATTCCATCGCCGTCTCCATTGGCCCCTTCGGTACTGCCGAGGCGGGTGAGAATGGCTGGATCGTCCTGGCGCACTACGACACGGACGCGGCATGGCCGTACCCCATTACGCGGGTCGAACGGTTCAAGGTTGGCACGGATGGCGTCGAGGCCGGGAAGACTTATCGCCTTAGTGCCGATGGCAAGCCGGTGGAAGCCTGAACCATGTCCCCCTCCGACTACATCCGTCTCTACCGCATCCGCGGGCCGTTTTCTCGAATGGTCGCGCCAGAACGTCATCGCAATCTGCTCGTTCGCGCCCTGTGGTGGAAGCAGGAATGCTGGAGAGCGGAGGCCGAGCGTAACGGCGCCCCCTATCCATCCGCCGAGTACGACAAGGCGTTCGATGACGCACTGGATGCCGACGCCAAGTACGAGGCCATCGTCATCGAGGCGTGGACCCTGCGGGCATTGGAGCGTGGTTACACCGTCTCCGCAATCCCCGTTCCTTCCCCCACCAACGACAATTCACAGAGGGCAGCATGAGCGACGTCCAATTAAAGATGCGCCTCAAGCCCGAACTTGAAGCTGCTGTGCGCGAGGCGGCCGTGCGGGCCAATCGCTCGCTCAACATGGAAGTTGTCCACGCCCTGTCGGCTTACTACGGCATCGCAGCAGCGACCATCGACGACGCCCCGCCCCGCAGCAAAACCCTCACTGCGCGAATAAGTGAACCGTCCATGGTCACGCTACTAACCGCCGCTCAGTTCGGCGGATACGAAATCGCGCTCCATACCATTGTCGAGCGCGGCATCGACCTCGCCGCCCAAGAGCTGAGGCAAATGAAGGGACTCACCCTCACTGCAATCGCTGATGCTCTGGAGGAGGCGAAATGAACTCCTTCGAATCCTTCATCGAGCGCGATGACGTAAACGCTCCGCTGACAAACAGCTTGAAGAAAAGATAAAAGGAGAAATAGGGATTGGAAGAAACAGCAACGGAAAGCTGTAAACGCTAAAGCATAGATGTGACTCTCAAGGAGCTGACTGGATAGGATTTGATCCTGATTCCAGTGAGAGACTGATCTTCAAAAGGCTCTCTTCTTCTTCTTCTCTAATTTTCTCTACTGCTCTCTGATTCCTTCTCTCTGCTGCTCTCTCTTTCTTTCTCGAACACTCTTCTTCTTTTTTCTCTTCTCTACCTCTCTCTTTCTCTTTGGATCGCACAGGCTCTATGTGCTTCTGCTCTTCTGGAATATGCACAATCTCAATCACTCTCTCTCGATGAAGAAGTCTTCTTATATATATAGCAGCTACAGATGGGTGGGCGTGTGCTCCACAGATTCCCGCTCAAAGCCTTGACCACGTGGCAGCCCTTCAGTTCCCTGCACTCCACGTGTCATGATCCTGGCACTTCCTCCAACCTCGGATCTTGTGCCAACATTATCTTCCTCGAAAGAATATCTATCATAATAGAAAAAATACTTCAATTCAGGACAGTTAAAAACTATATTACTGATAGACAGAAAAAACTGCACGGACATTGTCATGTGCTTAGGCTTAGAAGTATGCTTGGTCTTGCTATAATATGCAATAGCAGAAGAGAATGCAAGCCCTTCACAAGATGTGCACAGACTTGCCAAACACAGAAACGTCCACGGACTTGAGCACTCACAAAAAGTGCATGGACTTTTAAGTGCTCGGACTTTATATGGGCATACACTGCCTTTGCTACAGTGTAAGCTCTGACTTTACGTGAACATTGTACACAGACTTGGAAGTACTTACATTGTGCTCGAACTTTTTGTGCAGAGATAGAAACATGCATGGACTTTAATGCATCATCCAAAACCTGTATAGACTTGGGTAAAAAAAATGTGCACGGGGTTAAGATAAGTCCTTACAGCATGTAGGACTTCTAAATGCATTAAGAGAAAATATGCACGGACTTGAACATAAGCACAAGACTCAACAATGCATTTCGCCATGCTCAAAAGATACAACATGTAGCTCAACCCAGCGAAATGTGCATTCAGAGTACGGTCGGAGACATTCCTGGGCTTCCTCGTCACCCACCGGGGGATCGAGGCCAACCCTGACCAAATCCGAGTGGTGCTGGAGATGCAGCGACCAGGGCAAGTGAGGGACGTACAGTGCCTCACCTGTCGCGTCATCGTCTTGGCTCGGTTCCTGTCCCGAGCCGCCGAATGGTGCCTCCCCTTTTTTCGGTTGATCAAGCAAGTCAATCAAGCGTCGGAGAAGAAAGGGCAGATCGACTAGGACCAGGAGTGTGAGCAGGTGTTCCAATAATTAAATCACTACCTTGCGACCCCTCCCGTCCTCGCCGAGCCACAAAAAGGAGAAGAGTTACTCATGTACCTGTCTGTGACGCCGAGCACAATGAGCGTCGTGCTCACACAGGAAGAGGCAGGTGTCATGAGGCCCATCTACTGCATCACTCGAGCGTTGCAAGGCCCGAAATTTTGGTACTTGCGAATTGAAAAGTTCACCCTTGCACTCATTACGGCTGCTCACAGGCTGCGACCATACTTCCTGGCTCACCCAATCATTGTCCTCGCCGACGAACCACTGTGATAAATCCTTCAGAACCCTGACGCCTCGGGAAGGCTGATCAAATGGGTTATCGAGTTGGGAGAATTCGACGTCAAGTTTCACCCAAGAACTGTGATCAAGGCTCACGCTCTCACCGACTTCGTAGCCTAGTGCACTATACCCGATGAAGACTCACTCGAGTAATCCTCCGGGCCCACTTGGGAGCTGTGCGTCGACGGATCGTCCTGCGCCACGGGGAGCAAAGCAGGATTGGTCCTACTCTCTCCGGAAGGGCTCGAGCTTCAGTGACCCTTGCGATTCAACTTTCCAACCACGAATAACATAGCCGAATATGAGGCACTCCTCTCAGGGCTGCACATGGCAAAACACTTGGGGGCGACCAGCATACGAGTGTATAGTGACTCTATGCTCATAGCCAACCAGGTGAGGGGAGAATTTGAAGCGCGCGAACCCTCCATGGTCAAGTACTTGGAGCAAGCCAGGGCTACGGCAAAGGAGTTCTCCCACTTCGAGGTGGTCCATATCCCACGAGAAGAGAATGTCCGAGCAGACGCCCTGTCTTGCTTGGCGTCAGCCCCCACGGTCTCCAACTCAAGGTCAGCCCTAATAGAAGAATTATCGGCGCCGAGCATAGATGAGCCAACCCCCCAGGTAAATGCCATCAACTACGAGCCCTCCTGGATGGACCCCCTCTTTGATTTTCTCCTTCGACAATAGCTCCCGAGCGATCGCCTCGAGGCTCGACGCACGCGAGCAAGAGCGACCCACTTCACAGTCGTGGATGACAAATTATATCACCGCTCCCTCTCAGCTCCATTGTTAAAGTGCTTGTTCCCTATGAAAGTCAACCAGGCCATCCGGGAGATCCACGAAGGACTCTGTGGGAGGCACGTGGGGGGGGGGGAGCACTTGCACAGACGCTAATCCGACAAGGATACTAGTGGCCCACTTTGTAGCAAGACTACCTCGACTATGTTCGGAGGTGCCCTTAGTGTCAAAAATTCTCTCACCTACACCACCAGCCAGCTACGCAACTACACGCCCTGATGGAGCCACGCCCATTTGCCCGGTGTGGGGTGGACATACTGGGTGCCTTCCCCGAGGCGCAAGGGAGGAAGAAATTCCTCATATTTGCCATCGACTACTTCACCAAATGGATCGAAGCTGAACCATTGGGAAAGATCACGAGTGAAGCAACTTGGAAGTTTGTATTGCGAAGCATCATCTGCCGCTTCGGGATCCCAAGGGTCCTCACAACCGACAACGGCAGACAATTCGCGAGCACTGCCTTCCAGAAGAAGTGCTCGGAACTGGAAATTTGGATCCACTATACTTCGGTGGGACATCCCCAGGATAACAGGCTGATGGAAAATGCTAACCGAACACTGCTCCACGGCATCAAGACCCGACGGGCCCAAGTAGGTGACTCATGGGTAGACTCAATTTCGAGCATCCTATGGTCCCACCGAACCACCGCTAGAGCCACCACCAGGAAGATACCCTTCCCCTCGCCTACGGTGCTGAAGTAGTGGTACCAGTGGAAATATCCAACCCCTCACTGCGAGTGGGACACTTTGATGAGGCCAAGAACAACCAAGCAATGCGAGAGAACTTGGACCTGCTCGAGGAAGATAGAGCAGGCGCACAAGTAAAGCTCGTAGCGTACCAACAGAAGCTGGCCCAATATTACAATGCCCGAGTTAAAGAACGACACTTCTTCCCCAGAGATTTGGTTCTACGGCGAGCAAGCATTGCTGACCCAAGAGGAGCCGCAGTAAAACTCACACCAAATTGGGAAGGCCCGTACAGGGTGGCGGAGCCACTCAGCAAAGGAGCGTACAAGCTGGTGACGCTGGGGGGGAAGAGATACCCAGGACGTGGAACTCCGTCAACCTCAGGAAATTCTTTCAGTAAAATGTCACCAGCTATACCCTACCAAGGTAAGTTACCCACATGTCACGAGAAGATAACCTATAGGTTTCCTAGAGGCGAGCACCACTCCCTTTGAAAATAAGAATGTTGCCTACAGGATTCCTAGAGGCGAGCACCGCTCCCTTTGAAAATAAGAAGGTTGCCTACAGGGTTCCTAGAGGTGAGCACCGCTCCCTTTGAAAATAAGAAGGTAGCCTACAAGTTCCCTAAAGGCAAGCACCACTCCCCTTGAAAATGAGAAGGTAATCTACGAATTTCCTAGAGGCGAGCACCGCTCCCCTTGAAAACAAGGAGGTAACCCACAGGTTCCCTAGAGGCGAGCACCGCTCCCCTTGAGAAGGAGAAGGCAACCCAAGGGTTCCCTAGAGGTGAGCATCGCTCCCCTTGAAAATTAGAAGGTGACTCAAGGGTCCCTTAGAGGTAGACAGACGTCCCCTCGCAAGCAATAATCACAAGCTGATCCACCTCCGAAAAGGCGCAAGTACCGCGAGGACAAGCGTATGGAGAAGCAGCCAAGGAGCAGGTGGAGGCTCCCTCCGGATGATCAAAGGCTGGCGGTGAGCCTGCAGAGATTCATTGTCTGACGAGGTACTAGACTCACCCAACGACATCCTACAAGGAACCTCCCTCCAAAGCGCACCAACTCGAAGGTGACTACGGAGCCGTCTCGAAGGCCGGTCAGTTCGTGACTCATCATACTCTGTTCACGCTCTTAGTGGAATCCCTAACCTCTGCAACCCAAAATCCAAGCTATTTATACGTTTTTCCTACTCCCTAGCTTTCATATCTTGCCTCTAGGAACAATTAGACCCCCTTCCAGGCTGTGAACCCTTGAATTTCCTTTTCTATGGCACTTTTCAGTGCACAAAGCCCATGATACGGCGGTCAAACACTGTAGCTATAGAGCTAGCTGCCAGCTCACTCTCACACGGCACTGTGGCTACAGTGCCCGTGCCGTTGAATCTCTCTTACATCCCACTCCCATCTAGCCGCCAAGTGGCACTCTCCTGGCCGCTAGATCCTGCGCTGACTGTCACCCCACTTCTCATGGCCGCCGAGTTGAGCCCCTCATCCCTAGCCGTCGTATCGAAGTACCCCGTGCCCTTGGCCATAGGATCAAGCTTGTGCCACCATATCAAGTAGCCAACTGTCGTATTCATCCTTTCACACTAACTCTGTTTAGCCTTCGGCCCATCTGTTGGCTCCCCTATTCTGCCCATGATCTCCTAATTGCTTGAAGCCGAGTAAACATAGTACCGAGAGCTACATTAACGGCATTTACATCCCTACAGTGCAAACATTCCTCCAAATGACCTTTTCAAGTCGAGGGGTTCAGCTACTCACAATAGCATGTTCTCCACTGACTTTGCATAAGGGAAAAATGAAATAAGTTGGCTCAGTGATGGATGATCTCCCAGAGTTGGCTCCCGGGACTTGGTATGCCGAGATATTATGGACTCCGTCTCGACACTTAGTGGATAGTGGATAGTGGATAGATATCCTATATGTCCCTTGACACACTCTAAAATAAGCGGAGAGGCTGCCAGAATTCATCCAAGAGCCCAGTCTATCGTTCCAAGTCTCATCTTCCAAGTTACCCCTTTTAAGCCATGGAGATTTGCCAATTCCCATGGCGTCTCCTTTGATGGCTTTGTTAAGGGGGAAAGTGAATAAATCGCCTTCACAGCAAGCAATGTCACACGTTTCCCTTTGACCCTCTGGATGGAATGGGGTCCTATTTATAGGAAACTCACATTTTACAAAAAGTCCTTGACTCTAGACACAATGACAAATAACTGAAGGAAGGGGGGACTCCCTTGGGCCTAGCCCAATGAATTGGGCCCATTAACTAATCTAATCACTCTAATGACTCTTAAACATAGGTAGATGACTCATTAACCTAGATACATGACTTAAATAAAAGGAAAAATACATGGATATGACTCATAAAATAAGAAAATACATCACATGACTCAAAATAGATAACTAGACCGTGCTAGATGCATCTGAGGTGAGGAGACACGCCATGAGTGTGGGCAAGGGAGGCAATGTCCCCATCACAAGGTCAAGGTCACTAAAACTGACAGTCTGTCACTCCCTATCTAGAACAGGAGTATCTCCCACTAGAAGAACGATCGGATGCATCCACTGACGTCTTATACCGCGTCACAAGTCTCTAGCTTCCATGCCCCGGGCGCGAGACTCAGACATAGTCAAGTAACCACAAAGCGAGTGACTAGCTGTCACGCTCATTAGCTTGCATCCACTATCCCCAACCACGTATGCACACACAGACCAAGCGTCCTAGGTCTGGCCTCTAACTGATTTTCCCCTCACCCGGACTCTGGCCGACGACGTGAGGCCCGACAAAAACCATTCTAAATACCATCCTCAGGGTAGCCGTCCCACCACTCCTAGGAGGATACCGGTACATGCATACTAGCGGACTATGACTAGTGGAGTGTCACTGAAGGAGTAGACTCTCGAGCAATGGAAAATAATGTTGGGATCGGCAGTACAAGGAACACTCCTCGTACTAGCACCGTCACACGGTGACACAAGCCAAAAATAATACCTCCCGGGACTACACAGTAGCACAACACCTGGCCTCGATACGATACCCAGCATCTGTCAGACCAGGGGTTAACACGTGGATCGAGGTCCATGCACCCGGGACTCAAATCGGCCAAAGAAGCAATGATAGACTATGCAGAAGGTGAGCTAGAAGGGGAGGGGTTGAATAGATCACCCCCAATTCGATCTAGTACAATACACTCAAAAATAAATACATAAAAATATCAAAGCTCTGATGGGATCTCCATGCTATCACCCAGCCATAGGGATGTCGGCATGCTGCGGGTCTAGTATTGGCGGCTGGCTCTGGTGTCCCCACCAATTCTCTTTGGGTGGGAGAAACTTGACCCCGTCGAGTAGGGATCACGGTCCCTCTGGTGTCTCTCCAGTAGATCAGGTTCTATCCTCTGTAGTTCAACCCAGGTGATCCACTTATCATCGGACACAGGCCGTCCCCTCCAACGCACCAAATAGCACTAGTACACTCCACCCCTAGTTGTCGTTACCTGCTCATCTAGTATACACTCTATTTGCTCTCGCTGCTGAGGTGATAGAGCTGAAAGTGGAGGCTCGAGGGTGGTGTCACTCACAAGGGGTGGAGATGGCTTAAATGGCTCATTGGGTATCACCGTCGTGTCCCTATAAGTGACTAGATCTGAGATATTTAAAGTAGAGCTGATCCCGTAATCCTCTAGCAAGTCCACAACATATGCATTCGATCCGACTCGCCTCACTACATGAAAGGGACCGGCACCGCGAGCGTGTAACTTCTTCATGGTTCCCGAGGGAAATCGTTTAGGTCTGACCCTGATCATAACATAATCACCCTCCTGGAACTCACGGTGGTATCTATGGGCATCAGCCAAGGCCTTGTATCATGCATTGCTGGTCTCAATGTGACGACGCACATGCTTATGCAGTTGCCTAATATGATTTGCAAAGGACTCGGCTGACTCAGACACACGGGACTGGATGGGAGCTGGGACCAAGTCTATAGGCTTTCGAGGTCTACGGCCAGTAACAATCTCAAATGAACTCATGCCTGTAGACCTATTGACCAAATCATTATAAGCAAACTCCGCTAAAGGTAAGACCAAATCCCAATCCCAGACTCAATCACTGACTAGACACCTAAGAAAATCCCCCAAACTCCTTTCGACAACCTCAGTCTGACCATCGGTCTGGGGGTGGTATGCGGTGGAGAATTTTAATTGGGTGCCCATCATGTGCCATACATAGGGCCTCCAAACCACCTGCATTCATCATTCATATGCATATCATCACATTTCATAAAGCAGGAAATAAACTAAAAAAAATGCATCATATCTAGCATACATACCAGTGAGGCGGGGTAGTCACGGAACTCCCGTCGGAGAACACGCAGCTTGTAGGAGAGTGGAGCTCCGGTCACAAGGGGTAACCACCATCGTGCTAAAGGAAATGACCCCTCATCTGCAGGTCGGGGATCAACACAGCCCATCGGCATGTATAGGTGACTCCACACCTGCATTCATCAATTGTATTAGTAAACATTCATATGCATAATTATATTCATAAGCACTTAAATAAACAAAGGACATGCATACATGAAGGAAAGGTGAGAAGCCACTGACACTAGTCTCTCAACCTGTCCCCGTGGACAGATCGGCCATCAGGTGCGCCAGCAGGGCGGCTCCCCATGCGTACCTCCCAATGCTACCCAGGTCCTCAAGGATGCCCAAGAATCTGCAGTTGATGATGTCCCCCTTTGTACATAGCATCAGCCTCTCGAGCATCAAGAATAGAAACCTCCTCAAGTCTCGATCCACCCGATCCCTCTAAGACGGGTCCAGGCAGTAGGCAGCCTGGGCCCTCCTAATCAACCTTTGTACAAATTGCTCCATGGGCTGCCCCGGTCTCTGCCTACATTCCCCTAATCTCATATCTATGGTCAGGTCTGTGCAGTAGATGGTCCTACACTCCTTAGGGGTCTCAGCTATCATCTCTAGTCCTAAAAGCCTCTGGGCCAACTCTTGGTAATCTGGAAGAGTCACCCCACTGACAGCCTCCCCATCCACTCTCAACCCGGTAATCCAGGCAACGTCCTCTAAGCTTGGTACCATATGTCCCCAAGGCATTAGAAATGCCTGGCTAGTCTTATCCCACCTTTCTCTAAGGACCTAGATCAATGGTAGGTCGGGGCGGATAGGCTCTATGCTAAAAAAAGGACCAAACCCCATGGCCTCTACTCTAACCCTCTGAAAATCTGGCAATCCATAATAAGCTACTATGACTTGGAGTACCCGGAGTATGTCAAGGGGTATATAAGAGACCATCCACGGAGTGCCGAGATGGAGTCCGTAATAAATAGGCATATCGAAGTCCGAAAGTCGAAGAGGCTGAGAATCGATGAGACAATGTCCGCCATAAGGCAATTTATTTAGTATTCCCATGGTGGGACCATGCACGTATATTATTCATCACCCACAGGCACATACAGAAACAAATGAGTGGATATGTATTTGAAATATACGTAAGCCATATATATGCGTACCACATACGTTTATTCATATATATATACATACATAAATGAATGAAATCACCTCATCGACATGACTAAAGTGCCAATCGACACGGTTGTTGTAGCAGCCCATGTATCGGTAGCTAAACAAACGGCAGGCTGGGTATTGCATCTCAACGGCTAGAGAAAAAGGAAATCGACGCGCGCGCCTATAATCGGTGCAAGAGGGCGCGCTGAGAAGCATCTCACGCTGGGCTTCAAAGGCGCCGTTAGGAGACGGGTCAGGCCGAGCAGGGGTTCTCAAAACATAGGTAAAACTCAAGGAGACAAAGCATCGAAAATCGAAGGAAATCGTCCAATCATGTTCCCATTTAAAGCAGACGAAGGACCATGAGATGGCCTGTCTTAGGCCTCCGTTACGCACAATAGGGATTGGCTAAGGAACTTGTATCCTTCGATCAAAATAGAATCGAGGCGGATGACCTTCTTGTATACCCTCTCTCATTTGTGTCATGGACGATCAGAAGTCGTGGGCTCCTGGCCTCTCTATGATGGGGTTACAGTCGGTGGGGGCTTTTGAACTTAAACATATTGCATAGTGAAGAAATAAAAGAAAAATCATGTGATAGCACACCACACGATGGGACACACGTAATTCCATCATACTGTGTTTGGCGCAGTAAACTGCTGGCCGGCGAGATAACCATGCACATGAGTGGAAGTGAACGTTCATAAAGAGGAAATGAGATAGAGAGAAATAGAAACATCATCCACGATCATTTTTATTAACATTACAGCATGCCCTCAAGGCTAGGTATTACAGAACACGAGCTGCATGATCATAAATCATGATCGTACCTTCCACGAGATGGGACACCATGGCTTCTGCTTGAGTAATATGAGAAACCTTCCCTTTCTACTTTTTGCTAGCTGTGGAAGACTGTTGAGAAGATGCTGAATCTTGAGAATAAAACTGCTGAGATTGAGGTGGTGGAGGAGGTTTGAACTGAGATGGCTGTGGTTGAGAAAATTGAGAAAACTGTAATGATTTTGGCCTCAGCGGATAATCTCGAACCACATGTCCCGACTGATCACAGTGAAAATAGACCACCGACAACGAACACGGCTTGCTTGGATGACTCCCACCACATCTTGGACACAGCCTCGGCTAACTAGTAGTTGAACCTTGATGCTGCTGAGAAGAAGGCGCTGACTGCTGAACAGTTCCCGAAGATGCCTGTTGATCAAACTTCTTCTTAAACTTCTTGAACGTCCGCCTGGACTTGGATTTAGAGAAAGAACCGCCACTAGCAGTAGGTGCAGCAGATGGGACTCCTATCACAGTCGGCTGACTAACCTGTTGAAACTGCACACTCGACTGAACCGAGCCAACTTGAGCACGCCCTATGGACCTAGCCATGTCAAGTTCTAGTGCTCCAGCTACTTGATATGCTGCATCCATCTGTGTTACCTAAGTAGCAATCAATGGCTGCCTCAATTCTGCTCTCATACCAAGCAGAAATTGCTCAGTCTTCAAAGCTTCATCAGTAATAACATGGGGCACATACCGACCCAATTTCATTAACTTATTCCGATACTGTAGCATAGTCATATCACCTTGAGTTAGCTCCATGAATTGATGCATCTTATCCATCCTGAGGTAAGTAGGACTATAAGTGCGCTCGAAGGTTGCGACAAACTCTGTCCAGGTGATCTGACGAAGTGGACGAGAATGAAAAGAAACCTCCCACTCTGTGGTCCACTAGCTCATTTAGGTTGGCTTTGAAGTTGTAGCAACCCTGAATTTTTGAAACTTAAAATTTTAAGAAAATATTAAGACACGCCTTTGTGAAAGGCGTTATTTTACGAAAACACGGTCACGACCTCGCTGTCGTGAACTCTACGCCATCTAGGGAAAGCTCTCGGTGATGCTCATAGGAAACCCCAGACCTCGGCTATGGGAACACTCTCGAAAATAACACCCAGAGTCTCGTCTCGCAGATGAGAAATGGAAACTCGGGACATGACAAATCACGTCACGTGATGGGAGCATCGTCCACTAGAAGAACGACCGGATGCGTCCCCTGACGTCTTACACAGCGTCACAAGTGTCTAGCTACAATACCCCAGGCGCGAGACTCAGACACGTACAGTAACCAGAAGTACCACAAACAAGGACTAGCTGAGGTTGTGCTCGTTAGCACGAGTCCGAACCCTCAGCCTCATGTGCACATTCAGACCATACACCCTAGGTCTATCCTCTAGCTGGTAATTCCCCCACCAGCCTAGACTCGGCCGTATGCGGGGGCCCTACGGTAACCAGCCTACTCACCGTCTAAATCGCGTACGCCACACCAGTGTTCCCGGTGGGCCGACACACACGTGCTGTGGAAGCTACGACTAGTGGATGGGTCACGGAATGTGGACTCAAAAAATCATGCATGCACCCATTGCGAGTAACACGAAGTAACAGGTGGCTCGAGGCCACCAAACTCTGCACAGCCCTTTAGACCTAATAACCCAATGGTCCTTGAGTCGCAAGACTCGGGGTCACGACCGTTGTACCAGACGGCTCCATGCCATCAATCTGCCCTAACCCTAGGGTCAGAAACCTCGGCACGATGACTCGTGGCAGCTCGATCCAATAAGAACACAAAAGCTAGGGACGCACGGGGTCACCCAGACCCCCTAAGTCTATGGGCATGCTAATCGAGGTAACATGGTACCTCCAGACATCTCCGAAACACAGTCACGGAACCCACGGGATGTTCGGAACACTTACGAGATCGAAGGTCGACCGCTGGGTCATAACTGGGTCGACCAGAGGCCTACATAACATAACCCAGGCACGAGAGGATTACCCTGAACCTCAAGCCCGCACGAACACTATTCGAGGTAAAACCACACCTTGGTCGAACGGAAGAAACGGACTGTTGACTCGGATCAGAAAACACTGACTGATCAAACTTCTTTTTCTTGGACTTATTAAATCGGAATCCCTTGCCCTGGGATTGCGGGAAGGAAGTACCACCGGTAGCAAAGAAAGAGGGAGGAGCTCCTGGAATAGACGACTGGTAGGGCGGCTGATGCTGCACAGCAGGCTGAACCATCCCAGTCTGAGGATGTCCTCGGGTCCTCGCCAACTCCAACTCTAACACGACGGCTGCCTGGTACGCAGAATCTAACTCAGCTACACGGGTCGTGAACAATGGCAGGCTCAACTCTGCTTTTAGTCCACGTAAAAACTGCTGAGTCCTCACTGCTTCATTAGTAAAATTGTGCGGCCCAAGTCAATGAACTTGTCTCAGTATTACAGAACTGACATCTCACCCTACGTCAGCTCCAGAAATTGGTACATCTTGGCTAACTTCAGGCAGACCGGAGTGTAGGCACGCTCGAATGTAGCGATAAACTCTGCCCATGTGATTTGTCGAAGTGGATGGGAACGAAAGGTGACCTCCCACTCCGTGGTCCACCACGTGCGTGCAGTACCTTGAAGTTGATAAGAAGACAACATAACCCTTTCATCCTCGGCACACTCCATGGATTGGAAGACACGTCTAGTGGCATCCAGCCACTCCCTAGCTACCTCCGGGTCTTATTGACCCTCACACATCGGTGGATGGAACAGCAGGAATTCCTTCAGCGCTCGTCCACACTTACCGGGCAACTCTACAGGCAGAATAAGAATAAATGCAGCCTGGGCAGGAACCGATACAGCAAGAGCAGGGGAAGCACTAGCCTCATCCTGAGGAACTGGGGCTCTTCGCCTACGAGGTGACATCTTGAATCTAGGAAAATGTGACAATGAAAAACACATTAGCAATCGCAAGAAACACCCTAAGCCAGCAATAGATGACCAAAAGGGACTTGCTCTGGACCAGTGTGAATTTTAATTTCTGATGTAATTCCCCAACACAGCTCTGATACCAACTGTAACGACCCAGAGTTCAGGGGACAGTGCCTACGCAAAGAAGGGTTTAATCCCTTGACCCTAAGGTTGGGCTCGGGCAGGGTGTCTTCTCGTCGGTGCCGCCGGGGTGACGGGGCCAACGAGGTCCTTCTGGTCTCTTGGTCTCTTGGGGTGTTCGTCGGCACCGGGACAGTGCCTACGCAAAGAAAGTCTTAATTCCTTGGTCCAAGCGAAAGGCTCGGGCAAGGTGTCTACTCGTTGGTGCCGCCAGGGTGACGAGGCCGACGAGGTCTATGTGGTCTCCTGGTCTCTTGAGGTGTTCATCGACACCGAGACAGTGCCTACGCAAGAAAGGGTTGAGTCCCCTGACCCAAGCGAAAGGCTCGGGCAGGGTGTCTCTATATCGGTGCCGACCGGGTGTCGGGAGTTGACATGGTTTGTTTGTCTCTTTGTGGATTCGCCGGCACCGGGACAGTGCCTACGCAAGGAAGGGTTTAGTCCCTTAACCCAAGCGAGAGGCTCGGGCAGGGTGTCTACTTGTTGGTGCTGCCAGGGTGACAGGGCCAACGAGGTCCATTTGGTCTCTTGGTCTTTTGAGGTGTTCGTCGGCACCAGGACAGTGCCTACGCAAAGAAGGGTTTAATTCCTTGGTCCAAGCGAAAGGCTCGGGCAAGGTGTCTACTCGTTGGTGCCGCCAGGGTGATGGGGCCGACAAGGTCTATGTGGTCTCTTGGTCTCTTGAGGTGTTCATCGGCACCGGGACAGTGCCTACGTAAAGAAGGGTTTAGTCCCCTGACCCAAGCGAAAGGCTCAGGCAGGGTGTCTACTCGTCGGTGCTGCCGGGGTGACGGGGCCAACGAGGTCCATCTGGTCTCTTGGTCTCTTGGGGTGTTCATCGGCACCGAGACAGTGCCTACGCAAAGAAGGGCTTAATTCCTTGGTCCAAGCGAAAGGCTCGGGTAAGGTGTCTACTCGTTGGTGCCACCAGGGTGACAGGGCCGATGAGGTCTATGTGGTCTCTTGGTCTCTTGAGGTGTTCGTCGGCATCGGGACAGTGCCTACGCAAGGAAGAGTTTAGTCCCCTGAGTCTTCATCCAAGCTTGTTGAGGTACCCATTGGAGCAGCTATTTCTTTGAGGTTGTCCATCTTCCTCTTTAGAAAATTGCCCTAAAATATGGTAACGTCCCTCACAGCCCCTCTATCAACCATAAAAATCCCATCACCCAGATCCATCGTCTCCCCTCCGATCAACCCAAGTTCTCAGGCAGATCCACTCTCCGTCCTGTCTGTTCTAGATCTGAGAGCCAGTCAGGTTAAAATTCCCTCACGGGAAGTCCCTCTCTAAGAAAATTCCTGCCAAGTTGAGATTCATAGATCACTAAGAGAGCTTCACAACGGCACGGTCCTACGTCATTCCGACATACGAGCTGGTCGCAGTAGTCATTTCTGTCGAACAGTGCAGGCCTGTTCTGAAATGGGACAGCAGCAAGAGAAACCTGAAGAAAATCCTCAAGAAATACACTGGTGCAGAACTAGTAGCTGCTGCTCCCGAGGATCGACTAGGGACCTACTTCCTTCATCCCGGTGTGTGACCACCTTTAGAAGTCTTCCAGAGGATGATGTCCCTTTGGACATCCCTGTTCGCCGTCCTGTCGTCCAGCGGCTCGCAGAACCAGAGTCGTCATCTGCCGTACACCCGAGCGTCACCCACTGTGGCCTGTCAACCTAAGGTTGGTGCTCCCGGACCCCACATTTCACCTGTTACCTCCCTGCATGGAGTGGGCTGCAAAATCAATTCTGTAGTTAATAATTATTGCTATATTGGGAGTTATGGATCTTGGCTGGGACGTCTTCCCCATGCCCCGAGCGTGGAGATACATTCGCCTCCCCCTTTTGTCATTTTGCTTATCTAGTATACGCCCTAGATGCCGCTACATGCGAGTAGGTTACTTTCCTAGCTAGTTCGTACTATGTCACCACTGTGAGTTGTGAGTGTGAGACCCGTCCCGTGACTCGTTCCGAGCAAGAGATTGAGCCGACCACCCAAGACTCAAAGCCGATTACTCAACCGTACAGATCGCTGCGTTTCGCTCACCGGGGACGATTGTGAGTTAGCCCTTCTTGTTTGGGGGCATGTCACCTCTTCTGGAGTTCTTTAGGTGCCATGTTGTAGTGTGGTTGCTGCTCATGTCATCTCTTTAGTCACGTCATCCTATAGAGTACAAGGTCGCAACGGGTCCGAGTAGTGTCTCATTGTCATCCCGCATCAAAGTGGTATCAGAGTGGGTTGAGTCTAAGGTAGTCTTTCCATTTAAAAAAAAAAGGTCTTGTCTTAGGTTTGTATTTCATCCCAATACTCGGTATATCAAAAGACGTTATCGAAAAGATAGGTTACGCCTATTGGGAAGGTAACCCCTTGCGTGAGGTTTCTACCTCCGCCAAGTACCGAATATTGGTTAAGTCTAGGTTCCTCATCTTGCATTGGTCCATCTACATAGGTCTAGTGCATCACCCCTTAGCTGCCTTCAGGCCCCTTGTATGCCCACTCGTGGAGGTACTCAGTACTATCACCCTGACACTATGCGTGAACCCCAAGGTGCCGCCCAGGGAGGCCGATCTCTAGAGGACATGATAGCTCTACTCATGGAGCACATGAATAGGTCCGAACAAACTCTTAGGGAGCATACTGAGCGCATGGATAGCCGATTCAAGGCCATGGAAGACTGCGCCAAGGCTTCCGACTGATCTATCCAAGGTATGGTTGGAAGGTTAGAGAGTGCGGAGAGAGTCCCCCACCAGGACCAACCCAGAATTCTTCTGGCCCCTCAGGCGCCTACTGCCTAAGCCGTCCCACCTAGGGCCGAGGAGCGACGGCCACGTGCCCTCCATTTTGAGGACTACGAGTCCGACAATGATTGTGAGGGAAATGGCCAACGCCGGCATGGTCACCGACCACAAAAGGGATGACGAGGACGAGCGGATCCTCAAGATCGTTCATGCAGACCCCCCCACATTTGATGGGTCCAAGACTTTGGACCCGAAGGTCTATCTTGATTGGGAGGCCAGCATGGACAGGTACTTCGAGTGGTTTGAGATGACGAACCACCGGAGGGTCAAATATGCCAAAATGAAGCTATTGGGGCAAGTACAAACTTACTGGAGCAACGTGGAGAGCTTGCTATTTCAGCGTCATGAACCCCAGATTGGTTCTTGGGATGAGATGAAGGACAGGCTTAGGTGTAAGTAGCTTCCTGCCACGTACCGTGAAAGGCTCATTGATAGGTGGTAGAATCTCACCCAAGGGGATCGGTTCGCATCTGACTACATTATGGACTTTGACGATTATTTTTGCGATGTGGGGTCACGGAGGAGAGCACCATGCCTCTTTCTCGCTTCCGTCATGGTCTGCGGCCCCACTACCAATATGAATTATTTCACCGTAATGTGACCACCTTGGAAGATGCATTTCAGGTTGCTCTTGAATTGGAGCAGTTCGAGGTGGAGTTTGCTCCCATCCAGCAATCGGGGGTCACCTATCAGCGTGGGATTGACTCTCGAACCACGCCTAGCTCTTATAGTCGATTTCTGGTGGTTCGTCCCTCGGAGCCCCCTCGCTAGGACCCCACTACTCCTAGGCCCTACATTCTCCCTCCGAGGGACTCTCCCCTAACAGACTACGCAGAAGGTGAGCTAGAAGGGGAGGGGTTGAATAGATCACTCCCAATTTGATCTAACTAGAACAAATCGAAACATCACAAACAATCGGACCTAATACTCGTAAACAGAAGCACTATATGAGAAGATATTGATCGAGCGTTAGGCGTGAAAGCAGTCAAATGATAGATTAGACGGAGCAAACCACATGAGATAGATAGTTTTTAGGTGGTTCGATTGCCACCCACAATCTACGTCCACCCCTTACTCCTCAGAGTAAGGCTTCCTTCCAAGATCCAACGAGATCATAGCAGACTCAGTCTACTAACAAATGCTGCCTAACAGCTTGCCCTCGAGGAACACACTCCTCAAATTTCTGCACAGCAGAAGTAGAACACAAATCTGAGGAACTACCTCCCTTCCTTTGCTTAGCGCAAAGGGTAACCCAGTTACCTGCTTCCAGTAGATTACAGACTAGAGGAGCAATCCTCTCTTCCTCCAAGACAATGGAGGGTACCCGGAGATCTTCTCCCGTCCTCTGAACACTCACAGAGGGTAACAAGGCTATGTGAAGGAAAAATTCAAAGATGAAGAAACAAAGAAAACAATTAATCGAGTTCTCGATGCAAAACCGGTATTCCCTTAACTTGGACCTTTCATCCTCGTTAATGAATAAATATATCTTTGCTTCGACATTTAACCAATGTTGATGAATAAACCAGTTCTGACCCTTGTCATCATCGGCAAGATCAGTTGGTATTCTCTTAACTCGGACCTTTCATCCTCGTTAATGAATAAACATACCTTTCCTTCAGCATTTAACCAATGTCGATGAACAAACCAGGTTCGACCCTTATCATCATCGGCAAGATCGATCGGCATTCCCTTAACTTGGACCTTTCACCCTCGTTAATGAACAAATATACCTTTACTTCGGTATTTAACCAATGTCGATGAACAAACCATATTTTACCCTTGTCATCATTGGCAAGATCGGTCAACTTTTCCCTTAACTTGGACCTTTCATCCTCGTTAATGAACAAATATATCTTTCCTTTGGCATTTAGCCAATGTCGATGAACAAACCAGGTTCGACCCTTGTCATCATCGGCAAGATCGGTCAGCATTCCCTTAACTTGGACTTTTTGTCCTCATTAATGAACAAACATATCTATGCTTCGATATTTAACCAATGTCGATGAACAAACTAGTTCTGACCCTTGTCATCATCGGCAAGATTGGTCGGTATTCCCTTAACTCAGACCTTTTATCCTCGTTAATGAATAAACATACATTTCCTTCGACATTTAGCCAATGTCGATGAACAAACCAGGTTCAACCCTTGTCATCATCGGCAAGATCGGTCGGCATTCCCTTAACTTTGACCTTTCGTCCTCGTTAATGAATAAACATACCTTTGCTTCGACATTTAACCAATGTCGATGAACAAACCATGCTTGACCCTTATCATCATCGGCAAGATTGGTAAACTTTTCCCTTAACTTGGACCTTTCATCCTCGTTAATGAACAAACATATCTTTTCTTTGGCATTTAGCCAATGTCGATGAATAAACTAGGTTCGACCCTTATCATCATCGGCAAGATTGGTCGGTATTCCCTTAACTTGGACCTTTCGTCCTCGTTAATGAACAAACATATCTATGCTTCGACATTTACAGCACAGTGAATAATATAAAATAACATAAAAATCAGAAGTAATTAGAAGATGATGCAGAAGAATAAGTTGTAGAGAACTTAAAAATGAAAATTTTTCATGAAGACGGTAAGAGAATATGAGAAGCAGAAGGGGGAGAAATCGGTAGCCTAAGGTTAAGGTGGGAGAGGGAGAGAGCAAAAGAGAGAGAAAGAATGCCCAAAATGAAGCTCCCCTTCTCCTTCTTGTCATGGGCTATTTATAGGGAAAGTTGGGTTGATGAAGGGTGGAGATTGTATCAAAGGGAGATGCATGGATGAGATTTAGGCGCTCTGGTATCGATCCAGCAAATCTGGATCTATCCTCTATAACTCGGCCTGGGTGATCCAAGTGTCGTCGGACGCGGGCCGTCCCCTCTATCACACCAGATAGCATTGGTACACCCCACCCCAGGTAGTTGTTACCTGCTCGTCCAGTATATGCTCTATCTACTCACGTTGCTAGGGTAACAAGGCTAGAGGTGGACGCTCTGGGGTGGTGTCACTCACAAGGGGTGAAGACGGCTCAAATGGCTCGCTAGGTATCACCGCTGGGTCCCTGTAAGCGACTAGATGTAACACGTTGAAAGTGGAGCTGATCCCGTAGTCCTCCAGCAACTCAACAATATATGTGTTAGACCCGACTCGCCTAACTACTCAAAAGGGATCAGCACCGCGAGCATGCAACTTCTTCATGGTTCCAGAGGAAAACCATTCAGGTCTGACCCTGATCATGACATACTCGCCTTCCAGGAACTCACGATGGTGCCTGTGGGCATCAGCCAACTCTTTGTACCATGCATTACTGGTCTCAATATGACAACGTACATGCTCATGCAACTGTCTAATATGATCGGCAAAGGACTCTGCCGACTCAGACACACGGGACTGGATGGGAGATGGGACCAGGTCTATGGGCTTCGTAGGTGTATAGCCAGTAACAATCTCATAGGGGCTCATGCCTGTAGACCTATTGACCGAGTCATTGTAAGCGAACTCTACTAATGGTAAGACTAAGTCCCAATCCAAGGTGTTTGGGGAAATTTCTGAACCCTTATTTCTTGGTATTTTTGTCAGGAAATTATCTGGGTACAATAAATGCCCCCCACGGGTCGTGCGTCGGAGGCGAAGATGATGGCATACGGCCCGTGAGTCCTTTATTTCGGGCTGTTGTAGTTGTATTTTGACACTTCATGTGCCTTTGTTTTGCTATATTGTTTATGCTAATTTTTCTAGTGTTCTGACCATTTTTGTGTGCCCTGTGTTACAGCTATGACATGCTTTGGCAGAGATGAGTGGGTCCCGAGACGTGTGGCTCAGGAGGAGGACCACTAGGTGCGACGGACTGAGCGGCCAATGCCCCCGATGGGACCACCAGTTGTTACCATGGCTAGTGTGGGTCAGCTGGACTGGGGTCACAGGGCCGTGGCTGAGGGCCCCATCGGGGAGAGGGCAGCTGGAGTCGGGACTGTGGAGGTGGCTCAGATCTAGGAGGCGGGTGGTCGGTACACTTACGATCGGAGCGGAGGCTACCCATTGGAATTCCCTCTGGACCGCCATCTGTTTGAGTTTGTGAGGAGCTATGTCCCTCCTGGTTTAGAGGAGGGAGATTCAGAGATCCCAGGAGCTCGTCGCTGTCTTGAGCATGCCATCTTGCTAGGCAGCGATAGCCTGCATGGCGTTGCACTTTGCAGCTATCCGAGCTTCTCGGAGGACTACTGGAGGCAACGCTAGTTCCCCAGTGTAGAGTGTCTGGGGTTCTTTGGCAGGGCAGAGTAGTCTGGAGTCAGGGTTGGGCCACCGGGCCCTACTTCTTGGGACTTGCACGGCCACCATCACACTGAGACAGAGGGGACCGTAGGGTTGGTGCTAGAGCCCGTAGGCTTACAATGTGCTGGAGAGGGCTACGACAACCATAGTATACTAGATGGGGTGATGTGACAGATTGTCATTAGTCGATACGGCCACTGGGCAGTGATTTTGTCGCACCGGTTCCGTCAGGGGGCTACTGAGTGGCTGATGGGGATTGTGCACCACTACCGGGTGCTATTGGACCATGCTGGGATTAGGTACCCCTAAGGGTCTGGGATTCCCAACTTGAGTGGGGGCCGGCACGCCGGGGGCATGGGTTTGGGGTGGCACTCTCTCACTTTTCGCAATGGGCACACTAGAAGTCGTGTGCAATTGCGGGCTCTTGGCTCACCATCCGACGGGCATTCAAGATAATACAAAATCAGCAAAGTGAGTAACCAGCCAAGGGGTAACAGTCGCTTACCTGACCGGTGTGAAAATACTGATCCCACTCGGAGACGAGGGCGAGCGGGGAGGCGTGGGTACGCACCCGCACGCCGCGGCAATGGCGCTTGTCCTGTAAATGATGGAAAGCTACAGCACTACACCTCACATAGGAGGGGGATCTTGGGGTGGGGGTTAAGTGCTTACATCCAAAACTACCTCCACGCCGAGAGGGGCCTTCAGCCGGCCAAGCGAGGGGAGGGGAGTGGATGGAGCTAGAATCTTAAGGTGCCGGGCTCCTCGTCGGTGCTGCCAGCTTCTGGAATAGCAGGATAGTCGGTCGAAGTGTCAGCCGCCACGGATGCTACCGAACTCCAAATGGACCGAGACTAGAGCCAAAACACTCCGATCTGGCTCAGGAAGACGCTCAAATTTTCTAGATTAACCTTGAGATGATCACTGGCTGGTGCAGGTCTTGGAACAGGGCCAGATAGTACTGGTACTGACTGCTCCTAGAGTGTTGCTACTAGAAGATGGAGGCGCCATGGGCAGTCCTGAATGCGGATGGAGGCGGGACTGGTACCGTGACGACCGCAGACAAGTCTTCTTCCAGATGGTACTGACGGCAACCTCAGAGGACATCAGGGTCGATCGTACTTGCCATAAGAGTGGAGGTGGGTCCATTTAGGAACAGAGGAACCAACCTGGCGTGACTTCGGTAGAAAATTCGTAAATTCTGATGCTGGGGTCCGAACTTTATTCTGCTTCTTGGGGATGATAGAGGACTGGTAGTAGTTGCTCTCAGCCAAGTTGCATATCCAGATCTATCAGGGAGTGGTCGTGGTGGAAGCTTTTCTAGGGCTCTGGTTCCCTACTTGAGGACTAAGTGATGGTAGGGTGGGTTCGAGGGTCTAAACCATGCTGGTTGGGGGTGATGGCCCAGCCTAATGTGTTTCCTTCCCTAGGATCGGAGCACCCACATCAGCGGGGCGGACGTCGTGCCTTGAGGGCACGGGGATCTCTCCTCACTCAATCCGCGGTGGCCACTCGTGATCAAGAAGTCATAGGACCGGGTACTCTCTTCCTCCCCAGCTGAACTTAGAAATGATACTAATTGAACACAAATATCTAGGGAGGGTTTAGCATATACCTGATTGGCGTGAAGACACCGATCTCGAGTCGGAGACATGGGCGAGGGGGGTAGTGTGGGTACCCTACACACTACGCCGGTGGAGCTTCTACCTGTTTAAATGATTACATTCACTACTCCTCACGCAGGAGGGATGGACTAGGGGTGGGGGAAGTATGGGGTTACAAACAAACACTACCTCCCATAGGGAGGGGCTTTAAGCCGGCCGGGCGGGCTGGGGAAATTAAGCTATGGTAACCTTGGCTGATAATTCTGATTACCAGGGCAGCAAGCTAAACTTGGCACTTATGTGAGCACCTCTGAATGCCGGAAGCAGTAGGGTCGATAGCCGAACATCAAGGGACGTGGTAGCAGTAAAGAGGTATGTCCGGGGTCATCGCTGAGTTGAGGAGGGACCGCTGCAAGGTCAGCTATCCAAGTCGTGCCGATTCTGCCTGCACTTGGATAGCAGGATAGTGCAGCAAAGACGTTGCTGCTGCAAGCTCCTCCGATCGTTGTTGCAGGTGGGACCAGAGCCAAATTTCTCCCGACTGACTTAGGAGAGCTCAATTAAAATTGTGGGCCAATCAGAGATCATGAGTAGCTGGGGCAGCTTCAATAGTCGGGGTGGATGGTTGCTGCTCTGACTATTCCAGAACCAAAGATGCTGGAAGATATCCTCCCTCCGAGCACCTCTGAGGTCTGTTGATGGCGTATCTAATATCGACACGACCATGGGAGGGTCCACTTCGAACAGCAACCAGAGATGCCACTAGGGGAGGTTAGAGCAGGGAGGTGTATATTGAGATGAGATTAACATGAATAAACAGATTTAATATGCCATGATGACCATAGATAAATAAGGTGCAAAAGTGTATGTCACAAGAGAAACTGTGAAAATAGTACAAACTGGGTGCAAAGACCGATGAAAATAGTATGGCAAACGAAGTCTAAACAGTGTGAAAATTAGGATGAGAGAAAACTTGAGTGTTGTGAAGAAGTAGGAATAAGAATCACTCCAAAAAGAGGTCTGGACAGAACGTTATAACACCGGAGATTTGGCAAAAAATATAGACAGTGCAGAAAATACAGAACAATGCACAAAATGGACTCAAAGAACGATGAATATCTCACAGAATAAGACACCAAAAAGGGAAAGAAAGGATGCTATGAAAAGGTGAAAATATTGTGGTGAAACTAGGGTGAAAGGAAGGATTTAACACTGCGAATACATTAGTTAAAAATGGGGTGAAAAACATAAGAAAATAATGGGGTGCAGAATAGGACAGAACAGAGACTGTGAAAACAGAATGAAAGTACAAAAATGATGGAGAAAAATATGCATAAAGGTGACAAGAAAATGATCCCAAAATGGAGGAAAATAAAGATTATACTTCTCTTAAGAGCCTGGAGTTGGAAGGATGGATCATAAGTGCACCACGGCCTCGCTCCGGTGACGCAAACGTGCCCTCGTCGCAAGAAATCTAGGTTTCAAGAAAGTGTAGATCAGAGTGGTGAAAACTCAAAAGTTGGGACTTGGAAGATGGGGAAAAGATATAAGAAATAAGACACACATATAATCAAAATGAAACCAATACTCTCCTCTTCAATATGGAGTTGAAGGAGGATGAAGAGGATGAAGCATGACTCTGTCCCGGCTTGATGAACATGCCCCCGTTGTAAAGTTGTAGCAGAAAATCAGCAAACTGTGATTATTTGCCAAAAGTAGGGACGCAGTTAAGAGGGCAAACGTTAATGAAATAGAGCAAATAAGAAACAAAAATGCCACTCTCCTACCCTAGCAGCTAACATATCCCGGGCTTGATGGATTAGCAACGCAAGAGATAAAGCACAATAAATAAACCCAAGCTACTTCAATTCAACCCATTTACAAGTTTTCTGATGGTTGGGGTGAAGTTTAGTTGGTTGGAAAACCCTCCTTGAAAGCAGAGCATCAAGTGTCTTAAGTTCTGCAATTTATAGAAATCCAATGCATTGGTGCACCCTGCACTTGCGTCGACATAGCAAGACAGCCTTCACGCAGTTCACGCAACTGCATCGACCTCATAGCTAAAAGTGTTCAAGATGCATCGACCTGATGATCAGCCTTCAGCAACCTTTCTTCAAGCTGCATCGACCTCACTGCAACCAGAACTTGAGATGCACTGACCTCAAGCAGCAAGTCTGCACAATTGCATCAACCTCACTGAAGAAATTCCTTAAGTATGCATCGACCTCACTGCAGAAGTAATCAAGTTACATCGACCTCACTGCAGCTAGAACTTGAGATGCACCAACCTTCAAGCGGTTGCACCGACCTCACTGAAGTAATTGTTTAGGCTGCATCGACCTGATAGGCCAGTCTTCAGCAGAACCTCATCAGCTACATCGACCTCACTGAAGCAATTGTTCAGGCTGCATCGACCTAATAGGCCAGTCTTCAGTAGAACCTCATCAGCTACCCCGACTTCACTGAAGAAAAACTTCAAGTATGCATCGACCTATCAAAGCTCCTGCAGTAAACTTCTAGTAGTTGCATCAACCTCACAGCAGCAAGGGCACAAGCTACACCGACCTCACTGCTCAAGTCCTCATGCTGCACCGTCCTCACTGCTCAAGTCATCATGCTGTACCGACCTCACTTCAACAAGTCTGCATGACTGCATCGACCTGTCCAGCAAGCTACATTGACCTCTCTACTCCCTCAGAAGCTCTTCAAGTCTATTTTCTATCAATTCACTGCATCTCGTAAGAAGAGCCAGAGAGTAATAATATATACTGTAAATGCCCAAATACACAGAATTCGAGGTCTGGAGGATGCTCCCATGGTTGACTTGTGATCTAGTCAGCATTACCCTACCAAAACACTTTTTTGGCTGCAACCAATGCTCCCACCCGAGGGGCCATTGAAGATGTTGCTAGCCAAGCTCCGGCCAAGAACAATGACGATGTCTCAGCCAAGACGTTGAGCTGCAATGAGCACCATGTGCACCAGACCGCCAGCCCACCTCACCAGGGATCGGCGTCTCACCGGAGGAGTCTCCGGAGGAACAATGTTGGCGCTACCCCAGGGCGTCGAATCTCCAACTTTGGGAGATCCATGACCGTCAGGAGCTTCCGAGTCCACCTTCATGGACGGAGGTTTGAAGTGATTCTAGACCGCATTGTACCGACCGTTCCAGTCCGCAACTCCTTCCAAGGGCTGGAGAAGATGAAAGAGAAGGTGATGCCCCTCGCCCCGGCCGTAGCACCGAAGAACACGTCGATCCACAAGCTGACTATGCTCAAACAAATCTAGATTCCCAAGGAAGCCCGGACCACTGCACCCGCCCAAGCAGGTCCCAGCTGCATCCGCCCGAGAAGGGCCCGACGAGATGAAAGGGTCGAGATGGCGACCCCGATCTATTAGCCGACAGTTGCTGCACTGGCCCTGCCGAAAAATGCCTGTCGCCAACACTGCAGGCTCCAATACCAAGCTGCCTGCCCAGCACCCATGGTTTACACTCCTGTTGCCGTCATCAACATGCAATCACCGGCTACTCTCCCTGACCAAGAGTGGGAAGGGATCGAGCAAGTCATGAGAAACTATCTCTGCGGCCCGGGGAGCACTCCTTTGGGTCGTCAAAGACTACTGGGGGCAGTGGCCTCTGCTTTCTAGGAAGAAGAAGAGACGCGGCTGGTGCCTAGCGCAGAGTCGAGGAACCAGTCGGAGGAGTTGTGCCAGTCCCCTTTGCAGGAGGAAACGCCACCCCGACGATCGATTTTCGACAGATTGGTATTCCCGAATAGGCCGTCAAGGAGGATGGCGAAGAGGAACAAGAATTGGAGGATTTACACCTACAACATGGCAGGAGTCTTTGGTCGATATGGGGCTCTACCCACCGACCCCAAAGAGGTAGCCAGATTCGCTGCCAGACCTGGTCCTCTATTTGCGGTTTGGTGTGCTACTAGTGAAGCCTCACCGGGGTTTGGTGAGGGGTGGACGTAGGACTAGGGATTCAGTCTGAACCACCTTAAAATCCATTATTCCGTGGTGTGTTTGTATGATTGATTCGTTCTAGATGCATGCTTAGGTCCGGATTGATATATTACTAGTCCATCTTGCCAAGTAATCATATTGTCATTCGATTAGCTAGTTCTATTCCACTGCAACTTGTTTTAACTAGCTATAAAGAGGGCTACTTTGCGAAAAAAGGGACAGATCTATTCACCCCTCCCCTCTAGATCTGCCATCCACTACTCAATAGTTAGTGGTTTGACCGAGATTTGAAGATCAGCGGTGATCTGGAGGTTTTAAAGCTTCCTTGAGGTAGGGGGAAGGATCCTTGCCCTCTTTCATGCATTTCCCATGATTTCTAGGTCGAGGAGAGGTCGAGAGGGGCGTTGTAACGACCCAAGATCTGGATACCGGGAGTGACCCGATACCATTCGAATCCTGACTCACCGCCCACGAGTTGGAGGGCTCAGAAGGGCTAAAAAGATAGGTGTGGTATACATTGAAATAGGAAATAAAGTAGGATAATTCAATAATTAACAGAAATAAACAATCTGACTACAATAGAGTCCAGTCCAACAAAGTACAGTCTAAGGCATGAGAACATACCCAATGCCGAGTGAACACTCAACCCGGTGAGCTGGCAACTAATAACCTCCACGCAGTGCCCTCGAACCTCGAGGAAGAACCGCAACACCTAAAAATCAGAGGTGAGTCTCCTATCACTGGCTCAGTAAGGGTCCTGTGAAACCCCAACCGAAAATAACGGCGAAAGCAGAAAGCAGCAACTATAGCAAGAACAACAACAATAGCAGGAGTAGCTACAACATCAATGGTAGAAATCACAGCCGTACATGAATCCCCAAAAATGGCAGTCGATGAAACCACGGCTCTATAACTACTCCTACTGAAAAGAAAACCAACACCCCGAACCCACGGTCGGGGGACCACCAGATGATGAACCACCCTAGTCACGCCTCGGACCGTGATCAGGACAGATGGGTAGATCAGAACGGTAAACCCTAATATATATACATTTTTATGTAATTTTAACTTTTGATAGCAATATTGATGCAAAGATAAACCGGTAAGAAGTTCTAAAAAGAGTTAAGTTATCAATTTCTAATTATTTTGAGATACATCCTCACAAAGTCTCATTCATCCCTATATGCAATATTGCTTTCAGTTTGCCTCACACTGTCTCACGCCTTCGCTAATGTTTTGTGATGGCTATGACTAAATGTCGTTAAAAATTTCTTTTTAGCGACGGCCGACTGATGTTATTAGCGACGATAACGGCCAATCGTCCTCCCGCCAGTAGCGCCATCGCCGTGAAGATCGTCATTCACCCGTTGGTCCCGTACTCCGCTTCCAGGTTCGAGACCTCATATGCGATTGGGGACTTATAGATGTCGTAAGAGCTAACATTGTAGGTGGCCACGTCCACTGGGGCTGTGGTAGGCGAGCAACAACTCAGTGCCAAGCATGGTCGCCCTAGCGTGGTTGACCCGCTAGGAGACCCACCCCGCAGGGGCAGCAAGTAGAGCGGAGAAGGCCACGCGGAAGGTAGAGGCGGCCACATGTTGGGGGTCCAGTAGTGGGTGGCACCGATAACATGGACGTTGTTGTAGAGGGCGTAGCTGAGTCTCTTGGAGAAGGCTCGGGCGACGCAACCCCCATGGCTGCCAACCGCCGAAGGGAGCTGAAGTAGAAGGAGGAGAAGGAAGGGGCAAAGGAGGAGGAGAAGAGGATGGGGGTGCCGTAGGTGAGATGGTGTGGAAGGTGGTGAGAGAAGATTACTACCTTAATTGTTCTATCTCTTCTCAGTCGTCCTCCTTTAACACCGGAGTGTCAAAGGCAGCATTTTTGTTAGGGTTAATTACTTTTTTTTTTTTTGGTAACGAAGAATCTAGTAGAATGGTATGAAGAGCTGAGTGATTAATGGGCCACTTGAGTTCGAGTCTTACCCTACATATTTTATCACTCATTTTTTGTACAATCACCATAAAATCTCTGACTCACTGCTGGCCCAATGGGCCCATATGCTAATGTTTCTTCTAGGCCCACATATTCTTCCACTCCTGGAATGGGCTTTTCTTCTCCTCCTTCTCAGCCTGGATCCTCTCATCGGCCCATTATCATCATCCTGGCCCACATTCACAATCTCTTGCTCAAGTTGGCCTGCATCATTCTTGATCTCTCCCTACTCAGGAGATTATTTCTCAAACCCAATGCCAACTTGATGAAATTCAACATCGAGTTGATCCGAAATCCTCCATGAGTGTCTCTTTTACATTCCAAGATCTTCGGCTTTCACCTCCTTCACAAATTCTCACATATCACCGTTATGGTTGAGTCAGTGACCCACATGTGCACTTGAAGGAGTTTATTTAGGGGTCGACCCAGTTTTGACATGTCTAATGCTTGATAGCCTATTTATTTGGTCTGTCATTAGAAGGCCCAGCTTGAGATTGGTTCTTTTCTCTTCTGCAAGAGCTAGTTGTGAATTTTCAAGCCGTTCAAGAGAAATTTCTTCAACAGTATCAAGACCAGGTTGGGCCCAAATATTCTATGGTGGATCTGGCCCATGAGAAGATGAAGCCCTATGAAGATTTCTCAACCTTTGCTGACCACTGGCGTCACCTTGCCACGTAAGTCCTGGTGTACATTCCGGAGGGAGAGCAAATCAAGATGTTAGTATCCAATGCAACGCCCGAGTACCGCTTCATCTTAGCCCTTAATGATATTATCTCCTAGCAACAGCCTTACAGCCGAGCTCGCTTTAGCTACCAACAACTCCACAATTCTCTTGACCCCGAGTCCCTTCCACCTTCTACATCCCCGCACACCTCACCTTCCTCATCTACCCATTATGTACCCTCAATGAGTCAACCCACCTCCACCTATTTGCCCTCCACAAGTCAACCTTTCTCCACATACCCCTCCGTGAGTCTACCTCCCATGAGTCAACCTTCCGCCCCTACATACCCGGACACTCCCACATACCAACCTTCCACAAGTCAGCCTTCCGCATATGTGTCTCCACCTTCTGTCAAGGGAATTCCCCACCCTGAGCAAGTGGATGCCCTCCACTACATACCTTCTACCCATCCCGCTTCCCGTGCATCTCCACCGGATCCCTTCGCTAGTTGTCATGCACCCTTGCCTACGCAACCCCCACTTCCGTCTCCACAACCTTCTCTATCACCTTCTCATACCGCTCAACATCCACCTTGCCCAAAGCGGGCTCCTTATCCCCCATTGTCAGAATCTTTTATTGATATTTTCAGGGCTGTGATAGCCACTCATGCATTGCAGCTCCCCCCAGTTGTAACATGCCGACCCGTGGTTGGGAATATGCTTTAGCTCTGTGAATATCATCACCAACAGGGGCATTTGGTTGAGGATTACCTCGAGTTCCAAGAAGTTGTCTATGATTTGGAAGATAAGAAGAGGATCGATTGGTCTGCCATTTGCAAGGTTATTTCATATCTCCATAGCAAGTAGCAGCAGCAAGCACCACCCAAGTAGCCATCTCCATCATTAAAAGACCAAGGGCACCCCTATGATTCTTCATCTAGCATTGCGCTCGCTCCGTCATCTACTCCTTCACTCACTCCCCCGCCTACCTCATCTTCATTGCCTATTCCTTCATCAACTCTGTTACTCGCTCCATCACCTAATCCCTCACCTAGGCCATCACCTACCCCATTGCCATCTCCATCTCCACCTACCTCATTACCTTTGTCATCTCCTACCCCGTCTCCACAACCTCCACGAACCCAAGTCTCTGCTCAGGCTAGTGCTACCTCCACTTCTGTCGCCACTTCCCCTACTTTCACTCCCAACACCGCTCGGTGTGTCATATCAATACACTGACGTTGGGCCCCATGGCCTTCCACTTAGTCTTCTCCATCCTCCTCACCTTCCACTTCACCCTACCCACTGTCTCTATCTCTATCACCATCTCCATTACCCCCATCATCATCCTCGCCACCCTTTCCATTGCCGCCATCTTCACCGCCTTCATCTCTGCCGTCTTCGTCTTCCTCATCTCCACCTTCTTCGCCATCTTCTTCTTCATCTCCTTCATTACCTGAGCCTGAGCAAGCTACGCCTTCGCCATTATCTTTACCCTCATCTACACCAGAGCCTATTATTGCTACCTTGCCGTCTTCACCTCCACCTCCACCTGATCCTCTCATTGCCAACATGCTTCCCCCACTACCTATCGCACCTTCTACCTCTTATCCTTCTCCATCTACTTCCACCCCACGGAGAGGGTGTGTTCTCTCTTTGGTGCCCCTCGAGTCTGATCCCCGGGGAGACGATGAGCCGAGTTAAGATGACCCGATGCTGGTTATGCAGTTTAAGCTTCAAGATTTTATCTGTCGCATGCCAGTCTGTGTCTTGGTCCTTGGCTATTTTGCGGCTGATGTACCTATTCCTCCTATGACAATTGTCAAGAAGAGTTCCCTCGCATTGGTGTTAGTTTCTTCCCGAGCAAGACCGATGGCAGTCTCATTGCTCATCGGAGGTTCGATCGTTGATGCTACTATTACTCCTCGCACCATTGCTATTCAGATAACTGGCCAAGAGGGGTTCTTCACCCAAGTTGTACTAACGCATACGATTGCCAAGAGTTTGCTAGATTCCATGTTCAAGGGGTAATTTGCCAAGTCTTCAGCATTTTCTAAGGACATTCGGCACTTTTTATGCAATCTCCCTTAATTTGTCAGTAAGTCGGCCATGTCAACGCCGTGTATTACTCTCCCTCCATTTCACCCTTCTCTTCTATCAAGGGAGCTATGCTTCATGCCTGACGACCAAGTGGAGTTGCCAAATCTCCATGTCTTGGTGCCGAGTGACAAAACTTTGTGGTTTCATGATGCTCATCCTTCTAAGGAGTCACTTGCTCAAGAATGTCCACCTATTGTCGGCACCGGGTGTCTACGGGTAGTTGGCCCATTAAAGCTGCATGTTCATAGCTGGGCCAGGCTGTCTACCAGATGGGCTCGCTATTTGAGGAGATATTATAAGACAAGAGGCCCGAGGGTCCAAGTCCATGCCAAGCAGGTCCATGTTCAGGAAATCTCTGCCAAGAAGAGGCGACGATGCAAGTTCAAGGGCCATCGGTTGTGTGTTCAGGGGTCCAATCCTTCTTATTCTTTCCATTCATCCTTTCTTCAACTTAGCTCCCACCCTTGGGTGGTGTACCTGCCGCCCACTAGAACGATCAGAATCCATAGTTAACCACGGAATATAACGCACCTAACCTGGGGCGTCATATGAATGTAACGCGCAGGGACTGGGGCGTTAAAGGCAACAGGCCTTCAACTCAACATGCAGGACTATAACGCACCAGGCGAGGCGCGTTAAAGCCACCAGAACATGAAAATCCACAGAAAACTCTCAGTTCACAGACGATATAACGCACCTCTAGGGGTGCATCAAATGACTATAACGCATCGGGGCAGACGCGTTATGTCACCTGGGTTTCGCGACTCCAGAGGTCGGAACCGAAACCCACTCCCGATCGATCGAAATCGACGGGGGACGTAGGAAAACACTAACCCAAATCATCCTGCTAAGCCATACCATCATTCTAAACCTACGCATGCCACTAGAATTAAAATACGATGCCCATGGAGATCATTTCAACATTAAAAGATTAAAAATGAACTAAATAGGAACATACACGAAAAACGAGACAAAGGGCGTCGAACCACGGCACAAGTGATACCGGCGGTGTCCTAACGACGTAAGGAATCCATCCCCCTACCTAGATGACGACGAAAACGGCGATTCGATGTCGATCCGGCGAGAGGGCCACGTGGCACCTCCCGACCTGGCTCGACTCCACGCTCCGCAGATCGAGGAAAGGTGGGCGTCAACGAGATCCTTGTGACGCGACCAATCCAACGGTACCTCCTAAGCTTCGATCAGCGACCGTCTGGACCAGAAATCGAGAGAGGAACATAAAATGAGGAATTAACCCCAAAATCACCCAAAATAGGAATTGCACAAAAAACGATGAAGATGGCGACGGATGGCGACGTAGGAGGTGTCAACGGATTCCTGGCGAGACGAGGAGTCTGTTCCCCTATCTCTTGCACGGCGAAGACCGCGAATCGGTGCAGATCGGGCGACGGGGGTCACGTCGTCCTTCCGCTCGCACGCATCTCCACGCTCCACGATCCGAGGGATGAAGGGTACCAGCGCGATCCTCGCGTCGAGCCCGTCCCGTCGGTACCTCCCACGCGTCGAGTAATTACATGTTACATGTATGCAAGACTATGATCGTAAAACAATATGAAAGTATATCAACTAAACCAAGATATGAAAGTTCTAGTAAAACAGGACAAGTAAGAGTTAAAGACAGTATCAACCATGAGATATTGGCTATTTAGAGTTCTAGCAAGTACCACGATGAGTCACGCATGCAAGTGATTTCATGTAAAGTCACGAGAGAGAATTGAAGTTTTATTGGCTACTTTCATGCAACTGCATTGCCTATTCCGGGCCACGCTAGTCAAGTCACGCAATTCGAGTCATGCAAGTCAAGTCATGCATGCAAAAGAGAGAGAGAGTGAGTGTGGAATGCTAATAGATCAAACTAGTCATGCACTTCGGTGCAATGCAAGACACCGTGATCATTACAACTCCCATAGGCACAAGTACTTTTGGGTGCTCCTCCTAGGACCAGATCGAGCCTTATATGCACAGCATTAAAATAGATCTAGACATCTACGATAGTTCATAGCCAATAGAGAGTTCCAAAGAATAAGCTTTACTAGAATGAGAAATAGAGTTTATGGAACTAAAGGGCAAGGCCCTTGGGTGAGGACAGACTAGCGATAAAATCAACGCAAGGAGCATAGACAAACTGTGATATGTCGATAAGCTAGGTTGAATTGGCACCAAGATAGGTTGTCACGATATCTTGAATAAATGACTAACAAGAGTCATAATTTCAATGGACATGAAGCAAGCTAAAGAATTGGCACCTAACCATAGGTTATCTAATTCAATAATTTACCTAGTGAAACGGTCACCCACTCCACCGGCTTGAGAGATTTCTCTCATGGGCCAAGCGTACAACCCTGAAAGGGCTGGGTTACCATGTTTCTCCTGAGTGACATGGCAATTAAAACGGGTACAAGGTGTTTAAGGTACAACCAGCTCAGTCAGCCTTGAGGGAATCCAAGGCTACGAGGAGACTTACGGAGGTCTCAATGACTAACTTGCCAGTCCGAAGGAACGGAATGTCCAACGGAGGGCTCGTATGTCACCAAGAGTTGAGGGGTATACATCATGGCCTTCTTCCTAAGTCAAATTGTACGGCGTCATGACTTTATATCTAAGCCATTAAATATTCTTGTCCATTGTCATGGCCTTCCGCCTAAGCCGGTAAATATTTTATCTTGACATCATGGCCCTTCGCCTAAGCCAAGTTGTACGGCATTATGACTTTATGTCTAAGTCGTTAAACATCCTTGTCCGGCGTCATGGCCTCTCACCTAAGTCGATGAACATTTTATCTTAGCGTCATGGCCTTCCGCCTAAGCCAAGCAGTACGGCGTCATGACTTTACGTCTAAGCTGTTAAATATCTTTGTCTGGTGTCATGGCCTTCCGCCTAAGTCGGTAACTATTTTATCTTGACATCATGGTCTTCCACCTAAGCCAAGCTATACGGCGTTATGACTTTACGTCTAAGTCGTTAAATATCTTTGTTTGACATTATGGCCTTCCGCCTAAGTCGGTAAATATTTTATCTTGGCGTCATGGCCTTCCGCCTAAGTCAAATTCTATGGCATCATGACTTTACGTCTAAGCCGTTAAACATCCTTATCCGACGTCATGGCCCTACGCCTAAGCCGGTAAATATTTTATCTTGGCGTCATGGCCTTCCGCCTAAGCCAAGCTGTACGGTATCATGACTTTACATCTAAACCATTAAATATCTTTGTTTGATGTTATGGCTCCTTCTGCCAAAGTCGGTAAATATTATATCTTGGCGTCATGGCCTTCCACCTAAGCCAAGCTGTACAACATCATGACTTTATATCCAAGTCGTTAAATATCTTTATCTGGCATCATGGCTCCTTCCACCTAAGTCGGTAAATATTTTATCTTGACGTCATGGCCTTCCACCTAAATCAAGCTGTACGGCGTCATGACTTAATGTCTAAGCCGTTAAATATCCTTGTCCGGCGCCATGGTCTTCCGCCTAAGCCAGCAAATATTTTATCTTGGCGTCATGACTTTCTGCCCAAGTCAAGCTATACAGCGCCATGACTTTATGTCTAAGCCATTAAATACCTTTGTCCGACGTCATGGCCTTCCGCCTAAGGAGCATATAAGAAATTCAGGCTTTTTACCGATGCATGCGGGTACAAGTCAAGATCTTCTTGAATCACCCGAGTCAACCTCTGAATTGACCCCGTGCCTCGAGCTTTGTTCCACCGCCTCGCGATGGGGATCCGACCAAGATATAGCTCAACTCCTCAGCCAATCCCGGGTAGGTATATGAAAGCCCAGAACTGCATTTTTTAGAGATGTCAGCATTCAGTTAATTAAGCGCATAATAGAAAGCATATAGAAGCATTTAGGCATTTACCTGCAGGAAAGGCGAGAAGCCACCTAGCATCGTCACTCGGTCAGTCACGTTGAGCAAGTAGAATAAGAAAGCTAGCACCGCTACTCCCCATGCATATCTCCTCACTCTGCTCAGATCTGTTAGCAGGGGTAAGAGCCTGCAGCTGATCACGTCAGCTCGGGTCGCAAATAGGAGCTTCCCAAACAAAAGCATCAAGAAGCGTCTCAGGACCCTGTCTCCCTCTGGTCCCGGCTCTGCCGCCACACTCGGGCACGCCTGCTCGACCACCCAGTCGATGTGCTGCTCTGGTAGCTCTCCAACTACTATGTCTGCTCTCCGGAGTCCCAAGCTCTCTTGCAGCACCGATCGCGATAATTGGGACGATGGATGCCCCGGCCTCATCAAGTCTAAACCAAGCAGCTCTTGGGCAAGCTCCCGGTAGTCAACATACGCCCACCCGGTCACCGCCTTGCCGTGCACTCGTAAGCCGCTAATTCGGGCCATGTCCTCCAGCGTCGCTATCATATGTCCCCATGGGAATATAAATGCTCGGCTGACTGGGTCCCATCTTTCATGCAAAGCAAATACGACGGCCATGTCTACTCTTGCTACCTCAATACTGAGGACTTCCCCGAAGCCCATCGCAGCTAGCCTCTCCCTTTGGTACTCCGGCAACGCGAGGTAGACTGCCCGGACTTGTAGCCACGTGATCCTCGTTCTTCTTTTCCCCTGCACATTTAGGACATAGGGTCAGTCATAGAGTTATAGGAATTACTTGCATTGCATTTCTAATAACCTTTCAGTAACTGGCGACCTACAGAAAGGCGTTGTTTACCTGTGTTTCCTGATTTTCAGAGTTTTCACAGTAACCTGTTCATTACAGCATGTAATGCAGGTTATATGTATATTGTCACTATATTCCATTCCGTGAATATAGTCCCGCATTTCTCGGAGTTTTTATATCGATTACCCCTCAACTCTCTGTGCCTCACAGTTGTGAACCCTACACCGTCTAATAAAACCCTCGGTAACTATTACTGGAAACCCTAGACCTCTATGTCAGGAAAGCACACCGAAGTCACCTAAAGAACCATGTCTCATGGTCGGGAACTAAACGCACGATGACTGAAGTACTCCATCACTAGCACAGGCAGGATGCATCCCAGATGCCTTACACTACCCACAATGCTCACACCTGCCCACCTCTCCCAGCAAGTGAAGCAAAGCCATCACAACACAAGGACTAGTTAGGGCCGTGCTCGTCAATGCGGGTCCACATCCCCCAATCACATGTGCACACACAGACCATGCCTTCAAGGTCAGATCCTCTAACTAGTTTTCCCCTCAGCTAGACTCAGGCTGCTAAGGCAAGGGGCCCTACTGTAACCAGTCTAAAAATTGTCACATCAGGTACAACTCTCGACTATGTAGTCAAAACATGTTAGCACTCAGTAAGCAATAGCTCTCAGACCAGGCGGTACGTCCACGACACTCAGTAAGCTGAGTCTAGTGGAGTACTACTCAGAAGAAGGTCCAACTCACGCACCCATCGTGAGTAACATGAAGTACTAGGTGGCTCAGGGCCACTAGACTCGAGACAGTCAACTAGACCTATAAATCAACAGTCCTTGAGTCACACAACTCAGGTCAAGACCACCGTACAGGACGGCATCATGTCGTCATTCCGCCCTACTCCTAGGGTTAAAAACCACTGTCACAATATTCCATAGGGTGGCTCACAACTACTGAGTTCATTCCCTTTTCCAAGGGAAACTAAAGAAACCTCCAGCCCCAGGCTGGGTCATTGAACTCATAGTTCATAGGCCATATGCATGGCCCACGAGATCCTCTTGGATCGCCCGAGTCGATCGCTGAATTGACCCTGCGCTCCGGGCAATATTCCACTGCCTCGCAATGGGAAACTGACCCAGGTATAGCTCAACGCCTCGGCCAATCCCGGGCAGGTACAAAAAAGCCCAAAATTGCATTTGTTAGAAATGTCAACATTTCAAGCATATTAGAAGCATAATAGAAACATAATAAAGGCATTTAGGCATTTTACCTGCAGAAAAGGCGAGAAGCCGCCTAGCATGGTCACCCGATCAGTTCCGCTGAGCGAATGGAAAAGGAAGGCCAGCACTACTGCTCCCCACGAGTACTTCCTCACTCGTCTCAGATCTGATAGAAGAAGAAGGAGCCGACAGCTGATCACATCGGCCGACGTCGCGAACAAAAGCTTCCCGAACAACAGCATTAGGAAGCGTCTGAGGACTATATCTCCATCCGGTCCCGGCTCCGCCACCACGCTTGGACGCGCCTGCTCGACCACTCGGTCGATGTGCTGCTCCGGGAGTTCTCCTACTGTCGCGGCTGCTCTCCGGAGTCCCAAACTTTCTTGGAGCACCGACCGCGATAGTTGGGACGATGGACACCCTGGCCTCATCAAGTCCAAGCCGAGTAGCTCCTGAGCAAGCTCCCAATAGTTGACGTATGCCCACTCTGTCACAGCCTTGCCATGCACCCGCAAGTCGCTGATCTAGGCCTTATCTTCTAAAGTTGGAATCATATGCCCCCACGGGAATATGAAAGCTCGGCTGACCTAGTCCCATCTCTCGTGCAAGGCCAGTAGGAGTGCTATGTCCACTCTCGCCACCTCGATGCTTAGGACTTCCCCGAAGCCCATGGTAGCCAATCTTTCCCGCTGATACTCCGGCAATGCGAGGTAGACCGCCCAGACTTTTAACCATGTAATCCGTGTTCGTCTCTTCCCCTACACAATTAAGTCATAGGGTTAGTCATAGAGTCATAGGATTTATTATTTTTTTTTGTAAAATTCAAGTCATCATGCGGTCTTAGGGAGAGTGCACCCTCTTCCAGCGGAAGAGCCAGTGTTGGCCATCCTATTTCTGTGCCGTTGGATGATCGAACGGCCCAGTAAGATCCGTTCATCTCCTTGCACGGTCCAGGGCTGGCCGTGCAGTCCATGAACGGCCCAGGGTTGGCCGTTCTATTTTTGTGTCGTTGGGTGACTGGACAGCCCAAATAGGGACCGTTCTGTTCACCAAGCGGCCCACCGTGAACCATGTTGTAGTTTAACGGCCTGAGTTGGTCCGTTCGATTTTCTTACCGTTGGGTGATCAAACGGCCCAGTTGGGTCCGCTCATCTCCCAGCGCGGCTAAGCGTTAGCTGTGCCATTCATGAACGGCCATGTCCTGGTTGTGTAGCTTCCCGTTCTGTCCAGGGGTGGAACATCCTTCTCTTGGGCCGTTCACCTTCTGGAACGGTCCCAGAGGGGCCGTGCAGGGATGGCATAGCCCAGAGAGGACCGTGCACGCTGGTTTCTAGGTGGTTAGTGGTGGACTGTTTCACATCTTGAGGTGGTCCATCCACTGTCCGTTTACGCCGGAACGGCCCATGATGGACCGTCCATTGTCTAAGGCCTAACCAGTGATTTCTTCCGTGCCGATCCGAGTCCCGATGAGTGGACCTCGATCCACGTGTTGACCCGTGGTCTGACTGATGCTAGACATCAAGTGGAGGCCATGTGTGGGGTGCCGTGGGGGTCCCGGGAGGTGGCATATTCGGCTTGCGTCACCGTGAGTTGGTGTCGTACGAGGAGTGATCTTTGTACTAGTCTAGTTTCGGAGTCATTTTCGTGACTTGAGAGTCTGTTCTTCCAGTGACACGTCCACTAGTCGTAGCCTTCTTACGGCACGCGTGTGCTAACCCACCCGGGAGTGGTGGAGCGGCTGACCCGAAAGAGACGGTGAGTAGGCTGGTTACTGTAGGGCCCCCGCGTACAGTCGAGTCTGGGCTTAAGGGGAATTACCAGCTAGAGGACAGGCCTAGGACGTATGGTCTGAGTGTGCACACGGGGCTGAGGGTTTCGGACCCGCGCTGACGAGCGCGACCTCAGCTAGTCCTTGTTTTACTTACTGTTATATCTCTGTGGCTTCAATGTACTACACGATAATCCTTTTATCCCTTCGGAGCTTTACCGCTCTTAGGAGGCCTCGCGGGTTCCAAGTGGTATTAGGTGTATTCGATTGTCCTATCGGGTATATCTGGTATCCGGGATCCGGGTCGTCACAACTGGTATCAGAGCGTTGTTGTGTGAAGTACATGAGAATCCGAGATATACAGTGTCCAGAGTCCTTAAGTCCAGTACAGTCTTCAGCTGGCTTAGGTTTTGCGATTCATGATCACTTCATTTTCCGCTTGTTGTCTTGTGCTTACTATCCTGGCACTTTACGAGATGGTCCTACTCTTGCCAGGATGTGACGAGGTACTTCTTTTTCATCGTTGAGTCTGTCTCGATCATGTTGTACTTGGCAGTATTCGCCGAAAGGTTCAAATCTACGGTACTTTGTTCAAGGTTTTCTTGCAAGTTGTTTAGGTTGCTGTTGACTTTTAGCGTTGGTTTGATGACTGTACACGTTCTTACATCGTTTTGGTCGTTCCAGCTTAAGTCTGCTTAGCTCCTGATGTGCTTCACTTCTAATTGAAGTGGTCGATTAGATTCCTTAATTGAGAAGATGCTCGAGCGACCTAGGATTTTCCCTTCCTGGTGAGCTTCTGTTGGTCGAGCTTATTGTTTCTCATCCCGTCTGGTGGAGTCTCTTCGAGGTTAGCCTTGGAATTGCTATCTTGGTGATGCCTTTGTCCTGTGTCTGCTTAAGTGTGGACAGTATTTTATCTGAGCCTGATCTTCTCCTTACTTTACAGTTGCTTGGCTTTGGACTCCGTCATGGTGTTAAGAGCTGTTGTGTACCGTGTTCATCGTGCCGTGCCCAACGGCTGATGTTGTGAAGGCCCATTTATTGTTTCAGGACGTAAAGGTGGGCCAAGATTAGCATTTTTCCTTTGGCATTTGTGAGGGTCAGGGAATTGGTCGGCATTCCTGCTGATTGAGTACCCTCTGCTCCTCTGTATTGTCTTTTGGGTGTTGTGTTCTCGAGGCATGCTTGTAGTCTTGGCCTCAGTTACATTCATGTGTTTGAGCAACTTTAACATTCATTTTGGGTTTCATTTAACTCTGTTTATGCACTTAGATGGCTTAACACATTTGATTATTTGACATTACACAAATTGGCCTTAATTACGTTCAATGCTCGCTTTTGAGTATTTATGCAGAACACAAGGCGAAAACTAAGTTCGGGATTTTGTTATCATCAAAATCACCTGGAGAAACTCAACAGGCTCACGGCTTGGCACGAGATGTTGCCTCTTCATCTAGCACTGCCTACAGGAAAAGAGCGATAAGCCAGTATGGTGCGAAGAAGTAGCAGCAGGAGAGCTACTGGTGATGGGGGGAAGGTACTGGTGGTTGCAAACGAAGAGCCCGTGCTGTCACACTCGCTGACTGGCCCCCTTCCTAATGACCAAGCCAATGTCCCTCCCCCACTGCCACCTCTAGGGGGACAGCCTGCTATGGTGGACCTAGCTGCTTTCTGTTCACTTAACGCTAAACTGGACACCCTCGTCGATTTGATGAGGGCCCAGGTAGCCAGGGAGGAACGGTCCCAACGTTCCTGTTCAGGTGCCCCCATGCAGAGGTCTCCCGACTAACGGCTGGAGGACGCTTCATCCTCCAAGGAGGCCGCATCATCCGGAGTGGAGTGGGTGATCCTTCTCAACCCCCACCTCCGCCTACAGAACAAGAAGCCTCCTCCAATCTGCGACGAGGGAGGAACGAGGCAGGTCCGCCCCGTCAACTGGCAGAGATGGCTGCCCCTGCCACAGAGCGGCGAGGAAGAGATCCGGGGCATACCAGGAGCCCCAAAGTGTCATCTCACGCTCATCCGAAGCTCTCCCTTCAGCTCCGGGACTTCAAGCAGCGATTTACCGAGTAGGAGCACACACTTCGCGCTCTGTAGCAAAACTCTATGAGTAAGGAGGACGAGGAGGAATCCCCGTTCTCCCCTAAAATCCTAGAGGCCGAGATATCTCCCAGAATTTTCCTCCCGGCCTTCAAATCCCAGAAACAAATACACAACATGACTGGAAATAAAGTGGCGTGAGGGGTTTAGGCGGACCAGACCAGTCCCTTGGGCTGGTCCGCCTAAACCCTCCCTCCCCCACTCCGTCATGCTTTCCCAAGGGTTTACTTGGACTAGCTTCACCCCTCCACCTGGCCCGCCTAAACCCCCCTTACCCTTCATCTTCCACTATAAAACCCCCCTTTGCCAGCCCAACAATCAACAATCAACAACGAAGAAGGAGAATCAAGGAGCTCAGCCCCAGACTACAATGGCGTGCTAAGGAGATTTGTGTGTCTGTTTGCCAAGCTTACGTCGAGGGCATGCCGCATGATCATCCCTCATGCATGATCATCCCTCATACGGCGTCTAGCCCAAACACCCACCTCCGTAAAGGCGGCCCCCTATTTTGATGAACGTATGTCATCTCGATAATCGTGCACGACTCCAAATCTTGCTTGGTGAAAGCACTCTGCCCAAGTCCTATGTCGATATTCATACATGACCCTGATGACGCATGATGAAAACACTCTGGCCGAGCCCTGTCTCGATAGTCATGCGCCCCCAGATGTTACTCGACAGGGACACACTGCTCGACCTTGCCTCGGCATTTGCACATGACCTCTAATACTGCTTCATAGAGGTGCCCTATCTAGTCCCTGCCTCGATAATCATGCATGGCCCTTAGACTTTGCTTGATTGAGGCACCTTGCTCGATCTCTACACGATGCAGCCATCGCTTGATGAGAGCACCTTGCCCAGTCTCTATCCTGATGGTCGTGCACCATCAGACATGGCTCAATCGAGGCGCCCAGCTTGGTTCCCCGCCTCGATGATAGTATGTCACTTTCAAGTCACCTTGATAAGCGTGCCCTCAGTGTTGTTACCCAGACAATGGGCATACTTCACAAGTCCCGGCATAAGATGAAGCGCCAAGCCCCTACCTCTATCAACGGGCCCCGAGCACGACCATCAAGGTCTAGCGGCGCCCATCTACTCAGTCACAATGGTACCCCCGGCACCCGACTGTCGGCCACTCTAGTCACATCGGGGCCCCCGGCACCCGATCACTCAATACCTCAGTCACAACGGTGCCCCCGGCACCTGACCACTCAACAACCTCAGTCACAATGGTGCCCCCGGCACCCGACCACTCAACAACCTCAGTCACAACGGTGCCCCCAACACCCGACTGCCAGCTACCCCACTCATATCGGGGCCCGCGGCACCTGACCACTCAACAACCTCCGTCACAATGGTGCCCCCGGCACCTGACTGCCAGCCACATCGGGGCCCGTTGCGCCAGACTACTTATCTACTTCAGTCATAATGGTGCCGCTGACACCCGACTTCCAGCTACTTCAATCACATCGAGAGCCGTGACACCCGATCGCTCAACAACTCTAGTCCCATCGGTGCCCACGGCGCCCGGCAATCCTGAGGTCAACAGCTTTTGGTCACTCCAGTCATGGCGATGCTCACGCCGTCCAACTGCTCAAGTCTCAACAGTGCCCTGCCGCTCCTGTGACGAGTGGTACCTACGTCATTCTGTCGCCTCGGGCTTGGTGACACCCAACTGCTCCAGCACAACAGTGCCTACGACACCCCTGCTGTCCCGACCTCGACACTGTCTCGTAATGGGAAGACATTGTGACGCCCCTCGGGCGGCACCGTGCAGAGTCACAGGTCCTCGGACGGACACTACATACGGATAAAGAACTGCCCACATAATAACGCAATGACCCAGGGACCGTCACAAATGAAGGAATTGTCCCGTGGCTTGCAAGCACTTGTAATCGGGATCTCACGCCCCCACATAAATGCCTTCCACGGCATAGGGTCATGTAATCTAGTTAGGGAGCGGATCTCCCATCTCGCTAGAACTAGTCTCTCTGCTCCCAGTTATCCCTGTTATGTTGCTGTTGCCCTATCACTGTTGCATGGACTAAGGCCTCCTGATGTCGTAGCGTCCAGGGTCCCTGACTCTCTTCTTCGGTAGTAGAAACAAAGGTGCTCGGGCTCTGCCTGATATAAAATAAACATCGATTGCTTGTGGTCAGTGGGAAAGACGTCCAGTACACGACCCCCTACAATCATCTACATTCGTACCATCAGAACCCCCTTCTCTCCACGTGACACACAACGTTTCATGCTCACGTGTCGTGCCCTAGTGGTACATCCCTAGTTAAACATTTGGTTCCATAGGTAATCATCGAGAAATTGACCGGCACGCCCGCATTCCATCCAGCCATCCCTGTTCTAGTCTTCTAGAACAATTAACCATACGCGACTCCCTCCAGTGCATTCCTATCGTTCTCTCCACCCTCCTTTTAATATCCTCAGAATCCTTGCGTGCCAAATCGACATATCTCGGCCTTCCGTAAAAGGCAAGTGTGCATCCCCGCAACGAGGGAAAGAATAAGACAGAAAATTCCCTCGTGTGCACAAATAAATTGGCACGCCCAGTGGGATGTCTCCTACATTTCTTCTTTCTGTCGAAGAAGAGTCACACCCGACAAGTGTGCGCCGCAATGCCCTCTCCTTTTCTTATCGGAGAGGAAGAGGAGGGCCCCCTGTCCAGGATGCAACATGCGACTGGTCATCATCGAGTGACCAACCGGCACCAGCAACAACAACAACAAACCGGTGGCGATAGTGACCTATGGTCCGATCGTCATCGCCATCCACGCCGGGCACGTATAGTTGGCAATGCCAATCGTGTTCGGCAACGCTGCCTCAGCCTTCGGCTCGCCCTGATCCTCGAGCGCCATTGCCGTAGCCAACGAGCAGTCCAATCTGGCGACTGCCCATATAGGCAGTTGGCCCCTCTACTCCTCCAGCAATAGAGACTCCTGCGGTCATTGACCCCGGGGTTCTCGGCTCCTCAGCATCTCACTCGGGTTCTTAGCTCCGAGTTCCAGCCAAGCCTGACTCTAGCACAGGTTTCCCACCCCGGGGGTCAAGGCCTCCCAGCATGCTTTCGGGCCTCTCGACCCAAATCTCGGACAAGCCAACACTCAATATGGGCTTTCAACCCCGAGTTCGAGGCTCCCCAACATCTTACTCGGGTACACAGCCCCAGGGCTCATTAAGGCCGGTCCCCAATGCAGACTCTCCGTATTGGGCCCTTGGCCCCCCACCTCTACGATTGGGTCTTTACCTGTACAATCCAGCAATGCCAACTCCCAGCACAGGTTTTCCTCTTCGGGACATGGCCACCTCAACACCCAAGATGGGCTAAAGAGTCGGGTAGCACAGCGACGGCCGGCAAAACCCGAACGGATAGGAAAAATCCCGAGGGCCAGCCTACGAGGGGCACCAGGTCCATGGGTGGAAGGTAGACGAGTAATGCGACTCACAATGGGAGCGAAGACCCTGAGTACTAGCCTATGAGGGGCACGCGACTCGAGCCGATACTCCGTCTAAGTCGGGACGACCGATAAAGAGGGAAAATCCCGAGGCTAGCCTACGAAGGGCACCCATCTCACGGCCACCACAAGGCCCGTCAGGGACCGTAGATTTCGAGTATAGGGATTAACCCATTTTACTGTGCCCTCTTTAATCCTTAGGAGATTCATCATTATTAGATGATCCCCCGTGGATATGGTGGCATTACAGTGAATCATTTAGGAGGTGTTCCCCCTCTCCCCGGTCATCGGATCTCGTTAAGGAGATGGTAATGCGGCGCGGTTGCCAAACATGCGTGATTAATGGCTCGAGCATGATAACCACGGGTATATATATACGTATATACGGACACATGTTAACAGGTTAACAATATGCTCAATGGGCATATACATATATTAACAGGGCAATGGGGTGCTCATCAGGTTAAGTCCAAAAGAGGGCGAAGCAAGGTGTAGGGAGGGCGGCGGCGGCCTCATCTCCCCCCTGTTCATGATTGAGAACAGGAGGGGGATAGGAGGACGAGCCCAGAATTGGCCCAGGGGGGACGCACACATGTGTTGCTCTCTGGCGGCCAAACCTTCGGTGCTCGAGTAGGAGGGACCCCGGGGAGAAGGGGAGGTTGATGTAGCCCATTACGTAGTTAGGCACGATTGGCATTGGGGAAGACGACCATGGAGACTGTTCACGCAACGAAGCACTTAACCACGCAAACAGAAGGGAGGAAGCAGAACAACGAGCCACGGCGCCGGGCGTGATCACATTTATTGATCTATGCATAGGGCAACAAAGAGATGTGTGCATGTGCACATCATCTTCCACGGCGCCGGCATAGTTACATGGCGCCGTATTTGTGGCCACAGAAAACAAAATCGAAGGTATGAACGGCTTGATTAATGTAATGTTGAGGTTAACTGTAAAGTATGCATAATTGGCTAATTATGTGCATCTGAAATGATATATGTCATGTTGATTATCATAAAGAAATGAGCACTCATCAACCCCTAACACTGACCTTGTGGTCACCACCAACAAAAGATTACCTACTCCTAATCTGACTGCCAATCAAACCATCATACTCATAAACGCGATACATGTAATATTAGGTGCAACCAATCTGGTCAGAAAGAAACTTGACTACTTAGGGTAAATGTTTAATCAAGTAGGCATAGGTGGATTAGCTCTGGGGACGTCCAATTCCACTGTCCATGACTGATGAGGCCAAGAAAGAAACATGTAAACTAGACATGGAATCTATAGAGATCATGGTAGAAACATAAACTTGAAACATGATATAGCAACATGGAATAGCGTCATAGCTTGACTTGTACATGGAGATTCATAATCATTTCATGAAGCATTTGAACATTTCATACTAACATAAGACTTGTCATGTTTTTTTATCTAGAAGGTTAACATGCGATGTCTGTGGATGGGCATACTTGCACATACATATAGCGTACACATTCTTGCATATCATAGTCATATTGTATTGATCATATCACAGAGCTTATACCCACATTTTCAACACATTAACTAGAGTAATCGAGACTTAAACATGACATATGATCATAGGTTAAATGCAAAAGGAACATGCAATGGTAGCTTCAAGCTTTGGGTGGCTTCACCTACGGGTGGTTGCACCTGTAGGTGGCTCCACGTCGGAACTTCCCCTCCAAACACTGAGTTCCGATGGTCCTTTCCTCTGGTAGCCCTTTTCACTAGTAGCCCTTTCCTTTGCAGTTCGAATGAGAGTTCAAGGAAGAGACATGGCTCAACCAGGTGATGGGGTCACTACAAGAAAATTAACCTTTACCTAAATTTAAAAAATATAGGTATAGGTCCAAAAAAATGTAGGTAAAGTCTTTAGCCACGTTTACTTGCCACGCTTTCAAAGCGTGGCGCTTGCTCGCGTGACTATAATTTTCTCGCTTCATGCACATGTCTGACTGAAGGTTGTACGGTGTTATGAACATTGGCCAACAAGAATAAGATGTCACTGAACCACCGAATGGATTAAAACCATCAGTGCATAAACTCAATCTCACATTACGTGGCTCCCTTGATAAAGTAAGATGAGTACAATTGAAGTGAGTCTAAGCTTCACTATCGGCAGGATGACTGATTATATCATCGGCACGGCGTACTCTTTCGGTGTGCCATGTCATATGTTGAGCCATCTATGAGGACATATACAGCCGCTGCAGCCTAGGAACAAGAGGGAAGTATCGCAATGCCTTGTAAGGTACATCTTTTTACTTTGAATTGTCCACTCTCTTAGGTTTGAATCTGTCATAGTGACAAATAAAACATGATATCTTATAAGTATTGACTTTCTAATATAACATACAGTGATTCGGACATGCATCTATTTTCACATATTCAAGCCCTAGCTCATTGACCATCTTCTTTGCACGGTAAAAAGTTTCTGAAAACTTCTCGTCTCAAGGCAACATACTCTTCATCAAGAGGAGGAGACGGTCAAAATAAGTCTCACTGATGTGAAATTCAGATTTTAAGTTCAACAACTATGACATTGCAGACAACCGAGTGTGTTTTTCACAACCATCCCACAGCGGTTCATCAGCATCCCTAAGTAGTTCATAAAATCTTCCGGCTGTCTTATTTGGCACTTCTTCCATGTATGCATGTTCCTTATGAATATTAAAACTAGGACCAATAGTATCTACAACCATATCCACGTACTCACTTGTGCCTATAATATTATCGGGCTCATACCTCATAAATTCCTCACCATGACATGTCCAATTCATATAACCATCCATGAACCCTTTGTTGTACAAATGATGTTGCACATCCCATGGTGAATGTCACCTCAAGTTTCTACAACTTGAACAAGGGCATCGAATGTGACCGTCATGGTCTGTAGCTGCAGCTCGATTCCCCAATGCAAATTGAATGAAACTCTCAACTCCATGCTTAAAGTCATCTGACACCACCCGGTCAACCATTCCCCGACGTGTCTGCACGTTCTCACCACGGAAGGTCGACACTTTTCTTCTCGTCGCCCTCTACAAGTGAGTCCTAGCACTACTGCTAGCACTGGTACTTCCAGCATCCTTTCCCTTCTATTCCAACCCTAGCTCTTTTCTTTCTCTCCTTTCTCCGCTCTAGCCATGACTCCTCCGGTAACCCGAGGGAAGGGCAAAGCTAAGATAGCAGAGAAGAGGGCTGATGCGGGACGGACATGCGAACCTGGGACTCTAGCTCGCGGATGTCGCTAGCGAGGGAAGCGTGCGGACTGCGCGGTTGAGAAACCGGCTATGAGTTGGGTAGTCAACTCTCACTCGTGCCCGGATCGGGTCATGGGACGGGTCTCACTCTCTCTCACTCTCGCAGTAGTGATAAAATTGATAACGGGCTAGGACCTATCACTCTCGCAGCGTGGCAATAGAATACATATGAAATAATTAAAATGTGAAGAGAGGAGCAGACACGATACCTCCACGCTCCAAGCATGGGGACGACGACCCTGGCCAAGTACGGTAACTTCCGGTAAATAATTAATTACAATGGTTACACAACTTAATTTACTGCCCACTCCACGCAGGGAGATAAAGGGATACAAGTGGACTCGAGAGGACCGATCTTGGGTTGACGGGCTGCAAGCCAGAAGGGCTATTGGGGCAGAGGCGGGCTGCTGGTCTGACTCGATATTGTTCCAACTCGGCACTATTCAGACTCATCTCAGCAACTCAGCTCAGCCTGCAGGACAGCAATCGAGCTCAACGCTTGGGATGGTGGCTTCCAGTCACCTTCTGACTATGACGGTTGGCTGGGACGCTATTGACGGGTTTTCGATCGATCTCCGGGAGCGGCGGTCGTCGAAGGTGAGCCGGCGTATTTTTTGATGATTTAATTCCCGAACTGCTACTGTTGGCTTGACTCGGATCAAATCTGCACGCCTTTACGAAAATAATTGTTTCACTCAGATCCGGAGGTGGATTGAGGCGTGGTTGGAGCCGTTGGAAAGAGGACTCAAAGGGCTACCTGCTGGTCAAATCGCTTCTTGAATCTCTTCTTATTCTTGAATCTTCTAAACTGGGACTTGCCAGAAGAAGCAACACCACTAGCTACTGGAGTGGTAGAAGGAAAACCTGGAACAGGAGGCGGATAGCCCGAAGGAAGTTGAACTGTCAGCTGAACCGACACTGCCTGAGAAGGAACCAGGGATCTCGCCAAATCTAATTCCAACGCTGCTGCAGCCTAGTATACTTCATTCATATTGGTCACACGGGCAACAATCAGTGGCTGCCTCAACTCAGCACGGAGGCCATGAAGAAACTGCTCTGTTTTCAGTGCCTCATTTGCAAGTATATGGGGTGCATAACGGCCCAATTCCATAAACTTGTTTCGATATTCAAACATCGACATTCCTCCCTGGACAAGCTGTAAGAACTGGTGCATTTTATCCATGCGGAGATAAGCCGGACTGAAGGTGAGTTCAAAGGTGGCGACGAACTCGGTCCACGAGATTTACCGGAGTGGGCGAGATTGGAAAGAAATCTCCCACTCTGTATTCCACCATGTCAACGCCGCGCCCTGGAGCTGAAAGGTATCGAGCATCACATTTTCATCTTCTGCACATTCCATGGAGCGAAATACGCGCTCGGTGGCGTCCAACCATATTCTGGCGGCATCCGGATCGGTCTGGCCTTCAAAGGTCGACGGATGAAATAGTAAAAATTTCTTTAATGCACGTCCGCGACTGCCAGGCGCATCCTCTTGAGCTAGAACAACGGGAACTGGAGTAGGAACATCTTGCGGAACACTGCTCGCTTCCTGAGGAACCGGGACTCTCCGATGCTGAGGTGGCATCTTGAAACGACTAGTAAACAAATAATAGACAGAAAAATTCATTAATCATACAGAAAACATCCTAAGCCAGCAATGGACAGTGTACTTGGACTAATTCTTGACAATAGCTGTGCAATTTCGATTCTTTACACATTTCCTCAACACTGCTCTGATACCAACTATAACGACCCAGAGCTCCTGATACCGATAACCCGATGTAGCATCGAATTACCGCTATATTACTTGTAGAGACGAGAAAATGGTCTCTCGAATCTCGTACCACACTTTTAATATTTGGTTGTTGGGGAAGATCATCTAGCCACCTGTGGAAGCCTGTAAACACCAGAAGAAGAACATCAGAAGAAGCCTTGGGCGTTACCCCAAGGAACAACCCTTTGATGCTTATGTCAGAACCTTGTTACGTGGGGATCAAGGGAGGATGAAGGGGAGAGAGAGAGAGAACTGAGAGCTGATTGATCAAACCTAGAGTGGGGATCAAACTTCCAAATGATTGCTCGCCATGCCCAGCAGTTGCTCAGAGAGTGCTCGCTAGGTTGGAAGAGTGCTTGAAAGCAAACCAGGGCTCTCCTCTATAGAAGGCGCTCTCTGTAGCTGTCGGTCTATCTTAGTATGCATGTGTGGCTATCTCACCGTGTCTGTCTCAGACTCTTTTTCTATGTGTGTCCCCTGCCATCCCTGGTCAAAAGTCCATTTATAGGGGTTGTCCTGGGGGTGGAGGCCTATCCCTTAGTAGGGAAGGGCATGAGTCGTGGGGTAACATCTCCCTATGATCGTGGGGAGTTTCCCGTTGTGCGCACATCCCTCTGGAGTCAGGTGGTCTTCAGGCGAGCCTTACGACACTGGTGAGGCATGCTCGCCTTTACTGAAGTCAAGGCTGATGATAGGGGAGCAACGTTCGGTCGTCAAAGGGTCATCCGACGTCAATATGCCTAGGTCGATGCCCCTCATGGGCTGAGGAATCTGGTGGCTAGACTTATTAGGCCACCTGGCATGGGTCATCGAATGTCGGGGGCCCGCTACATGTGTCACAGACTATGGGCCAATGCGGGCCTGGCATTAACAGGCCGTTCATGGGCCATATGGGTTTTACCCTCATCACTAGCCCCCCACTCTCAGATGCCAAGCACTCTCGAGGTCTAAGAGGCAGTCCCAGTGGGCTGATTGAGGGGGAGTTTCTAGGAGGATCTCCTCGTATCAATAGGGTAGGTGGGTCCTGCCATCGACTCAGCTTCTTGGCGTGCAAGGCACCATTGGTCGAGCGGTCTAAGAATGAACCGCCACACTAACCGCCCTAGACAATAACCTAAGAGACCTGTAGCGGCCTAATAGAGGCTTGCCACATGGCTCTGACGCATGAAGGTTGGGCCGTTAGAGCCAACTGACTTAAACTATTGACTCAGTCAAATGACATGCAGCGACCTAATGTAGGCACGCTGCAGAGCTCTAGCGGTCAGAGTTAGAATCGCCAGAACGAACTGACAGACTCAAAAATCGAGGAACCATGGGTCTGTGATGCACCAGCAGAGGGGCGCCAGAGGAAGGTGGCAGTCCAAGATTGGGCCATCACGCTCACTAGACCTCGAGTTGACCAACATGCCAAGGGAACGTGGCGGTCTATTGTAGGGCAGCCAGAGACTGTGGCGGTCTCTGGAATGGCCGCTAAATCGTCACGGCAGGAAAAACAGGGGAAAGGTCGAATCGGCCCGTTCCACGCCCCATTAGTGTCGAAACGCAGGGAAATCGGTACAGGACGACGAAATACAACCTTCCATAGGCAGAAGAGTCACATGCATCCATTAAAATAGGAGATCGGGGTGATTTCGACGAATCGACCCAAATTGGGTCACTGGGGTTCCCGAACTCCTACCATCCCCGAATGATGACTAATCACGATAAAACTTGTGGGAATGGGATCCAGACATCCCGATGGTTCTTTTGATGGTAACTACATCAAAAACCGTCGTCATTTTTCGGTGAACCCTACGGATGCCCAAAACTATAATTTTTCCTAAACGAGCCCAAACTCCCCCATTCTAGCACCGAACGATGTAAAACTAGAGGGAAAATATGCAGGAAGAGTAGGTGATCCATCTCCCTACCTCCACCGAAGAAATCGTGCGCCGAAGTGACTAATCCACGCCGAAAATCACAAAACACGAACCACGCTGGCTTTGAATCCACCGTTTGGGATCGCACCAAAATCGATCCGATTCTCGTCCCTTCGCGCAGCCGACCATCCCCACGCCATCGCCACCTCGCCCACGAGCCTCCTCCATCTGCAGTCAGAGCCAGAAGGGCAAGAGCCAATAGCTAATCTAATCAACCTAATGACACTCAAACTTTAGGGAATAAAATAAAAGACCTAGGTAAATGACTCCAATAAAAGGAAAAATACATCAAATGACTTAAACGAAAAGCTTAAAATGGATAATTGGGCCCACATAGAGTGAAGCCCGAGCTCAAACAACTCCTGGGTGTGTGGATGACCCGAGCCAGAGGGAGTCATGGGTGATGCCTCCATCAAATCTCCTGGGCTGCGAAGAGCTCGACTCCGTTGAGTAGGGGTCCATCCTATTGTAGTACTACTCAAGAAGGTCGGGATCTAGCCGCTGGAGATCTTCCTGACTCACCCATGAATCCTCCGAAGGAGGCCAATCCTTCCACCTGACAAGAGAGCGCTCATACACCTTGCTCCTGGTGGCTGTGACCTGTTCATCTAATATTCGTTCAATTCGCTCATGCTGGGCTCTCTTGGCTAGTGGACTCTTCTCACGGGTAGGGACTCTCTCAATGGGGGGAGTGGGGGGGGGAGTGGGCTCAATATTCTCACTAGCTACCACCGTAGGACCCCTATATGGAACTAGGTTGGCCACATTGAATGTGGGGCTCACTCCGTACTCCTCGGGAAGATCTATCTCATCGGCATTAGTGCCAATGCACCTCAAAACCTGAAAGGGACTAGCCCCATGAGATCTCAATTTGGAGGTAGCTCCCGGGGAGAGCCTCACCGTCCTCACCATCACAAAGTCACCCACATGGAATTCTTGGTGACGCCGATGAGAGTCAGCCTGCCTCTTACAAGTCTCATTCTTCTTGCTGATGTGCTTACGAATTTTCTCATTTAACTCTCTAATATGTTGGGCAAATGACTCAGCTGAAATAGACACTCTAGAGGTCAGAGGGTTTCCTTGGCTTGTACCATGTACAGCCTCGAATGGACTCATCCCTATTGACTTGTTGACAGAGTTGTTGTATGCAAATTCAGCTTGAGGAAGAATGAGATCCCAATTCCCTGGACGATCCTCAACAAGACACCTAAGGAGGTTCCCTAGACTCCGGTTGACAACGAGGGGTAACGGGTGAAGGGTTAGCTGGTGGGGTGGCAGCTGGTGAATGGTAAAGTGGAGGGGTAATGATGGGAGGTACGGTGGGTTATGGTGCGAAGGTTGGTGGGATGGTAGGTAATGTGGTGGAAGGAATGGCGAGTGGAGCGGTGGCCAAGGTGATGGGCTGAAGGATCGAAGGAATGGAGGGCGTAGGGGAGTTTGTGTAGGTGTGGTGGAAGGCCAGTAGGTGCGCGGGAGTCTGATCATCAAAAGACCACCCAGCATTAGGGGCTGGGCGATACACAATGTTGACCTGGGCCGGTGCCGGTGGCAGTTGCTGTTATTGAGGAGCGGGCAGATGTTCTGGCATGCGATTCTGATGAATCCCGAGGTCTTGTTGTTGCTACTGTTGAGGTTGCTGAAACTGCTACTGAGGCGCCGCCTGCTGCGGCCTTGCTTGTCTTCATCTCTCCTTGATATCTTCAATCAATTTATGCATTTGGGCCCAATCAATCCTCTGGCCCTCGTGCAAATCATACACCAGATCCCTAAACTGGTAGCATCTCTCTATCGTGTGCCTGGGTTACCGATGGTATACGCAATACCTTGACTGATCGACTGCCTGATTCTAGTTTTGACGTTCCGGAGGCAACTGTATGTCACCAGTGTACATCAAGGCCGAGAAAATGTCCGGGAGTGTTTTTGGAAGTGGTTGGTAGTTGGCTCTCTTCGGACCCGGCCGAGCAGGTGCGTAACCAGCAAGTGGTGGAACATTATGGTATTGGGGTGGCTGTTGCAGATGTTGTGGTGGTGCTTGTTGGGGCGGCTGGGGTGCTGGAAATGAGGGTCGTGGAGCTGGTGCCGCGGAGAACTGGGTATTGCATTGGGGTTGCTGCTGGAAGCGGGGTGGAGCGGACTGGTTAATAGCCTGCACCTGTTCGTTCGTTTGTACTCCCTCGGTTACTGGGCCCTGAGTTTTCCTAACAGACTTAGGCTTTTGGGCTTCAAACAAGGAATGAATGGGGGAGTCTTTGAACTGGGTCTGGATGAACCGGGCCCGGCTGTTCAGGGTTGCTAAAGTAGCAGAAATAAAATTACCTTTTCATTAACAGTTTAACAATTAACAATTACACCAGATTCAAGTCCAAAGGAAAGACAGCAGTCTACCAAGTACAGTCGACAGAAAGGAAAGACGTACCGAGCAGTCGGGGGAAGTCCGACGGGGGTATCAGCTGGCCACTATGACTCGCAACTCTAGGAATCACGGAACAGCGCCAACACCCCACCTGAAAAGTAGGGGTGAGTCTCGTGTCACTGGCTCAGTAGGGGTCACGCGGATCCCCACTGAAAAACACGCAGTAACACGAAACAACAAGAAACACAACTACTCTACAAGGCTGTAAAGAAAAGGGCAGCAAGAGTAGGGAACAGTAAGGACAAGGGGGACGACTAATCAAGCATGCCTAGAAAGGGGAAGAGGAGAAGGGAGCAGCAAGGATCAGGGGAAAAGATGAAAGCCGAACTAACCTCGGCCCCCAAACGACTCCTACGACCACAGGTAGAAAGTCTAGAAAAGACCTAGACTGACAGCGACAACATGACTAGCCCAGCCGTGCACACCGCACCAGACACAACAGGAAACCACAGGGAGCATGGCTAGATGCATCACCAGACGTCTTACTCTGCGCCACACTACAATAGTTGTGCACTCCACCCGAGGCACGACACAGCAAGGCAAGGAAAATGGCCAGAAGCGTCATCTGACGTCTTACTCTGCACCGCAGCACCACGGGACGCCCCACAAGTGCCTCGACTACCCTCCGATCACGCACACGGCCGAGTCGCAGACCCACGCGGAACAACAATTACGAGTACTAGTCAGGGTCATGCCCGTCGGCGTCAGTCCACGCCCCTGACTCTGTGTGCACACACCAGCCCCTGCCTAGGGCCAGGCCTCTAGCTAGTTTTCCCCTCCCGTGGACGCAACAGTTTAAGCAGGGGTCCACGGAAACTAGCTTATGAACCGTATACCTGGAAAGTGCCCCGCTCACCCGAGCTGTCACGTCCGCACGCGACGGAGGCCACAGGGAAGAGAAGACCATAAGGTACGTGCCGAAGTACTGACAGCTAACCACCAACTGTCACCAGTACCTCGAACACCAGTGGCAGTACACCCGCTGCCGACAAACTCGGAAACGCAATCTAGCCCTTATAGGAACACATCTAACGGTGCCCACGGGTGACGACCAGACCACGGGAACCAGACGACCGACGCACAAGCAGGCAGACAGCCCCTGGAACCTACACAGACCCACCCACCAAAACAATCAAACACACGCATAGACAAGACAATGGCCATCACGGCCAGACAGCTGTAACGGACCACAACCAGTGCGCCACAAGATCCTAACGCGCCAGGGCAGGCGCCCCACAGCCACACAACCACAAGGGACTGTAACGGATCTAAGCAGGCCATTACACAAGCCTAACGCACCAGGACCGGTGTGCCAGGGCCAACCAGACAACACAAGTGTAACGGACCAGACAGGTCCGCCACACAGCCTTAACGCATCAAGACTGATGCGTTAGAGCCAACCCGATGCCAAGTGTGTAACGGACCCAAATAGGTCCGCCACACAACCTAACGCACCAAGCCTAGTGCGTTAGGGCCACGGGCACACCAAAACGACCCTAACACGAACTAGGACACGTAACGGATGCCACCAGGTCCGTTACACCACCCTAACGTGCTTGCCCAGTCCGTCACACGGACAACCAAGGCCAAGCTCAAACATCAGCCAGCCATGTAACGGACTACCCAGGTGCATTACTTGAGCCTAGCGCATTGGGGGAGGTCCGTTACACCAAACAGACCGACCCAGTCCTCGAGGCGGGCGTGGTCAATGAGGGGCTGACACTGTCAGTCCTCGAATTCCACCCGAGCGTAACGGTCCAACCTTGGTCTGCCGGGCTCAGGTAACGGACCAGCCTGGTCCGTTACACCCAGCCAACCCCATCGGACCAAAATGATACGTCAGGCTGTGACGGACCAGGTTTTGTCCGCTAGGTTAATGTAACAGACCATGCTTGGTCCGTCACACTGCAACCCAGCCCAACGTTTTAAAAACCCAACTCAATGTAACGGCCTATCTAGGGACTGTCACACTGTGTGACGGCCTCTGGGTGGGCCGTTACACTGACCCGATGGCGAAAACAGAGGAACGGCCGATCCGCCCCGTTCCACGCCCCATTCACGCCGTAGCGCAGGGGAATTACACCCAAACGGTGGGAAATCACGCCAGGACTCCAAAAACACCACATGCACGCGACGAAGACCATTCAATCGCGAGATCGGGGCGATTCCCTCAAATCGACCCTAAATGAGCCACCGGGGTTCCCGGACTCCTACCGGCCCCGAATGACCACCGACCGACGCGAAATTTACGTGAATGGGATCCTGACATCCCAGCGGTCATTTTGACACTAATTCTACCGTGGATGGTTGCCGTTTTCTGGCGAACCCCAAGAACTCCAAAAATCACTATTTTTCCTAAACCCGCCTGATCTAGCCCGATCTAACGCCAAACCTCACGCAGAGACATGGAAAACGAAGAGGGCGAAGTGAGGGTCCATCTCCCTACCACCACCGAAGAAACCGAGCGCCATAGGCGACTAAACCGCGCCGAAACGCCGACACGAACTGAACCTCCGGCTTTGAATCCGCCGTTCGGGATCGCGCCCAAACCACGCTGTTCCTCGCTCTACCACACGTCTCAGCAAGTCCCACGCGTCGCCATCTCGCCCGCTGATCGCTTCGTCTGCAGCCAGACGTCCTAGGGAGAGAGAACGAGGGAGAGAGAGTAAGAGCGCGAGAGTGAGATGAGAGAGAGGGGGTGGGTTAAAAATAAGGAAAATTAGAATTTTTTTTAATTTTTTCAAAAATCCGTAAAACGTGTCGAAAATGCATAAATTTAGAAAAATCTATAAAAATAGTCGAAACGACCTTACGAAGAGTACATCGCAACTACATCGCCCGCGAGTCGATGAACTGAGAACTCAACTCACCGTAGGGTTCCGTAAGTTACACGGGAGAAAACTCACATGGAAAGCACAACTCGACTCGGGAGCCGCGCAAGCGATCCGAAACTCTCCCAAAAGGATCCAAATGACCTGATAAAGATCCGATGAGAACCCGGGATGTTACATCATATACCCAATCCCCTTTCGTAAACTTGAATGTGAGGAATATGAAGTTAGAAGTAGTTCACCCCTCTTCTCCCCACCTCCACCACTGTTCCAGCTCCTCCACCACCCCATCACATTCCCCTCTGGGATTCCCTCCCCCTCCCATCACCAATAGCCACCTCCCCCTTTCCCCCACTTGAGTTTGGAAGGCTGTCCCTGCTGCCCAGTTCGTCACCCAGAGAACCTGAAGGCTGCAGAGGAAGCTGCGATGCCATCTGGACATTCCAAAAGGTGCAAGAGCTACCCCTGGAAGCGTCTCTGAGTCATATTCGCAACGGCAGTTGTCTTGTCCCATTCTGAGCTCGTGGCTGTCCGAGAGAGGTGATCTACTCCGACTGCGCAGAAAGGTCCGGTTCAACTTCCAGAGACAAATTGCAGTAGTAGCCATGTCGGCCCATCTGAAGATCTGGAGGCGACAATTGACTGAGACCTTCCTCTGCGTGTCTCTGTCCTCCTCCAAGAAGCGGATCTCCATTCGGGCACCGGAGCGATTTCTTCTCCCTTTTCTCCCCAGAGTGTGCAGTTCCGTCCTCCCTGGGACTAAACTAACACCCTGTCAGTGTTTGGATTGTTGCAGTCTTCTCCGACATTGGCTGGCACCCCCGTGGGTTTCATCTCGAAGGAAGCTCATCAACGGTTCCAACGCCACTGACCATGTGCAATTCGGAGTTCGGGACTGTTCGTGGTAGCTTCATCTTCCAGATGCTGCAGTGTTGAGAAGGTCCGAGCCAGAGAACAGAGTCCCTGCTTCCAGCTCCACCGCGACCGACAACGACTTCCCCAGCTCCTGCCAAAATTCCAGCATCCTCCTGGGCCAATCCATGAAGTTGTGGCACTGGTCCTGCTGCCAAAAGAGTTCGGGAGGGCCCACAAGAATTCCTGCATCGACCGTCTATCCTCTATTTCTGAGAGGGGACAGAATCGACTCCGATGTTGCGTGAAGTTCGTGTCGTCATCTCCCCCCCCTCCCTGCTTGGCCGGCTGAAGACCCCTCCCTGTGCGGAGGTAGTTTTGGTTGTAATTCATTTAACCCCCACCCCAAGATCCCCCTCCTGTGTGAGGCGTTATGTATTCTATACTTTAAAGATATAAAGGGGAAAGATTCATAATTTATTTTATTTTCATCTTTCATTATTTCTTCTCACTTATATATATATATATGAGATTCCGAGTTGTTACATCCTGTGCCAACAGCTGATTCAGGACGGCCTCCACCGAAGTTACCTGCAAGGTGGATGTGTTCCCCATTGCGGACAGCCAGCCGCAAGTCTGGGAACCATGATAGGCGATATGCAGGCAGCCCAATTGGAGATTCGAGATCATCTCCGACAAGAGACGAAGCTCATCTTTGGCTCTCAGAGGAGTTGTTGCCACTACAAAGATCCTCATCAACAGGCATCCGTTGGAGGTATTCTCCCCCCCCCCAATTGCAGGAAGGGAAAATAAAGGATGATCGTGTCAAACGGGATGTCTGGTCCCCAGAGGAGTTTTGTTGGCGGTGGGGTCTCCTCTGCATTCGCTGGCGGCTGTGCCACCTACTTCCTGCGTGCTTCTGTTAATGCGCAGTGGCAATGCTCGGGTGGGGGAATGAGGTTTATCGCATCTCCCGGGCCCGATACCATCCCGTTGTTCCGATCCGGGTAAGTTCCCGAGTTCGAGGCCTCTACTCAAGTTCGATCTATTCACCTCCGATGGCCCAATGGGCATTGTAGCTTGAGCGGCCAGTTTGACCGACCCATGAGCCTGATCCGGCTCAGCCAACTCAGGAGATGGGGCAGCCCATTCGAAATTTGAATGGCAACCTAAGGGGTTGCCACGTACCCACCGCCCTTGTTCTTCTTCCTCTTTTCTCCCACCAGGGTGATGCCCTAAGCCTTGATGGCAGTTGAGCAGCGCGACCAACACTCGCATCAAGAACGGGGTCCCTCCAACGTCGACAGTGATCGCCGGTGGCATCGTGGCAAAGCTGGAGACCCTGGCCGAGAATCGGACCACCGTAAGAGTCCTCTCAGCAGCAAAATGTAGGGATCCAACCGCCACAGAGGTGGAGGAGTTCACCAAAGAGGAGATCCCCTCCTCGTCGCATAGGACCAATGGGATTCCCTAGAGACCCCTCCCCACCTCCACACCCTCCTCTGGTCGGACCACACTCCCCCTCTCCAACCTAGGGTCATCCCCCCCTTTCCCTCACTCCTACTCTCACATTCTACTACTCTGCCCTACACCAGATCACAGATAGTAGCAGAAGCCCGAATTGCAGAGCCTACCCTGGGGTCATCTGACAACTTCTGGAGTGTGTCATACATCGACGGAAATCTCTCCCAGTTAGCTTCGATGATGAGGCGATCCCGCCTTCATCTGAGTTTGGGGCTGTCCTGGAGGTCCATTCTCGTCAGATCGCACATCTGGCATCTGAGGGAAGACCAGAGCCCTGGTGTAGAAGCTGTTACACCCACACCCCAACTCCACTTGGTGCGCCGTTTGGCTGGGACGTTCCCCTACCAGTCCCCTATCTAACCCAGCTGGCGGAGCCTCGTTTGGAGTCCGGAGCTGGCCGTTCCAAATTTTCTCCCCCAAGTGCACAGGTCAATTCACTCAGAACCAGCACAGACACCACTCCACTCTTCATCCTCTACCATCCACTCCCAACCTCCCCTAGCGACCTTCCTGGTTGGAGATCGAAGAGGACCCAGCCACGGACACGTCAGTTTTGGTCCTGCACCATTTCGACTTTGGGGGTGCTTATGACGGTGTCGACTTCCTGCTACTAAGACTTCTAAGCAGTCCCAGTCCGAGCAGAGCAGCCCGGTTCCAGAGTCAGCCACGACCAGCGATGACACCAGACACGTCCCCAAAAATTTTGGACCCTTCCTGGACCAGTCAGCAAAAGATTGGCGCTAGTTTCGGCATCATCCTAGTTCGTTACAGTCTGTGGCGGCGTCAACAGTGACTGCCAGTCTATTTGTTCCAGAAGCTGGCAGAACCGGCCTCCGCCGTCTGTTTAGTTTATCATTCAGCTCTCCCCTTCCCTAGCTTGGCTGGCTGAAGGCTCCTCCCTGTGTGGAGGTAGTTTTGACTGTAATACTTAACCCCCACCACGAGATCCCCCCCTTGCAAGGGGTGTAGTTCATGTAATCATTCATGTCGCAGGTTATTTCCAGTTCATTTATGTGATCCTGATGGTGCTCTTCACCCCAGGTGATAGTTCCCAGAGTTTGCTTAGAGTAATGAGTGGGACTCTGAGATGTGAAGTGCCTGAAACCCCCTCCGTTTCCCTCCCAGCAAGAGTTTCACACCATGTTCCTCACCGTCGTATTTCTTCATTATGAACCCCATCCTTGGAGGGATGTGAAGCCCTGTTCCCTTCTCTGGTTTGCATTAGAGGGTGAGAAAGGTGGTCAGTGGTCTGTTTTGATAATCTATATATGTGTCCTCTTTGTCGTTCCTCTTCGCTATAGGATCATCGCAAAGCCTATGTTCTACCCCCATTTCGAAGAAACTAGCGTGGTTCCATTACATGAGTCAATAAGCTTTTAATCCCTTTTACTCCCTCTCTGCAACCCATTAGGGAGGGGGAAAACTTACCAAGGATCTGGCTCTATTGACCTGTATGATCGCCTTCTTCCCTAGCCTTTCACATGGCATTCCTTGTTTACTTTTATGATACTCTATTTTCTAAACAGGCGATCTGGCACCTTGCAATTTCTTGATCCGGCACGCATTTTCTTTACCTAAATCGACGTGGCCAAATGACTGATCCAGCAACCTTCTAAGTGGCTGAGCCGGCAGCCTTATACACCCGATCCAACGCGCCTATGCGTGAGTGATCCAATGCCCTCCTTTCATGGGCGATCTGGTGTAGGCGTCTGCCTTAGCCATTTCTCTAATTTGGCACCCTCTTCTTCTTGATCTGGTGCCCCTCTTGTGAGGGTGATCCGACGCTGAACTGTGCCTGAACTGGTGCACTTGCATTCCCTTCTTCAGCCATCTAACTTCCTCATGAATCGGCCCAGAAGCTGAACCGACATGCCCTTTTGTGAGTGATCCAATGCACTGCCAGCATCCAGTCTGGTGCAGCAATAGCCATCCCTTCAACTTCCTCATCCGACTTTGTTATGTTGTTTTGACCGTGCCCCATGTTTTCTCCGTTATTCCTGGAGTGTCCAGGCAATTTTGATCCCCTAGTAGGCTAGTCCTACCCACGGCTGGTCAGCATCGACCATGCCCGAATAAGGTCTCCAGATCACCTGTGGCCACCCATTCCTCTCCACCACAGCCCCATCTCCCTCTCCCAAGCTCTCCTAGACCACATCACACTCACCCCTCCCTCACACCCACCCCCCTCTGCACTCCCAGCAGCAACTGCCCACTCCTTCCTCCCTCTATTCTCCCTCCTTATCTCCACATGTCCCACTAGTTGTCCAGACAGCAGCAGCAGTAGAGCCGTCCGTCCAGTTGCAGTGCCACCCCGATCGCCCCTGTGAAGCTTCTGATGATAAGCCCATTCCCGGTGGATTCTTCTCCAAACTAGCTTCGCAACGAGAGTTCGAATGCCCTCATCCGACGTCAGGGCTGTTCAGGAGAGCCGATTCTGTCCGACTGCGCAGACTGACTCTGGCGAGTGACCAGAGACGAGTTGCAGAGACCCCACGACCTCCACACCGAGCTTCTGGATGCACCCTTCGACCGAGGTGTTCCCCTACGAGTCCTCTTCCAACACCAGGAAGAAGGAGTCCATTTGGCCACTGGAGCACCCCAGATCAATCATTTTCCACGGCGTGCGCAGACTGCTCGCCCCCTGCTCAGGTTGGACCACTCCCTGCCTTTGGATCTTTTGCTGCAACCTCTGTCCCTGAACTGGACCGTCCCTCCTACCGCACGTAGCATATGCATCAACGATCAGTTCTATCCAGGTCCCGCCCCTTGCTGTAATCAGAGGAGTGGACGGCCACCCCGACATCGCCTTGTTGTCTTGCAAACCAAGACAGTGCACCCAGCACAGAACAGCGATCGGAGCACCAATAGCAGCCCCTCCAGATCACAGAGGGGCCTGCCCTTCCTTCAACACACCTTGGCCACATCCACGGACAACTCTACACTGGCCCCGCCCCCAACAGCGATCGGAGGAGCGGACGGCTACTCCGATGTTGGTCACGGAATTTTCTTATTTTCCTATTGAGAGAAAAATAATGGGATTGGGCACACATTTTGTAAAAATGCGGCGCTTATGCTCTTTATGAACTACCTCCACGCAGGGAGGGGCCTTCAGCCGGCCAAGCGGGGAGGGAAAGAATAGAGCGAGGAGTTTCAACGAACGGTGGGTCGGTTCTGTCCTCTTTCAGGAACAGGGGACAGGTAGGCGATGTCGGCACCGCTGTGACCACTACCAAACTCAGTTTTTGACGAAACCAGTGGCCAACTCCTTGTAATTGGACCAGGGTCTGGACTGATTTTTTTGGAATTCTCAGATTGTCAGTGCCAGTCAGGGAAGAGCCACGAACAAGGTCTCTGCTTCCTGGTTCTGACTGCTATAGAGCCACAACAGCAGGAAGTCGAGACTGCCACGAACACTCCCGGACTCAGAATCAAGTATGTCTGGAGTCGATGGAATCGATGTCACGTCTACTTCGAAACGTGGCCCACGGGAACAGCAACAAATGTCAGAGTTGACTGGAGCAGCCCGAACAGTGACAGGTGGTCTGTTTAGTCCAAGAGGGGACAGAGCAGCGCACCCTGGGGAGAAAATTGAGAAATCAATGATCCGGAGGCCGAATGTAGTTCTGCTTCTTGGTGATGGAATAAAACTCATTGTAGAAGGTTCCAGCCAAATCTCGCCTCCAGATCTTCAGGTGACTGGTCACAGCAGCTCCTGCAAACAGCATCAGGTTGCCAGTCTGGATGGAGTCATGTAGTCAGGGGAGATCGACTACTCCGGGCAGTCATGAGCTCAGATTGGGGTGAGACAACTGCCATTGCGAAGAAGACTCAGAGACGCTTCCAACGGTACCAATTGGGCCTCCTGAGACGTCGGGATGAAGTCACAGTCACCTCTGCAAGCCACTGCTACACTGCTGCCTACGAACTGGGATCTGCTTATGGACGAAGATGGGTGTGGTGGTGGGGATGGGCCGCAAGGAGGATGTGTGGGAGGTGGGCTGTGCGACCAGGGGAGGGTGTGGAGGCTGGGAGGGGTGTGAGAGAGGTCTCGAAGGGGTGGAGGAGGGAGGGAGATTCAAATCTTGCCTAGGGAAGAGTCTCTTCAGCCTTGGGGAGGTGAAAAGGTGTGATCCCTCCCTCATAAAGCGAGGGGGAAAAAGTCTTAAACAAAAATTGCAGAGCATAATCAACTCTCACCCTGGCTTTTCGGCCCCCAACACTGCCTCTTTCTCTCTCTTCCTCATGAGGCCGCCCCAGTGCAAGTGCACTGTCTTTGTGTCGTCGCCGCTGCTGCACCCCTCCTTTGCCACTGCCTCCTTAATAGACGTCCTCGCCGGTGAGGCGGTGTGGCCTTTGCTCCATGCGGTCATGCCTCTCCCAAGAAGCCCTCCATCTTCCACTGCGTCTGGTCGGCGTCCTTTGTGTTCCTCACTTGGCGGGCGGTCGCCTCCCTCCATGGCCCCTGCGCAGGTCCCAAACAGGCCACAGGGGAGAAGCGGATTGTGGTCTACTGCACCAGCCTGCGGTGATGCACAAAGACCTTTGAGGATTGCCTTGCTGTGCGGTCCATTCTGCAGGGCTTCTGTGTAGCAATTGACGAGCGGGACATGTCGATGGACTCGGGTTCCTGAAGGGCATCATGGGGCGGATGCAACTAAGCCTTCCCCTGGTCTTCATCGGTGGGTGGCGCGGAGGAGATCTGACAGCTCCACGAGTGCAGCGAGCTCAAGAGGTACGTCGAGGGGGTACCATCGACGGAGCGTGTGCGAGAGTTGTGGGGGGTTATGGTTCGTCGTTTGCAACAAGTGCGGCGACAACCACAAGTTCAACTGTGACAATGGTGGCTTCACGAGCTGCACGTTCTGCAACAAGAATGGCGTCCTCAGGTGTTTGGACTGTCACCGCCCTGACACTCTGATGTGGAACGATATGTGTGGACCTTTGAAGACACTGTTTGGTATTGTTAGTGGTAGTTAATTTCGTTAGATGTTTTTTATAGCAATTGGTTGTAATTCTTGTTAGAGTTTGTTACAAATTGTTGGAGACTTGCTGATGTATTGGGGCGCAGTTCTAATCTCCTTGCATTGTAGTTGTATGTAGCTTAATGAAGAGTATAAATAGAACATTGATGCGGGAAGAGAACCATCAGGTTGGAACCCAAATGTGTGTCCCACCCGGACCAAGTTTAACCCTTAACTTGGTCTGCCTAAACCCTTCCCTGACCTTTCATCTTCCCCTATAAAAATCCCTTAGTAGCTCAAGGGGTAGGGCAATACGGCACAAACAATCATAGCAATTGGATCTAATCCAATCCAGAGCACTGGCAAGCAAGATGGACGCAAGGAGATTTGTGTGTGCGGCTGGCTTGTGAATCAGCTTACACACGCTAAGGGTATGTCACTCGTACTCCCCTCACGCGGCGTCTAGCCATGTCGCATGAGTCCACTCCTGCTACACATAAGGCGTTATGACAATGGCAAACACACCCTCATCTTAGGTCAGCCCGCGTATGCCAACCTACGACGGCCACACAGACACCATGAGGTGGCACCTCCTGCCATCAGGAGGCCGTGCCTGACCAATTGGAGTGGCGCCCGGCCCTTGCCCAGTCACTGGCCAGTACCTCCTCCGGTCACCCAGGCTATCCCCACCTCGGTGAATTAGGCATGGCCCCTGCCTCGAGGAGAGCCTCTGTAAAACACGCAGATATTCACTTTATCACGCATTGACCTTGGGACTGACTCGCATGTCACGATTGTTCCGCGGCTTGCACCAGTTGTAATTTGGCCATTGTGGCCCACCTGTAAATCCCACGCGGCCCTCATAAAATATGGTATCGCCTAAATGTGTGTCTCTGCATCCATATTCAGGTCCCAGCCTCTCCCGCACCACTCGGTGTATGTGTCTAGTGCCCCTGACCCTGGCAAACACCTCCCAGTCGAACATGAGCCCATAGCTGCAGAAAGCTCCCGGCCCTCCACCCATGGCTTCAGATACATACAGACTCTTCTTTAGCATGGAACGAAGGTGTTCGGATTCAATCCGATGTAAGTTGACATCAACTACTTACGGTCGATGGGGAAAGACGTCCATTACATGATTCCCCATAATCGTCTATGCACTTGCACCTATGGAACCTCCCCTCTCTCCACTTGTCACTTGTTTCCCAAGCCCATGTGCCGCGTTCTGGCGACGCTTCCCAGTCACACCTTGGCTCCATAGGTGATTGTTGAGAAATCAACTGGCATGCCCGCATCCCAACCTAGTTTCCCCAATTCCCAGAAACCTCCCATGCCATTCGAGTCCCCCTCGGCTCTCTATAAAAAGGCAAGTGCCCGGTACTGCCCTAAGAAAGATACAGTTACGGGAGGGGATGTTCGTGATATATCAAACTCCTATGTCTCCTCCCATCTCCGTATCCCATCCCTCAGTCCGGTCACCGAATACCCCGTATCTAGGTCACCCGCGGTCCACATCCCCTGGATCCACCCCCGGAGCTGCAAACAAAAATGATGGCACGCCTAGTGGGACGTCTCCCGCCTTCCTTCTATTTGCTGACGAGAAGCCTGTGCCAACCCTGAAGTCCTGGTGCCCTTTTCCTGTCCTTGCAAGAGCGACAGAGGAGGGCACTCAATCGCACTTTCCAGCAACTTCCAGTTCATGTTTTGATTGTCGGACCACACCCGGTGACTGTCAACGACCGTCGCCTTCATAGCATCCAGCACTCTAGCAACCATGGCAGCCATCACCTACGGTCCCATCATCATCGCCACACATGCACCGGTCGGCTACTTGGTAGTGTCGATCACCTTTGGTAGCTTTGCCCTTGTCGTTAGATCACCCTACTTCCTAGGTGTGGTCCCCGTGACTGCTCCACAGCTACCCCCAGCACCTGTGTTTGCCAACGCAGTGGATGTGCCCTAATAGCTTCCAACCTCAACAACTCGCTCGAGCACCAGGCTCGGGCCTCTTGTTACCAGCCCCTGTAGGGGTCCCAGATCAGTCCCCGCCTAGGCAAGGGTCATTGCCCGGGCCCAGTCTCGGCTGACTTCCAGCGTGGGCCCCACACCCTAAGCTTCAGCCAACGTTACAGCATCTTGCTCGGGCCTTCAACCCTGAGCCCTAGTCAAACCTATGCTTGACACGGGTCTCAACCCCCAGGTGCCCAGCTTCCTAGCATCCTACTCTGGCATATAGTCCCGAGTCCTAGCCGAGCCAGCTCCCCACACGGGTTTTCTCACCCGGGGGTAGTGCTCCCCAGTACTTCACTCGGGTCTCTCCACCCAAACCCCTGATGAGCTACTATCCGGCCTGGGTCCCCAACCCCGGGTTCGAGGCTCCCCAGCACCTAGATCGAGCACACAACCACAAGATTTCTAAAGGTCGGTCCCAAGCGTGAACTCTCTGCATCGGGCCCTGGGCCTCTCAGCCCCACCACGGGGTTCTATCCCCTACCATTCGGTAACACCAACTCCTAGCACATGTCTTCCTTTATGGGACGCGACAACTTCAATGTTGGCCGTGGGTCCTCTATCCCACTTTCCAGTCTCACCAGCACTCGATACGGGCTCACAGCCTCGGGTTGCCGGCACCCCAACACCTCTAGCACTATTGGTTTTTGGTGCCAGAGTGTCACCTCGAGCATCGACAACACTTTTATCAACACTGGCGAGAGTCTACACCCAAGTCGCCCGGCCACTGGCTTCCAATACGGACTTCATGTCATAGGGGCCGACCCTGGTATTCTCAACTGACGGTACCATACTACCAACAGCCATAAACTAGGTCTTCTCGATCTACCACCTTGGAGCAGGATCTTCCTCGGCTCCCCAGAAGAAGCGTCGCCATGGCCCTAAAGGCAGACGGCTCGTCGCTGCAACCAGTAACTCTGGTAAGACCATCCTTGTCGGTGACTTGCAGATTTGCCTCAATGGGGGCTAACCAGTCATACCCCAGGAGCGGATCGTCCCCACGGTCCCCACCTTCAACCGCTTCGGCCTCCTGCGACAAATGTGGGAGGACAAAGCGGATCTTGGAGAAGCAGGTGCTCCGACAGTAGCCCGAAAGCACCCACACCAGCCTGATACACGAGCTCCCAAGTCCCGTCAGAGAAACAACGACAAGGGAGACCAGCAGCCCAACTTGAGAAGAATCTGGGTCACCCCGGAAGAAGCTCAAGCTATTCGAAGGGTGCGCCTTGGATACCCCCTTCGAGCTCTTGGACGTAGCATCGGGCAAGACGTAGTCGACTCCGCAATAGCACCGTCTGACGGTGCCCAGCCATCCAATGTCGCTCACCTAGGTAGGTAGAGGCAAAGACGGGCTCGTTCCGGGCCTCACCAGCACCCAGCCCCAAGCTACCCTCAGGTTGACGTTTAACTGGAATGTAGCGAGACGGACCGTCTCCTGATCAGTGCTTTGCATGATGTCGAATATACGGTTCATCTCATCGATCCAGTTCTCTGCTTCATCTGGGTTAGAAGATCCAGAGAACCGTGAGAGATTTAAACTCTGAAAATTGCCATGTAAGCTACCCGCACCAGCCCTTGCGCCGTTTTGGGCTATAATTTATAGGGTGTAACACCCTCAAATATAGCTAAGTTGTACTCTATATCACCGAGGTGTCTTTTCAAGTATCGGCTCAGTTCTTGTAAAGAACTCCAAAGTTAAGCGTGCTTAATGGGGAGTAATACTGGGATGGGTGACCTCCCAGGAAGTCCCCCATTCTGGAGTCGATCACCCTTAAAAAGGGACAAAATCGTGAGGCCGGTAGGCCAAAGCAGACAATACCTCGATGGTATAGAGTACGGGGCATTACAAAATAGTATCAGAGTATAACCCCAGCCAGAAGTGTGGGAGCTAAGTGCCATGCAGGGCAAAGTGCTATGCTATAGGAGCCACCTCTTGAACATATAATGGGACAAAGTGCTACATAGTGGGAGCCACCTCTTGAGCCAGTAGGGGCCACCTCTAGAGTCCTACCTGCCTGACGATTTGATTGCATGCTATATGTGCCCAGCGATGAGGACGTCGCCTATATACGAGGGGTAGATTGTAACACCCTCAAATATAGTTAAGTTGTACTCTATATCACCGAGGCGTCTTTTCAAGTATCGGCTCAGTTCTTGTAAAGAAGTCCGAAGTTAAGAGTGCTTAATGGGGAGAAGTACTGGGATGGGTGACCTCCCGGGAAGTCCCCCATTCTGGAGCCGATCACTGTTAAAAAGGGACAAAATCGTGAGGTCGGTAGGCCAAAGCGGACAATATCTTGATGGTATAGAATACAGGGTGTTACACAGGGCCTGCGTAAGACCTGCAATAGTTTGTTGCATCTCATCCCAGTTCACACGATGAGCCATGAGTAAGGTACCTGAGGAAATAAACACCTAGTTATTTCCCTTAGAATCGGGAAGATTTCCTCCTCCTCAGGTTTTGTACACTTTTTTTTTTTTTGAGTTTGAATCCTTATGGGCTTATAATGTCTCTTTTGTTGGACTTTTCTTCTTAGCACTTTATATTTATCAATTTTAGTTCTTACACGCATGTGCTGATACAAATATGTCGTTTGTGCCATGCCTCCTTGCCATGAAGTTTGAGTGAACTAGAAAATACATTAATCTGCCCCGACATGTTTTCTCTTCTGCAGATTCATATTTTGCCGTGCTGTTCTCGCGCTGAGAGCTGCAACCTGCAGCCCAGAGTCTCTTCCCGAGTGCTTGCCCTGCCTGCCTGATTCCGTCCTTCCACAGAGCCCCACCATTCAGTCCGGGATCCTCAAACTTGCCAAATTCTATGGCGTTGCCGAGCATTTTACATTCTCTGGAGGCATTGAGCAAGCTGATGCCACCTCCTAAGATCGTCGTCTTCAAGGATTTGAGCGTACACAATCTCATTTGTCAGCTGAGAACGGGTGGACGCCGCGGTCAATTGAGCAAACTATGAGGGCATTCAAATCGTATCAGCCTGGCTTGCATCATTCTTCTTTTGATATGATGGACGCGGTGCTCATGTCACAAAGTATGTTCTGTACATGCTAGCCTTCCCATTAGTTCGTACTTCGCACTTGAAATGCTCTTTCCCACGTCGACCTCACCATGAAGCTGAAAATCGGGCTCCACGGGGAAGCGGGTGGTGCCATGTCCTTTAAATAAATCACCCCCTACAGTTCAAAATTGAGAACACGTGGCAGTTGCCAGCACCTTGTTTGAAAATGCTTTAATCGACGTGACACAACGAGCAGCCAAGAGGGTTGACATAAACACGCAGGTTGACTAGTGGAAAGAGAGCACAATGTCGTTGAGAGAAGGAGATGGGCAATGGACGCTCCCCTCTCCTCCCGCACACTCTAGATACGTAGGGGTTGGCGGTTGTACAACGAGCTGCAGGTAAGATTGGCAGTGAGGTCGGGAACGGAGTACAAGAATAAAGGATCCATGTTCTATTTTGTGTCATTTTTTTCTCCATTCCCTTTAACTTACATTCTAGAGCTAAAATACTAATTACTTAAACTTACCTTCATGTTGATACGAAGATACCTACTGGACAAGTGTGCTCATCCCTACTTTCTCAGTCTTTTCAGGAAACTCTAGTGGATCAGATTTAGATTACCCGAATGATAGATCCGAGGGCGAGAGCGAATGATGGACGAGAGGAGCCTTAGTTTGTCAAGAGTCATAAGTCTATTTGTGGTCAATAGAAAGACATAATTATGTAATTTTATTTTTCTTGAGTCTAGTAGGTTATGGTGTCAAGTGAGTCAAGTATTTTGTAAACTTGAATTTATCATTCAATAAAGTTAGAATTTTGAGTATATATCCTTGTACATTCATCTTTTATGTAGATGTATTATTGCGCTCTGATTATATTACTTGCTTGAGGTGTATTACTGACTGTTCACATTCTCGACTTAATTTCGCTACATATTGTTGATGGGAAATATGGGTCTTACTACTGGCGTAAAATATCCTTCTAATCCCTCTCTACCAAATATGTGTGAATGAAATGAACGAAGTAAGGAGAGAGGCGAATAGAGGTATGTACTTGTGACGTGATCACCACCAAGGCACCAGACACGCGATGAACGCACACCGTACCTTGGAAAGAAGGGGAGGTACTTGCCTTTTGACCAACTCTGTGAAGATGTACGGCCCCAAAGGAACCGCCCTTTGATTGCGCGGCTATGGATGAACAGCACACAGACACTGGAGTGGGACGCATGATGAAGTGCAGTGGAGGTAGAACAGTCAAATGGCAGCCGCATAGGGATGAAGAATGGTGCATAGATGACCGTACTACCTGTAGAACGGAGAGGTTGGAACCGCGCTACTCCACCACGCCCTAAGTTGTAAAAGTCCAAGCCTCCACCCTTTTCGGCTGGCCAAAAAGAGTGGGCCTCGTGTTAGAAGATTGCTAACCTATAAAATAACATAGAAAACACAAAGAGAGACCCGGATTAGAACTAGAAAGTGTAGTAAATGCTCAAATAGAAAGAAATGAACATAACAACGTAACGCACCACCATAGGGGCGTTACCTGCTCTGACGCACCAGGGTAGGGGCGTTAGGGCAACCAGACCACAACTCGAATGAAAGGGCATGTAACGGACCTTTATAGGTGCGTTACACCAGCCTAACGCACCGGGACAGGTGTGCCAAGGCCAATAGACCCAAAACCACTAACACGGACAAACATCATGTAACGGACCAGAATGAGTCCGTCACAGCAACTTGGCGCATCCGTCACAGCAACTTGGCGCATGGGGCTTGGTGCGTTACACCAACCGCCATACCCAGTCAAACGTCAGTCAAACGCAATGTAGCGGACTCACACAGGCGCGTTACCTAACCATAACGCACAGGGAGAAGTCCGTTAGAGCGAACCGACTGACACGGTCTTCGAAGGAGACCACGGTCTCTGAGGAGTTGACAGACACAGTCCTCGAAAAATGACCAGAGCATAACGCACCAGCACTGGCGCGTTACAGTCATGTGACGGTCCTGTACTGGTCCGTCACACCGACCACGCCTCGAAGAGCCTGAAACGACCTACGGATGTAACGGTCTATCGTGGGACCGTTACAGAAGGTGACGGTCTCTGGAATGACCGTTACACCAAACCGGCGAACAAAATAGTGGACTGGCCGAATCGGCCCGTTCCACGCCCCATTCACGTCGAAGCGCAGGGGAAACAGACGCACACGACCATACAACACACCTGGGGTCAAAAAAACGGCGCATGCACGCATTAAAACGCGAAAACGGGGCAATTCCGACGAATCGACCCTAAACGAGTCACCGGGGTTCCCGGACTCCTACCGGCCTCAAATGACAACCGATCGACACGAAACTTACGGGAATGGGATCTTGACATCCTAGCGATCGTTTGGACACTAATTAGGCTAAGAATGGTTGCCGTTTTCCGGCGAACCCAACAAACCCCAAAAATTACGATTTTTACTAAACCGGCCTGATCACCCCCGATCGAGCACCAAACCGTGCACAGGAGTAGGGAAAACGTGCAGAACGAAGTAGCGATCCGTCTCCCTACCTCAGTAAAATTGGGTACTCTACCACGTGAAAACCCAAAAGGGAGCATGGGTAAAAGCAAGAAGGGGCTGGCTCTGATGAAAATTCGAAAGGGCGCTTGGGTCAGTAATGTGTTAAAAAAAAGTATATTTCTCATAGGGAGCTCCTCTCCAGCATTGAAAGTCTCTCCCGACTCTTGGCATCACACCTGAGCCAACCAAGAAGGCCACTTGGGTGTTGGACCTTCCATCCGCACTGATAAAACTTCCCTTTGCTAAACACTCACTCCCTGTCCCACCGGGAGATATCATTGCACTATTGGCAGCTTTTGTCATCATCGACAAAGCCAATAATATTCATGTCAGCAAAGACCTTCAGTCTATCCCGATGATATTCATTCCTTGCATTGGCACCTCACCAGTGTCAATGTTACTGTTGTTTTTTGTCATCATCGACAAAGCCAATGACATTCATGTCGGCGTAGACCTTTCATCTATCCCGATGATATTCATTCCCTATGTCAACACCTGGTCAGTGTTGATGATACTTACTATTGACTTTCGTCATCATCGGCGAAGTCAATTCCTTGTGTCAACACTTGGCCAGTGTCGGTGATATTGTCGGCCTTTGTCATCATTGACAAAGCTAATGATAATCATGTCAGCATAGACCTTTCGCCTATCCCGATGATATTCATTCCTTGCGTCAGCACCTGGTCAGTGTCGATGATACTTACTATTGACTTTTGTCATCATCGATGAAGTCAATTCCTTGCATCAGCACTTGGCCAGTATCGGTGATATTGTCGGCCTTTGTCATCATCGGTAAAGCCAATGATATTCATGTCGGCATAAACCTTCCATCTATCCCAATGATATTTACTCCTTGCATTGGCACTTGGTTAGTGTCAATGATACTTACCGTCGACTTTCATCATCATCAGAGAAGTCAATTCCTTGCATCGGCACTTGGCCAATGTTGGTGATATTGTTGGCCTTTGTCATCATCGGCAAAGCCAATGATATTCATGTCAGCATAGACCTCCCGTCTATTCTGATGATATCTATACACCCAAGGATAAGTTGAAGAGATACTTTGTCCAGAAAGTTCAAGTTATCAAGAACCAACAGGTCCTTGGATTCAATAACACAAAACACGAAAATCGGTTCTGGAGGATATGCGGTCAAACCTAGGCCGCTCAACGGACATACGGTCACAACTGGGCCGTTCCGGAAGGAAATGGGCTGAGGGTCAGCCTTACCGAAGTCAAGGATAAACGGACCAATATGGGCCACTTTTAAACAAGAATGGCCATAAATGGGCCTTCCAACTAGTATGGACGGTCCATAATGGGCCGCACATGACCAGAAGGACTTGAAGCCCAAGAACAAGATAAACGGGCCTGATAGGGCCACTCGGGGGATGAACGGTCCAGTAAGATCCACTCGAACACATGGACGGGCCTCATCAGTCCGCTCAACTGGGCCTAGCTACCAAACTAGAAATCCACCCAAAATGGGCTCCGGGCTGCCATAAGTGCGGCAAAACTGAACCAGGGTCTAGCCCAGTTTCCACTGGTCAGCCTAGGGCTTTTGGGTCGATCAAACCATGACTTGGTTGAAGAAAGAATAAGGTTAATCGACCAACATTAAATGGCAATTATCCAGGGATGCACGATTCATAATGGGCCGCCCACTGAGACAAATGGCCCGATTCAAGCCGTTCAAGACTCAGTTGGTCTTAATTGAGCCGTGACTCACAACACAGCAATCCAAGTGGTCCGATCACGTGACAGGTTTAGGTCTTGGTGGTACAACCTGCCTGGCATCCTAGTGAGAATCTCAGACTCGCGGGGACTTACGGAGGTCCCGTAATGGATATCCTAGTCCGACGAAAGGAGTATCCAGCGGAGAGTCCTAACCATTATAAGGAAATGAGGCTAATAATGATTCGGAAACCAGTATAGCGGTTAGTCCATTCTACCGAAGTAGAACGACTGTCAAACAATCCTAGTAGCAATTTCAATTATCAATGGATCATAATTAAGATTAACTTCATTGAAAAAGATGAATCAAAATCAAAGTTAGAATAATCCGACAAGAATTTATAAATCCCCCGCAAGCACCTTGTCACGAATTCCATGTCCCTTCGAAGGCTCAGTCTGGGCAAGAGTGCCCTTTGGTTCTCCTTAAGCCTTCCCAGTGAAAATCAATCCCTCCTCCTGCTGATGTGAGACAACCAGGGATGGTGGTGGTAACCCGAGTTCTAAGTGGTACGAGGCGAAGGAATGACCTGGGGGTCTCCTCGACGCAAGAAAGGCCACGTTCAGGACCGGCGTAACCGGACCTTCCCATGATGCCTTTTGAAATAGCACTCGACTTGGGGAACCACAATGGGTGGGACATGACTTATGGAATGTAGCAACTAGCCCGAAGACCCTTTGACCTAGCAAGACAAGCACAATTTGCAAGAACAACGGACTGATGTTGGCGACCACTGACCCGACACTCACCCAAAACCTGAGAGTGACTCGGTGATACTGAGTTGAGGATGTGGGGGCTGGACCCTTGATGGTGGAGGGCCAGCAATGCCAAGGTTGTCCTCCCTAGGGTACGAATGCCCGAATCAAAGGGCAGACCGTGTGCTGAGGACATGGGTCTCACTCTCTTCGCCACGGCAATCACTCGAAGGCGATGGTGCTTCGGGACCGGGCACTTACTCTCTAACCAGTGGAGCTATGAATGGATACAGAATAAACAAACACCAAATAGAAGCAAGGGTTGAGGGCTTACTCCACCGGCTTGAAGAAACCGGTCCCGGTCGAAGGCGTGGGCGAGCGGGTAAGCGTCGATCCCCCGCACACTGTGCCGGTGAAGCTTCGACCTGTAATAGCCAATTACATTCACTACGCCTCACACAGGAGTGGTGGACTAGTGGTAGGGGAGTGAAAGATTACATGCAAACACTACCTCCCGTAGGGAGGGGCTTTAAGCCGGCCAGGCGGGGTGGGAGAGAACTAAGATAAAATTGGGTCACCAAACCTCGTCGGTTCTGTCCGCTCTGGATCAGCTAGTCAGGAGGTCATTATCGACACTGCCATGTACTCCTCTGACTGATGGTGATGGTGGGACCGACGCCAAACGTCCTGGGTTTGCCCATCTTCTTGCGTCAGGTTTGACCACTTTGGATGCGGCGTGCAAGGCAGCATCAGCGTTGGAGAGAGATCTGCAGAAGATTCGAGGGCAGGACAGTGCTGGTCAGGTTCGGGCAGGTTTTGGTCAACCGATGGAGATTCAGCAGCAGAGTACTGTCCAGCTCTCAGCAGGTGGTTCCGTGGCAGTGCAGTCTGTGGCTCCCGTGCCAAGGTCATCATCCTTTAGCTCGAGGCTCAAGAAGTTGCTCAAGGATGCTGACTTTGGCGGGAAGCGTCGAGGCCGCAAAGGGCAGTCGCAGTAGGAGTCAGTAGGCAGTGTCCAGCAGTCGGTAACTTTACAGCGTCGGAGCTCGGTGAGTGGTGCTCGGGATGGGTGTCCCAGGTGCGATGGCTCTCATCCAGGCAGGCCGTGTTCATCGCCCGTAGTTTGCTTCAGGTGTGACCAACCAGGGCACATGACACGTGACTGTCTGCAGAGGCTGAGTCAGCCGTCCAGGTTTCAGCAGCAGCAGCAATTCCTGCCCCAACAAGTGCCAGCACAGCCGCCGCAGTACCAGCGACAAGAGCAGTTTCCTCAGTTGTCTCGGTCAGCTACTGTGGGGAGACAGAGATCCCGTGGTAGAGTGACCCAAATGACCAAAGCAGAAGTTGAGACGTCGCAGTTGGTGGAAGGTACTCTTTCGATTTTGGGTTGTGCAACTCGTGTTTTGTTTGATTCAGGTGCTTCTCATTCGTTCATCTCGGAAGATTTTGCTCAGAGCCTGGAGGACTCAGTGACTGAGGTGTCCTGTGACATGGCGGTGGAGTTACCTACTGGCAATTTCGTGCACATTTCGTATTGCTTCGAGAAGGTGCCCGTGTGGGTGAAAGGGTGAAACTTGCCGGCCAGGCTCTATGCGTTACCGCTTCAGGACTTTGATGTTATCTTGGGCATAGATTGGCTCGAGACTCATCATGCTTTGGTGGACTACGGCTCGAAGAAGGTCTACTTCTGGCAGCTTCGTGGACCCACCTTCTGTTATCGAGGTATTCGGTCTTCCTCTTCCCAAGTCAGGGGCAACACCTATGAAATAGAAATTAAGAAGATTTCACCCTCACATGGCCTTGAGGATGAAAGAAGAAGTTAATAAGTTGCATAAGGTCAGGTTTATTTGAGTTGTCTTACATCCTCAGTGGGCGGTGAATATAGTCGCTGTCATCAAGAAGGATGGAAAAGATCGAATTTACATTGATTTCAGGGATCTAAATAAAGCATGTCCCAAGGATGATTTTCCGCTACCTCACATAGATGTATTGGTGGATAATACAGTCGGGCATGAAGCTTTGTCATTCATGGATGGTTACTCTGGTTACAATCAAATCCGTCTAGCTCCGAAAGATTAAGAGAAAACCTCCTTCACCACGCCCTGGGGCACTTATTGCTATGTGGTAATGCCATTTGGGTTGAAGAACGCAGGCGCCACCTATCAAAGAGCAATGATGACTATATTCCACGATATGATGCATGTTTACATGGAAGCCTACATGGATGACATTTTGGTGAAGTCAAGGACCAAAGAGGAACACTCCGCTATCTTGGCTAAGGTTCTTCAAAGAGCTAGGGAGTACAAGCTGAAAATGAATCCTAAGAAGTGTGTATTTAGAGTATCTTTAGGGAAATTGCTAGGTTTCATAGTTAGAAAATGGGGGATTCAAATCGATCCTAATAAAGCTAAGGTTGTTATGGATATGCCCCCACTAAGGAACATCACGAAACTTCGAGAATTAATTGGACACTTGTAGTTTATTAGAAGATTTATATCCCAACATTCTCAAAGGCATCGCTCGTTTTATGAACTGCTAAAGGCGGGGGTCAAATTTGGAATGAAATCAAGACTGTCAAAAGGCCTATGAGGATTTGAAGGTTTATTTGTCCAATCCCGCAGTTTTGCAGCCTCTTGTCCTTAGGAAGCCCCTAATCCTATACATTTCTATCATTGAAGACACCCTAGGAGCTGTCCTGGCACAAGTGGACGATGAAGGTAAGGAAAGGGCAACTTATTACCTCTCTAGGTTGTTCAACCCAGTAGAAGCCAAATATACTGCCATGGATTATCACAAAGAATTGTTATACAACCAAGGTTGATGTGATAGTCAATAAGCTGGTGCTTGATCCAGAGAACTTGGGCAGCACAGTTTCCTGCTGCCACATACTCTGCCTCAGTAGTAGATAAGGCAACAGTATGTTATTTTTGGATGCCCAAGATACTAGACAGCCACCTAGATATTGACAATATCCACTAGTACTTTTCCTATCTATCCTACACCCTGCATAGTCTGCATCAATGTAAGCTGTGAGGTCTAACTCACACCTAGCAGGATACCATAATCCTAAGTCTAGGGTACCAGATAGATAGTTAAAAATCCTTTTCACTGCTTTCATATGAGACTCTTTAGGAGTAGCTTGAAAACGAGCACACAAACACACTGAAAATTGAATATCAAGACGAGAAGTAGTAAGGTATAACAAGGATCTAATCATACCTTTGTAGAGTTTGGTGTCTACCATTTTACCTCTAGGGTCAGCATCAAGGCTAGTTGATGTGCCCATTGGTGCAGTTATGGCCTTGAGGTTTTTCATCTTGAATTTCTTCAGCAGATCCTTGGTGTACTTCTCTTGAGTTATGAATGTCCCATCTTTAGTCTGACAGACCTGCAATCCCAGAAAAAATTTTAGTTCTCCCATTGAGCTCATTTCAAATTCGTTAGTCATTAATTTAGAAAACTCCTCACACATAGATGGCTTGGTTGACCCAAACACTATATCATCTACATAAATATGAACAATCAGAAGATCTTTATCACATACCTTTGTGAATAATGTCTGGTCAACCTTACCTCTGAAAAATCCTTTATCTGTGAAGAATTTACTCAGTCTGTCATAACAAGCTCGGGGAGCTTGCTTCAGTCCATAGAGTGCCTTATCAAGCTTATAAACATGGTCAGGAAAATCAAGACACTAAAAACCAGGGGGTTGTTTACATAAACATCCTCTTTTATTTCACCATTCAAAAATACAGATTTGACATCTATCTGTTGAAGGGTTATTCCTAAACTGCATGCAATAGCTAAAAGAATCCTAATGGCTTCTAGCCTTGAACCACCATGTCCTCTTTTCTCCTCTATCGATCTCCCTTTTATATGGGGTTGTCCTAGAGCGAGGGGCCTTATCCTTTGATAAGGAAGGACATCTGTAGTAGAGTAATGTTTCTCCGCTATAGTGGCAGAAGTTTCCCATTGGAGGGTGATTACCCCTGCGTTGGTTAGTCTTGGGGTGAGTCTTACAGTGCTCATGGGGCGTGCTCGCCCATTATGGGGGCAACGGTCGATCGCTAGAGAGTCCTCCGGTGATAACTGCACTTGGGCCATAGTGTTTATGCACTGTAGAATCTGATGCTCTTCGGGGCTGAGCCACCCTTTGGTGGGCCGCGTACGTGCGCTCGCCTCTTGAGAGTGCTTATCATAAGCAATCTAGCATGGGCCTACCGTTATTGGGCCGTTCCTAGGCCAAACATGATTTACCCTCCTCACTTCCCCCATACTCTCAATCACCGAGCACTCTGTAGGGGGCTGAGAGTCTATCAGGAGAGGGTTTTCTAGAGTGTGAGACTGGAAGTCGATTTCCTCGTATCGTGGGCATTGGAAACCTCGGGGCCTGCTTGGCACGCAAGGTGCTTCTGATAGTGCCAGAAGCCACACTGGTAATCATGACTTGTGTCTTGTCCGGTTCTGGGAGTGCAGACTCTGAACAGACACATGACGTTGTGACAAGCGCCTTTTCACCTGCCTTCCGAGGGGTAGCGCCGATCTGTCGTGGGTGGTTATAAGGACTATTGCGTGGTCTCTCCGCAGACTCCATTCGCGTCCTGCTGGTTGCCACACTCGTTGTAGGGGTCCTCCTCCCTTGCCTGGTGAGGATTCTTTCTTCCCTTGCACCTTCCATCTTTCGTAGTCATGCCCCCACGTAGGAGAGTCCCTCATGTCAGCTCTTCTTCTTATGAAGAGGCACCTCATGGCCGAGGTGGTGTGCCGAGGACTTCAGGTGCTGGTACTAGTCGACCCAGTTCCCTACCGTTAGTGGCGTATAGAGTGATCCATGGCCTATGGGGAGCTTTCCAGATTCCCCCCAAGTTTGACATCATCTTCTCGACTGTTGATGATGACATGATGACTCTTCCTTTGGGCGTGATTATGGTCCCGGTGGCCTCCTTCCAGGGGGGCTTCCGCCTTCCAATCTATCCCTTCATCGCGTCTGTGCTCCATCATTATGGACATCATCCTGGGGGAAAAACCCCCAATTCTTATTCCATCCTCTGCGAATTCATCTATGTATGTCAGCGAGCGTCGGTGGAGCCAAGCGTCCTTCTTTTTTAGTAATTTTATCTTCTCCAGCATTGTACGGTCGATACATATTATGCCTATTTCAAGGCTCGCTCCCACTGGAACTTCATCCAAGTCTCCAACACTGCGGCTAACCGCAAGGGTTAGTTGCAGTAGTATTTGTATATTATCAAGTCGAGAGACCGTGATGCCTCCGATAGTTGGATGCGCAGAGCCATTCATCCCGCCTGGCACGATAGGAAGCCCCCCATCAGGGCTAAGGATCGCCTGAAGTTGAAGGCCATTCTTCGGTATCCTCTCGTTGATGCAGACTTCATTCTGACTCTAGTGCTACTCCGGGAGCTGGGGTTGAGTCCTCCATTACCGCAGGGTACAGGGTTTATTCTCCCATCAAGTCGCATCAGTTGTGGATGGTACTTAGTCAACTTTGCTCTACTTTCAGGGGCTCCTGAAGTTTCGGTGTAGAGCTATGAGATTGTCAGGTTGTCGCAGTTTGCTCCCCGCCCCATGGACCATGTCACTCCGGGGGCCGGCCAGGTGTCGATTGTTGCCCCCCAGGCCGAGGTTGCGTTTGCCCCGGGGAGGCTGCAGTACCTAGTCTCGGTCGACGTCCCTCTGGTTAATTCACCGGTGGAATCTGCAACGCGGGGAGGGCCTAGACCTCAAAGGGGCTCCCCCGAGGGAATCACTAGTGCAGCTGGTGAAGAATCCATCATGGCTGGTGGTAGCCGCGCCCCCATGACTGATGACAACCTGGCAGTGCTGGACAACCAACGTCAGGCGAGGAAGACAGGGAGAACTTCCACTCCTTCTCAAAATCATGTTCCACCTCCTCTGTCGTCCAAGCTGCCTCCTTCTGGGGCTCCACTATCACCGTCGACTGGTGAGTCGGTGGTCGCTCCCCCTACGTCAGCCCCCACAGCACGGGGGTGAGATAAGGGCAAGGCCCCCGATAATGACGACGCCAATGTCCTCCCTCCACTGGGGACCCCTCAGCTTGGTCAATCCTCACCCCCCGAGGACTTGCCATCTGAGCTGGCTGGGATCGCAATAATTATTGATCTCATGGGGAAGAGCATGCAGTGGTACGAGCATACTAGCGAGTTCGGTCCTGGCGCTGAGAAGGAGCTGACGGTGGTAGCCTCGAGGAGTGCGTGTTTGGTCATCAGTGTTTTTGGCTTGTGGAGGCATCATTTTCAGGGTCTTGCTCGGATGTTGGAAGCCAGCCAGGCCCTTCAGGTGGGGATCGAGGAGTGCCTGAAGGGGTCTGAGGCTGCCAACGTCGAGCTCCATAGACATTTGGTCTAGTAAGGGCTAGCCCTCGCCAGAACGGAATGTGACCGGGACTCTTTCCTGGAGTGGGCTAATGTAGCCGAGGAGCGGGTGGCCAAGCTGGGAGCGGAGGTCCAAGCCATGGAGACCCGTGCCCAGGAGGCCAAGGCAGAGGTAGTCATGCTGTGCTCGTCGATGTCGACTGTGGGCGAGGAAGAGGTGGAGCACTTTTGCTCCTCTTCGGCCTACCGAGATGAGCTGACCACGATGGCCTTGGAGTTTTACAGGCTAGTGTGCGATTGTGGCTTCTAGGAGGGCTGGAGCACCGTTGTTAAAGCCACGATAGAGGAGCTCGATTCCTCAGTTTCACCTCTCCTTTCTCCCCCGACACCTTATGGCCCGAAGGCCGACAATGGTGAGGGGGAGCCTGACATCGAGGGGGCTGGCACCGAGGAGTCAGTGTTGGGGCCGAGCATAGACGAGCGAGTACCCGTAGACGTCTTTGCGGCGGGGGACCAAGTAGTGGACTTGGGCGAGGACTCGCCTCCTACTGGAGCCATTGCCGCACGTGAGCCCGGTGAGACCAGGGCACGTGATGATGTAACTGGGGTGAACCCTTAGAAGGGTACCCTTACTTGCCTATCTTCATGTTTCCTTCTGCTTCTGCCTAGGTGGCAGCCTTCCGAAAGAAAGGAAAAGGCCATCTTCTCCTGTCTACACGGTGGTGCGTTATGTGGGTATAGCGCCCCCCTGTAGGTGCGTTATAGTCTTGTTTGTCGTATTGACCGTTTCCTTATTCTGCGTTATGTGTCTATCTATCTTAGGTCCTTGTTTAGGGCGGTGTTTGTTTATCGGTGGTTGTCTGGATTGGTTAGTTTAGGTGACTGGCTGTGGTCTTTTCCTAGACTACGACGGTACCCTAACGACTCAATCTAGAAACTACCATTGTCCTTGTCTCTGGTTGCGCAGCAGTTGTCTCTCGACTGTTAGGTTTCCCCTAGCAGTTGACTGACAAGTTGCTCTACCCAGAGTGTTGTCATCTCCCACTGCTCGTGTTCCTGTTGGTTCTTCTTGCTTGTCTTGTTGTGGTGGTGGATGTGATTGTGTGTCGGTGTCATGTCTGGTTCCGGTCAACCCGGGATTACCGAGTGGTTGACAGGAAATCTTGTTGTGTCTCGGCGGCTTTGTCCAATTCGAGACATTGGTTCTGGATGCCTTGAGGTACCGTTTTACCTCGGTTTGTGTATCCAGGTGTGCTGAGGGTTCTCGGTGTCCCCTCAGGTCTCCGTGCGTCATTTTCTCTTGGAGCGTCATTTTCCCTGGCTTAGGATTAGACCGATTGGTGGCTTGATCTGCCATGTGCGATGATCCTGACTCAGAGTCTTAGGACTCTAGGACCGTTGTAGTTGTAGGTCTAGTTGCCTTGTCCTGAGTCTGTCGGTAGTCTCCTACACTACCTTTGGTGCTTCGAAGTACGTGTTACAATGCACTCTTGCCAGTATGTACTTCGACACTTGTGTTTTGGAGTCCGTGTCTTGTGAGCCTTCACTAGTCATAGCCTTACAGCACGCTTCGGTGTGACGGCTTTTACAGCGGGGCACTTCCGATTCACCATTTTTAAGCTAGTCTCTGTCAGCTCCCGCGGTTACCGTTGCGTCCTACGGGGGGAGAAAACTAGCTAGAGGCCTGGCTTAGGTAAAAGCCAGTGTGTGCACACGTGGTCAGGGGGGGACCAAGCCCTTCTTAAGCCAGCTAAGTAGTGGCTCTTCAATGATTATCTCACCCTTTAGAAGCACGAGGGGCTCCGTATGAAGTTCAAAGGGTGAAGTCTGTGGTGAAACATCTCCCTCATATGGGGAGAGGATGTCCTCCATGATGGGGAGAGGACCTTGGGATGGCATCGGGTTGAGACTACTGGCCATGACCTCCTTAGGTTTGGGCTTGGTTTCGTCCTGTCTCGGAGGTGGGCAAGGGGAAATTAAGGACTCAATATAAGCACACCTCTTATCCAATCGATCCGAAAAGATTTGTAAGAGTTCGGCAAAGGTGGGACCTGGTGTGGGGACTTCATGGTGAATTCGCCCATAATCGCTAGGCCTAGTCTTGGACCTAGACTCTTCCACGTGTGGGACTCTTTGCCTCCAACTAGGACCTTCCTGGTGAGAGGTGACTGGGTGGGGATGGTTGGAGGTGACCGGGTGGAGCAGGTAGACCCTTCTAAGCTCATTCTTCATTTCCCCCATGACTCGATAGGCCATTGCCTCCTAATTTTTCTCATGCATTGAATATTTTCCCATTTCTCGGTAGCTTTGTGAAACAGTCTCTTTTTGGCAAAACTGACCTCCATGGCCCCGGACATAGAGTAACACTCGAAATATTTATCCATGGTGGCCTCCCAATGTAGGTAGTCGCTCGGGACGTTGGAGCCATAAAAGTCTGAGGCTTCGGGTCTACGGAAGTAGAGGGGATGGTTGCCAAGACCATGGGTGTCATGCAACCAGTGATACTGCCTGGGCGACGTAGAGTCCATTGAAAGCTGGGGAACTACAAGATGGACATGTGATGGAGCTAAATAAATGCGAGACAACTCTAGACTCTAACCAATATCTAGTACGTGGCGGAGATATCAATTTGAAGACCAATCTCATGCAAGGAGACTACCGTCCAAATAGACTTAACTTATCTTTCCAGTAACGCCTTTTGATATACCGGGTACTGGGATGAAATGCAAACCTAGGACAAGATGACCTTAGACTCAAGACTTTTTTTTTAAAGCTTATTGAACATCCTCTCATCCATAATTTCAAATACATCAAGAATAAAGCTCAAATTACATTCAATTTTCCATCCGCGCGAGGCCGAATCTTGCACAATTCCTTCACATAAGCACAGTATTCCTCCTCATCCTCTGTCACTTTTGCTTGCAAAGCATGAACCCAGTTGACCTCCCACATGGTCAGCGCACTCTGGACTGCTCTCTCATTCTCCTTGGTCCCGATCTTCCTAGCTTGAAGCGGAGGGAAATGCGATAGTGCAGGAACCGTGGTGCGAGATAGCCCAACTTGAAGATAGCACCGGTGCGGGTTCCAGATCACCAAAGTAGTGTCCCCCAGTAGCGGCAGGTCTAGGCCCGGTCGTCGAGGTAGTCTAAGGGTAGTGCCTTAAAGAGCCCTTGGTCGCATTACGAACTTCTCAATTGGCAAGGTGTTGAGGTAGAAGCGCCAATCGTCCCGTGTCTTCTTGTCCACCGTCCAGCACTCAACCTGTGAAGAGAACCCAAATGCGTCTCCTATGAAGAATAGAGGGTGGCTCCCAAATATGTGGCTAGTTGAAGGCAAGTCATCCTTGGGTAGGAACTTAAGTCTCACTCCCATCCAACACTCAAGGACGATCATTGAACCAAAGAGTGGTCCTCCTAATGAAGTTGAACTAAGGCTTTCGTAGAGGTAGGAAAGGACCACTTGAGAGATGGATAAACCCTGCCACAACCCACTAATAATGCTGAGATTTTGGATATCTAAGAGGTGGTCGGCGGTGGAGAAAAGAAAGACCCCGCACAAGCAAATCGAGGTAACTTTGGCTATGGCTTCAAATCTTCCGCTCTTGTTCTTACAATAAGCGGTTATCCATTGAGCCATAGGTATCAAATGGATATGACGTGGGCTGATCATGGTCCTTACATCCTTAGGATTGTGGATGAAATCCCCTCAAATGAGTGATGGGCCTATGGGCTCAACCATGTGACACACTAGATCTTCATCCCCCACTTTAGTCTTAGGAAGGGCTAGGTAGGTCTCTACCTCCTCTAATAGGACTCAACCAAAAATGTGCATGGACTTTTACGTGCTCAGACTTGAGATGCACGGGACTGTTCATGCTCGGACTTGGTGAAGTCGTACAATGACTTAATTCAAAACGTGCACGGACTTGGTTTCAATAAGAAACATGCACGGACTTAATGCTACTCGGACTTGATATGCACGAGACTGTACATGCTCGGACTTGGTGAAGACGTGCAAGGACTTAATTCAAAATGTGCACGGACCTAGTTTTAATAAGAAACATGCACGGACTTGATGCTGTTCGGACTTGATATGCATGGGACTGTACATGCTCAGACTTTGCTTTCCTTCTTAAGAGAATGGGTACGGACTTATGTTCTTGACCAAGGCCAAAACATGCATGGACTCATATGCACGGACTTGATATGCAAAGAATAGTTCATCCACGGACTTCAACAAGACATGCACAGACTTGCTATGCATGAACTTGCTATGCAAGGACTTGCTATACAAGGACTGTTCATCCATGGACTCCAACAAGACATGCACGGACTTGCTATGAAGTGGGTGCAATGTGCACGGACTTGCTATGCAAGGACTGTACATGCACGGACTTGTTTGAAGTGGATGCAATGTGCACAAACTTGGGTATTAATTCTAGAATGTGCACGGACTTCATTGTGCAATGGAGCCAACATGCTCGGTCTATGCATGGACTTAGAATATGCAAGTTGGTGGAATGTGCATGGACTTAGAGTATGCAAGTCGGTGGAATGTGCACGGGCTTAGGTGAACAGCGTGCACGGACTTATGAGTGCACTGACATGCTCGAACTTTAAATCCCATACGAAGGATGTGCACGGACTTGACATGCAACAAAACACGAATATGCATGGACCTTGCTATAGTACATGCACAGACTTTATAATCAACAAAAGAACCTGCATGGACTTAGACCTAAACATGCATGGACATAAAAATGCAGGTGGACCTTGCTACAATACGTGCACGGACTTGAACATTCAACAGACAGACACATGCACGGACTTAAGAATGCAGGTGGACCTTGCTACAGTACGCAACCTATTTGGGGTCTCTTGTTAATTGTTATAAAGGGAGGGCATGGGAGCAAACTCCTTGCCTGCCCTCAGCCTTGCATGCCATCGCTCCAGAGATTGAGAGAGGAGGAGGCCACCAGACTAGAGAATGAGCAGCAGCTTCGCTTCTCAGGCATGGTTACTACTACTACTACTACTTTCCTTGGCCAGCTTCTCGCACCTGAGCAGTGCAGGGGAGGCCATCCCCCACCAGCCCCACACTACCCCCCCGGACCACATCCTGGACAGGGTCCTCCAATGGAGGGAGCACCTGAGGGCATCCCAAGAGAAGGAGCTCAAGCTGGACATCCACACCATCACGGCGGCGGTGCTCTGCCTCGCCTCGGCCTCCATCTCCAGCGCCGGCGGCGTCGGCGGCGGCGCCCTCTTCCTCCCCATCCTGAACCTGGTGGCGGGGCTGGGGCTGAAGACCGCCACCACCTTCTCGGCCTTCATGGTCACCGGGGGCGCCATCTCCAACGTCCTCTACAACGTGTGCTTCAAGGGCGGGTTCGGCGGGCGGCGGCGGTCGCCCATCGACTACGACATCGCGCTGCTGTCGGAGCCGTGCATGCTGCTGGGGGTGACCGCCGGCGTCGTCTGCAACGTCGTGTTCCCTGAGTGGCTGGTGACGCTGCTGTTCGTGATGCTGCTGGCGTGGTCCACCTTTAAGACCTGCAGGGCGGGGGTGGCGTGCTGGAAGGTGGAGTCGGAGGCCAAGAAGGGGCGCTCCTGCAACTTGGAGGCTGGGAAGGACGGGGAGGAGAAGCAGGCCGTGGACGTGGAAGGTGGTGGGAAGGGCATCCGGGAGCCTCTTCTTGGTAGTGATGCAGGGGGGAGGGGGAGGGGGACGCCATTGAAGAAGACGGGGATGCTGCTGGTGATCTGGGTGGCCTTCTTCCTGCTGCAGTTTCTCAGGGGAGACAAGGATGGAAAGGTCAGCCGTCTTCAAGCCTTAAAATCTGTTCTTTGCATGCGCTTCTTATTAGAATTGTTGGAATTGGTGCCAAACTCAGATTCTCCGCTCAGAGGATGAGATGGAGGATGAATACCCCCAACCAGCTCAATGGGGACGGTATCCCATGGCAGGAAGCCCCTGAAGTGCCCTTCAATGGCACACCCCCGTGAAGCCCTTCAGTGGCACACTCCAGGGCAACTCCAGCCGGCACACTCCCTATGGGTTCTACCCGGCGGGCCCCTCAAGCCCTCCAGCGGCACATTCCCCGTGCGGCACACCCAGAAGGCCTTCAACAGCACGCCCTGTCGGCCCCTCCGTGGCACACTTGATGTGCCTCCCAGCGGCACGAGTCCCCTCCCCCTTCAATGGCACGTTGGTGAAGGTCTTCGCCGACGCGCCCCCCTCCTGAGCATCCTCAGCGGCACACTCGTGGACGCCTCCAGCGGCACACCCCTATGCCCCTTCAATGGCACACAACCCGGGTGCTCCAGCGGCACACCTGGCTGCCCCCTTCAGCGGCATGCCTGTCTGGCGCCTCCAGCAGCACACCCGTCTGAAGCTCCCAGCGGCACGACCTTATGCCTCTTCAACGGCACACCCCAAACCTGCTTTGTCTGGTGCGTCCGGCAGAAGGAGATCTCACGCCATCCCCTACAGATCCTTGGCACGCAATGGAGTAGCTGAGGTGTCGGCTGGAGATTGAGACACGCAGTCTAGCTCCTGCCACCAAGGACGGAGAAGTCAAACCCCCAATTCAATGCGTCCTTCTTCCCACCTTCGAACGCCTCAACCACTAGGGGGGTATAAAAGCCCCTTCTTCTCCGGCGAACAAAAGAGAGACGAAGCACTCCATAGAGGACTCCATACAGAGAGAAGAGAAGAAGAAAAAGAGAAGAAGAGAAGAAGAGAAGGAACCTGCTCCGCCACCACTGTCCGTGAGAAGGAAAAAGGAGAGAGTAAGAGAGAGGCAGAGTGAGAGAGAGATTGTGTAGCGGGGAGGTGTTGGGGAGAGCAGGGAGTAGTCACCCCTACTGAACCCCAACACTCCCCCCATTCCTTCTTCCTCCCCCGTTCTCATGTTCTCCTTCTTCTTCCTAGTCTATTGGCTTGACGATAGCCAGACATATCACTGTGCCAACTCTGCCAGAAGATAAACTTCGACAAAGCCCAGATCTCATCTGGGAGGCATAACATGGAGACGACCACCAAGGCCTCACCGATACACGGCTCTCGCCATTCTCGAACCACAACCACCAGTAGCATCTTCTGTCTGTGAAAGGCTACCCACTGGTTGCCAGACACTCATCAACGAAAAACCTTCGCTGGCCCAGCAGGCACGATCCAAATCATGATAGGCCATCCGCTGACTCTCCACAGACCAACACCACACCTCGAGCCAACTCTCACTTAGACACTGCATCCGATCTTGAACCTCACGCCAACTCTACCCTCTCAGGGAAGTACGACGAAACCACATGACAAGATCTCTCCTCGGTCCCCACACCACACGACTCAGACTTAAGGGGAATCCTCCCGTGCTGGTCACAGACCAAGGATCACCATTCCAACATCAAACGTCTCATCAAAGACCTCTGCACACAGGCATCGTCCGTCGTCCTGTCTCATCAAGTCCCATCTCATCTCAATTACTCCAACTGGGCGCCTGCCAATCCCGGTTCCCGCTCTTACCCCAGAGCGACGGGACATACAACCTCTTACAACTCACGGCACACATCTTTAGGGGAGGAAAGTGCCATTCAAACCCATGGCAACCTGGTCAACCACACCATGACCAAAGCAAATGGGTCCCCCGACAATACGCATCTCACCATGGTCGATCACTCGGCCGCCCCACTAGCCGCTCATAGCAACCAGCCAGGACCCATAATCTTGCCAGAGATCACTTCTCTAAAAATCACCTGTCTCATCTGAAAACACAACCTCCTATACAGAAACAAGGTACTCATGTGGCACGCTTGCCAACATATTTTCCTGATTCTCCACCCTGCCAGTGCCATGAACCACAATGCCTCAAGCAATGACACAGCAGCAACACACCTCACATAGCCAGAGATAACGCTTACCGAGGAACCAATCCTCCAATGCTCTTCTTAACCTCAAAAATACACCTGTAGCAGCCAACGCTATGAACTCGGTCCTCAAATCCCCCAAAGAAGAGGTGTTACACACCTCTTGCTCGATCATCAAAGCCTGCACAAACAATGAAGTAGAATATGAAGCTCTAATTATCGAGCTCCAGGTAGCCCTCCAACTGGACATCCGTATGCTGCAGGTGTTTGGGGATTCAATGCTGATCGTCAGACAAATTCGGGGGCAATTTGAAGTCCGAAAAGCTAAATTGTTGCCTTACTATGCCAAGGTGAAATAGCTCATGGAGAAGTTTTACTTGGTAGAAGTAAATCACATCGGCCGAGGTCAGAATGCACAGGTCGATGCATTAGCAAAGTTAGCAAGCTCACTAGCGGTCTCGCCTGATGGCTCACTCAATATACGGGTGATTAACAGATGACAGGTCCCCGGTATGGTAGAGGAAGACATAGGTGAAGAAGAGCTTGAAGTGGCAACTACAGAAACGGTCGGCTTGCCCGACTGGCGTGAGCCCCTCATGAAATGGTTTAAACACCAACAACTGCCCAAGCAAAGGGAAGAAAAGATTAGGTTGATCCAAATGAAAGATTCCTATGAACTGAGGAGTGGAATCCTATTCCGATTTATGGCGGGTGCCAAGAAAAAGATACTCCTTCGATGCCTCTCAATAGAAGTGTGGAGGGTGATGAAAGAAATACATGCCGGGTCGACTGGGGCATAACAGGCTGGGTCGAAAATGAAAATTGAAATTAAAAAGCTTGGCTATTATTGACTGACAATGTTCGACGACTGCTGCAAATATGCCAAGTCGTGCCAGAAATTCCAAGAGCACGCAACGGTCCCCAGGCTGCCTCCAACACAGTTACATCCAACACCACCCAATTGGCCTTTCGCCCAATGGGGAACAGACGTGGTGGGTCCATTCCCCCCATCCTCTTTAGGATGTAAGTATATTCTAGCGATAACAGATTACTTCTCCCGCTGGGCAGAGGCTATAGCCCTGAAAGAAGTGACAGGAGAAATTGTGGCCCGGTTTATCCGAAGAAATGTAATATTCTGATTCGGCATTCCCGACCGGATCGTCTCAGACGTGCGTTCCGAGGATCACGGGAACGTGATTTTAATTTTTTGACATTTTTTTCAAAAATTTAGACTTTCTATAAATAGGGGCATTTCTTTAATCCTTTTCACCTTTTCTTCTTCTTCTTCCTCTTTCCTTCTTCTTCCCCAGTGTGAGCACCCTCACGCCCTCTTCTTCATCCGGCGAGCTCACGGCGGTGTCCCCTCCGACTGCAGACGGCGCGGGGCGACAGGGTGGTGACGATGGTGACGACGAGGTGATCGTGACGGCGTAAAGCTTGTGGGAGATCGTGAAGGGATGAGGGTTTCAAAGCATTCTTCGCGATTTGTGATCGATTCGGCGGAGCTTTCGCTCCATTAAGGTAGGGGGACGAATCCCTATGTCCATCCCGTCATCCCCCGTGATTTGTAGGCCGAATGGGAGCCGAGAGGGGCATTTTTGAGCGGGTTAGGGAAAAATCATGATTTGGGGAGAGTTCACCCAATCTATAGATTTAGGCTGCGATTCGACATTTTAATGACTTAGAAGCATGCTAAGGGTCCCTAGGGGGGCTTCCCCCTTGTTTTCCCCCTCTCCCATAGAGGTATTGGGGCGTGGTTGATGTTTTTGGCCATTTTTTGCCAATTTGTTGTCGGAACAGTGTGACGGTCCTTCCAGTGACAGTCACAGCTTGTGACGCCCCACGGTGGGCATGTCACAGACTGTGACTCCCCATGGAGGGCACATCACAGGACGTGGCTTTGCCAACTGAGTGGCTCGTAGGCCTGACGGTCCCACGATAGACTGCCAGGGCGTGTGACGCACTTAGGGTGGACCATCAGAGTGATGATCCGACCATTGCCATTTGACCGTTATGGTTTTCTGACCATTGATTTTCTTACCATTGGGGGGTTAAGGCCTCTGACGCTCCCAAGGTGGGGTGCCAGAGCCTTGTGACGCCCCAGTGAGGGAGCGTTAGAGCTAACGCTACGCCCTCACCCTGACGCTCCTAGGTAGGCCCGTTAGAGGCTGTGACGCCCCGAGGGGTGTGCGTCACAGCTGATTTCATCCTGTTCAGCAGGGTTCCTCACTGTTTTAGTGAGGAGGTGGACGTAGGTCTCTGCTGAGAGACCGAACCACCTTAAAACTCCTTGTTCTTGTGGTTTGCTGTCATCCTCTATCTCGCTAATCGTTAGATGCTTGAATAGGCACGTAGTCGATGTGTTTTGTTTCCACTTCTCAGCTAAGCATCAAGTCATTTTACTCCTGGTGCGCTTTACTTTGCTAAAGAAGTTTAAAAAGGGTCAACCTATTCACCTCCCCCTCTAGCTTGACCACCGTCTATTCTCAACACATAGTACACTAGGCAATTCCTCAAGCCAACTACCCTTGGCCGTTCCGAGCTTGGTCTTGATGCCTTTAAGGATAATTTTGTTGGCATTTTCAACCAGCCCGTTAGCTTGGGGGTGGACTACCGAAGTGAAGTGGTTGTAAATGTGTAGGTCGGCACGCGTATTCTTAAAATAAATGGAGTCAAATTGCCAATCGTTATCGCTCACTATCACCCAGGAAATGCCAAAATGACAAATGATCGACCTCCAAATAAAACTCCAGATTACTGCTTCTGTAATTTTGGCGGTGGCCTCAGCCTTGATCCATTTGGAGAAATAGTCGATGGCGACACTGACTAACTTCTTCTGAGCCTATGCTACAGGAAATGGGCCTAGGATGTCGATTCCCCACTGAGCGAAGGGATATGGCTCGATTAGGGTTACGATTTCCAAGGCTGACTGGTGGACTAGGTAGTCGAATCACTGTCATCGATCATATTTCTGAACGTAAGTCGAGCAGCCACGTTGGAGAGTGGGCCACCGGTAGCCTTGTCGCAGTAGGATCCTTGCAATCGACTGCCCCCCTTGGTGCGTGCCGCAGATGCCTTCGTGGACTTCTTCGATGGCTTGGTGAGCTTCTAGAGCATCGAGACATTTGAGGAGCGGACCGGCAAACGACCTTTGGTATAGGGTGTTGTCTAAGAGGACGAAACGTCAAGCTTGATACTTTAGTCTTCGAGCTTCCTGAGGGTCGACAGGCTCTTGGGAGTCCCAGAGCTAAGATATATACGGGGTCTGCCAGTTGCCAAGTGATACTTGCACAATGCTCACGAGCTCGGTTTCTGAACTCGGTCGTTCTAATTCCTCAAGGAGGATCGACCGGGTGCCTTCTGGGCTGATGGAGGAGGCCATGCAAGAGAGGGCATCCGCTCGGGAATTTTCTTCCCGAGCTATCCGAATCACTTGAAAGCTCTCGAACAGTTGGGCTATTTCCTTCACTAGCTGGAGATACTTGATCATTTGCATCTCCTGAGCTTCGTAGTCCCCATTGATTTGACTGGCGACTAATTGGGAGTCGGTGTGAATCCTGACTCGCTCGGCTCCCAAGTGTCGTGCCATCTTGGCTCTAGAGATGAGAGCCTCATACTCAGAGATGTTGTTGGACGCGGGAGGCTGAATTTCAGGGTGTTTTGTAGCTCTGCTCCTTCTAGGGATCTGAGGAGGATACCAGCACTACAGCCAACCGAGTTGGAGGATCCGTCAACTAATAGGTCCCAAGTGGGGCCAGATGTTGATAGGGATGTTTCCTCAGTCGGGACAGTGCTCTCTGTAATAAAGTCTGCAAGGGCTTGCCCCTTGATGGCCGTGTGGGAGCAGTAAGAGATGTCATAGGCCCCGAGCAGTATGGCACACTTGACGAGGTGACCCGAAGCTTCGAGATGAGCCAAGATCTTATTCAGGGGCTCACTAGTTAGCACCACGATGGAGTGCCTTTGGAAGTAAGGCTAGAGGCGTTTAGCCGAGGTTACCAATGCGAGCACGAGTTTCTCGATTATGGGGTACCTTCTTTTGGCCTTGAGGAGCACCTTGCTGACGTAATACGTGGGCTTTTGTGCACCTCTATCATCTCGAACTAAGATCGAGCTTACGATTGAGGGAGTCGCTGAGAGATAGAGGTAAAGCATTTCTCCGAGCACTGGCTTCGATAATACTGGAGGTGAAGCCAAAAATTCTTTTAGCTCAGTGAAGGCCTTCTAGTACACAACATCCCAGGAGAAGGTGGTAGACGCTAGTTTGGGCCCTCTTAGCAATTTGAAGTAGGGCAAGGATTGCTCCATCGTTCAGGACAGGAAATAGTTGAGTGCAGTAATTCTTCCAGTCAGGCGCTGAACATCTTTGATACAAGCGGGTGGCCACATGTCCAGGATGGCTTGGACCTTGTCGGGGTTGGCGTCGATTCCTTGTTGAGTCACCAAGAACCCCAAGAACTTCCCAGACTTAACCCCAAAGGCGTGCTTGACTGGATTAAGTTTCATATTATACCTCCGGAGAGTGTTGAAGGTTTCGGCCAGGTCGGTGAAATGGTCCTCGGCCTTGCCTTGTCGGGGTCTTGACGAGTATGTCGTCAATATAGGCATCGACATTTTACCCAATCTGATCTTCGAAGATGTGGTTGATCAACCTCTGATAAGTTACTCCGGCGTTCTTTGGCCTGAAAGGCATTCACGTGTAATAGCATACGTTGAAGTCGGTGATGAAGGCAATTTTCTCGGTACCTTCGGGGTCCATTTAGATCTGATGGTAGTCAGAGTAAGCATCCAAAAACCTGAGGAGTTCATTACCTGAGGTTGAATCGACCAGTTGGCCGATGCTCGGTAATGGATAACAATCCTTCGGAGTGACTTTGTTGAGGTTAGTAAAGTCCATGCACATCCGCCACTTGCTTGAAGCCTTTGGGACCAGGACGACATTGGCGAGCCAAGTCGGGTAAAGGATCGGTTGAAATAGCCCAGTTTTATTTCCCTTACTAATATGCTCTTTAATGACTGCCTATTTTTCTAGGGCATGCTTTTTCTCAGCTATTAGATAGGTTTCACTGATGGATCGAGGTTGAGTTTATGCATCACCACCTCCTCGGGAATTCCAGGAACATCCTCATCAGACCATGTGAAGACTTGAATGCACTTGGAAAGGAAATATTTGTATTGCTCTTGCATATTAGGCGATAAATCTACACCAATTTTTACTTCGAAAGCTACGTCGTCTTTGAGGAAGATAGACAGTAGCTCCCCGCCAGGCTTGCCTACCATCATTTTATCCTTGACTCCCTTGACCTCTTTCTTTTTTCCTTCTGGACTTACGGCTTCAACTGAGATTACATAACACCTTCTAGCTATTGCCCTGCTACCTCAGACTTCCCCAATACTATATTTGGTGGGAAACTCTCCACAACCGAGCCTCCTAACTCAACCCATCCTACAAACCCAACCTAAAGGCCCACAATTTGAGAATGTCAAAGTTATTTCAACCTTGAGAAGTGGAAAGGTATTAGATGACCCATACAAGGATGGAAAGGAGTTGCAAGATATATCAAAAGAGAATCAAGATGATGAGGATGCCAACAAGGAGAAATGCACATAAGATAAGTTGGGGGGAGATCTTAAAGGGAAAGGTAAGGCCCATGAAGACCGAAATTCCTATCAACCCAAGATTCCCTTCCCTAGTGCCTTAGAGCCCAAGTTCAATAAGACTAGGCCAACACAAAATGAGAAATTAATAGAGCTCTTCTCACAAGTTCACATAAACATTCCGCTCCTAGATGTCATAAAACATGTTCCAACCTATGCCAAATTCCTCAAAGAGCTTTGCACTCCAAGAAGAGGGCCCAAGTCGACCCCCAAGAAAATTTGGCTCTCCGAGGATGTCAGTGCAGTCTTGATGAACAGTCTCCTTAGAAAGCTAAAGGATCCTAGTGCTCCTCTCATCTCATGTGATATAGGTGGTGTAACCTTTGACCGTGCCCTCCTTGACTTAGGAGCTAGTGTTAACCTATTACTCACCTCTATTTATGAGAAATTTGACATAGGAGAACTCAAGCCAACTCCCGTCATTCTCCAACTAGCAGATCGCTGAATCAAGACCCCACGAAGTTTGATAGAAGATGTGATTGTCAAGGTCCATGACTGTTACTTCCCCATTGATTTCCTCATTCTTGACATGGCCTCCTCCTCGGAGCTAAGCCATACTCTAATCATCTTAGGCCAACCATTCCCTACCACGGCCAAAGCCAACATCAATTGTGCTACGGGAACTATGGATATCTTATTTAGAGGTAAAAATGTCTCTCTCAATATGTTCAAAGCCTCCCAATACCCATACCTTGATGAGGAATGCCATTTCAAAGACATCTACAATGAACTTCTTGAGAATGGTCCAAACATTGATCAAATAGGGGAAACTAATGCTCTACAAGATTCTCCTCATCTTTTGGCATCTTTAATTTGCTTAAAACTGAAACATCCCGTCTGCAACTGTAGACCTCTGAGTTCTGATGAAAGCAAAACATAGGAAAAGATGGACACATCTAATCAGTATTGAGAGATGGACATGAAGTGTTCCCATGCAAAACTATTGTTTGAGATGCCTATCATATTAAGGCCTCATCAGCTTTATTCAGCTCTAAAGGACACTTCAACATTTCCCATTCAGAAAGGATTGCACGTCCCCAGGATCCAGAACCTAGGAGGATGCCGAAGGAAACCCACCTTCACAGGACAGCCCTGCTTCCATCACTGGAAAGCTGCAAGAGAAGTTAGAGAACTGCCCTTTTCCCCCATAACTCAGGGACCAAAGGCTTGACAGTTAAACATAGCAAAGGCACGACCAGTTTCACATTCTGGTGCTCTCTAGCATGCTGAACCATTACTAGTGCTAAATTGATGTGTGAACTAGTCAATTAAGTGCAATCATTTTCCCAAATATCTTTCTACTCATGATAGACGTGGCTGCAACTTATGACAGTGCACTCTGCTCTCGATAGATGGCTCATCATTAGGCATCTAAGATGATTGAACCATATCAAAAATCCGAGTATAAGTTCTCATGGATACTTGCAGAGTCCACAAAGAAACATGATACACCATGTTTTTTTTTATATTACCTCTATATATATTTAATGAAATGTCATTCCGACCAACTGAAGAACACAAGCAAACTCTCTCCTTATTTGGCTGGTGTAAGCCTGAGTCAGAGAAACTGAGATTAGGAATGTGTCTTTCTTCTTTGCTTTTTCTCCAGTCCAAGACACATCAATGCAAATGGGGTGTATTCATACCCTTTTGTGAAGATATGGCCTCAAGGTTAAGTGGAAAGAAGAGTTCACAGATGGTACACATTTAGGTGATATATACATAAATATACAATATGCACATAATGCGCGTATGCATATGATAAAGTAGGAAAGTTTGCTTCACCAATGGAGAGGTTTTTATCATCTCACCATTATTCTCAATGTCTTTCCTTCTCAGGCGAAGCTTTGAAAAATATTTCTGTCACTACTTTGAGATATTTTGTTTTAATTCTGCCATCGTTCGGCTTGTGAAGGCTCATTGCTGTTGATGCTATATTTTAGGTGTCAACAGACACAAAGTAATATTCTTTGCTGCTCCGTGGAGGTTCAAGCCCCCATTACCATCATGGAACTCCTCGCCCTGATGGGCCACCAAGGGCAACCTGACCGAGCAAAAGCATTCGGCCAACCACTCCATGTTCGATCATGGCAAGAGGGAGGGCCATGACTGTGATGGGCCTAGAATCAGAACTGCCCCTAAGCAGTACACTACCCTCACTGCTCCCCCCGAACAAATCCTCATGGTGATCTGTGAGGAGTCATTCCTCCGCTGGTCGCCCAACATGAAAAGTGGCCACCACAGGGGGAACTCCAAGAGGTACTGCCACTTCCACCGTGACTACGGACATAACCCTGAGGACTGTGCCTAGCTCTAGGATGTGCTCGAGGAGCTCATCCGATGGGGACTCCTCGACAAGTTTGTGGCCAAAGCCTCTGAGTGATAGCCGCCCAGGGAAGATGCACCACCCCCCATCAACAATTGACCCCGTGGCAAGGAGATCATGATGATCTAGGGGGGGCGACTGTAGGTGGGGACAGCTCTAGCTGGCACTGAGCGTATGCATGGTGCATCGACCAGGTCGAGCAATCCTCGACCCCTTAGACTCCCACGAAGGACCACCTATGGGAGACCATCACCTTCTTGGACAAGGACCTGGCCCGCATGACCACCCCCCATACCAATGCATTATTCATCTCCATTACCATCAATCAAAGTACTATGCGTCGTATCATAGCTGATAATGGGAGTGGCCTCGATGTTATCTTGTATGACTATCTCTTTCTTATGGGCGTGTAACCTTCTCGCATTTTACTCTCCGCTTCACACTCTCCTGTTCGGGTTCTCTGGATCAATAGTTTACCCCGAGGGTTGAATCTTCCTACTGATCTCCCTTGGAACCACCCCGTGCCAGGTCACCTTTATGGTTGACTTTACAGTCATTAGAGGCAAGGAAGAAGATCCATGTGAAATGAGAGAAATCATCAACTAGCACATATCCATATCTTTTCCCATTAAAGCTGGTTGTTCTTGTTGGGCCGAATAGATCCATATGCAGAAATTCAAAAGGCATGGATGACAAAGGTTCACTTCTAGATTTAAAGGTTTTTCGAGTTCGTTTACCTAGGGAGCATGCTTCACAAACCTAGTCAACCTTTGTATAGGATAATTTTGGCAAACCCTTAACCATTCCATGCTTGGATAGTTTATGCAGTGTACCATAGCTGACATGTCCCAATCGTCTGTGCTACAGCCATGCGTCACTGGGCCAAATGGCAAACAAACACACATTTTTCAAAAGTGAGGTGTCAAGGTCTACCATGTAGATATTGTTTACTCTATGACCTACAAACATCATAGAGTCAGAGTTCTGTTCAAATATTTTACATTCAGTAGCATCAAATAGAACTTTGTGGCCTTTGTCGCACAATTGGCTTATGTTGAGTAGATTGTGCTCAAGGCCTTCAACAAGCATAACATTTTCAATGAGATTGGATGAGTTCTTACCCACTGTTCCTGTTCCAATGATTTTTTCTTTGTCTTTACCTCTAACCCTCACTTGGCCTCCTTCCTTTTTGATCAGATGGCTAAACTTCTTTCTATGTCCCATCATATGCCGTGAGCAGCCACTGTCCAAGTACCATCGATTGTGATGGGTTGCTAGACAATCCTACATAGAAGACATTAAGCAGAAGTTTTTGGAACCAAAACAAATTTGGGTCCACAATCATAATTCAAAGTATGCAACAAATTCTTTGGAATCCACACTTGCATACATGGCCTTATTCTCTGGCTGGACCAGCATTGGTTGCTGGTGTGTCCAAGATGATTGCAGGTGTAACAACCAGGTTTCATAAAGTTCATGGAGAATGAATTGAATTGAGGTCTTGATCTTGGGTCTCCAAATGTGTTAGATTGGGTATGGAAGGTACCCAAGTTTGGCTAGCTGTTGAGTCCTTTTTGATTGTTGAACTAGTTTTTCTTTTTGAAATGGCTATGTCCAAAAATTGAAAATTTTTCCTTTTTTCTGTTTTGTCCATTTGTAGAAGGATCAACATTTCTAGGTGGAGAGAGGGATTTTCGCAGCCCATATATGAGCGGCCAAATAAGATCTTACCAGACCAAACGAGGCTCAGCTCTCTAAAGTGATAGCTCGTCGGGCCCACTTATTATAAAATAAGCCCAATAAGTCACTCGGAATCAAACACTTCCCAGGCGGCCTCCAGGCTCGGAAGTCCAAGCGTCGGTTCGATCGCGGCCTCATGCCCCTCAACCCGAGCTACGCCTCCATCGCTCGGTAAGAGCTGGCGCTTCATGTTTGGACCGACTGACGGATGCTTATCTAACCCGCCGCGGAGAGTCCTTTAATATCAGGAGGTTATAGGGATAAGGGAGACCAAGAGTCCTCAAACCTTAAAGAGCCCACGTCGAGGACGTAACCCCCTCCTGAAACTCCTCTGCTTGTAGGGCTCATGAAGTCGGCGTATTATTTAAACTTGGGGAACCCTCTAGCGAAAGGTAAGGCCACTGCATGCCTAAACCCCCTGGGCAGGAACCACTTCACCTCTTTCGGTGGAGAGGGATCTCGTGCACCTTCTTCCTCTTCCCCTCATAGCTTCGCACCACTGCTCTACGAGTCCGCTGACTTAGACATCGGAGGGTTTTCCCCATGGAACCATCCCTGGGCCCCCTGATCTGTATCCCTTTCTTGCAGTCTACACTTCGTGGTCATCTTCTCCGGCTCAGGGCCAGCACGAGATCACGTCTCTTCATCTGGCGCCGTCTGTGGGAACGACCAAAGAGCCAACATGGTGCGAAGGAGCTCCGGGAGGAGGTCTGCTGGTGACAGGGGAAAGGCCGTGGTGGCGGTGGGAGAAGCACCTTCCCATGCCATAAAAAACCCACCCTCCAATGCCAGTTGCCTTGCCAACGAGCAACCTCCGCCCGCGGCGGCGGGACTACCCCCTAGTGGGGGTGCTGACGTCTTCCAAACCCTCAACACGAAGCTGGATGTCCTCGTGGATCTCATGAGGACCGTGGGGTGGGGTCTCCACCCCTCGACCATTTCGGTGGGGCCCTAGACGCGACGGCAGACCTCAACGAGCTGAATCTAGCTGATGGAAAGCTTGGCTTGGGTGGCATTGAGCTCACAGAGGAGGGCGGTAGTGTCCCAGAGGTAGAGGCACAGGGAGTAGTCCTCCCACCTGATGTTGTTGAGGGAGGAGCCGGCGAAGAGATAGAAGGTGAGCATGTTGGTGGACACCACCAGGAGGAGCACCTTCAGTAGCTGTCACCCCCAGACCGGTTGCTGCTGGTTGTGCCATGAAGCTGGTGGAAGAGCTCTCTCTCTCTCTCCTCCCCTATAGTCTTCGAGATAATGATGGGTATGTCTCGTTCATGGTCATATGAGGCTCCCGCGCCTTCTCCACCATGAAACCGATGGTGAGTAGGGCCGCCATGGCCAGGACCACCATGACCGCGCAGCAGCTGCAGCACCTGACCCAGCGCCTCCAGTGGAAGGCAAGGAGCGCCTGCTGCCACCTCCCCTCATCCTCCTCATCGCCACTGCTTGTGCGGGAGGCTCCCGAAAGGCAGCTGCTACTCCTCGGAGTACTGGTCGAGACAGCCATGGCACAATAAGCCGACGAGGAAGAACGCCCAGCAGAGTGGCCACCATGTCGATGGCTGTGTACGCCCAGTAGACGACCCCGGCCTCCCAGAAAAACACATGCACGCATATACACCATTCTCTCTCTCCCTCTGCACCCATCGGGGGTGCCAACGCCAGAGGAACCCCCCCTAGCGCCCTCCCCCCTCTCTCGCCATCTCTCTCATTCCGTCCTTTCTCTCACCCCACACACCATTCTCTCTCTCTACACCACCAGGGGTGCCCTCCCCCTCTCCCGCCCTCTCTCTTTCTCACTCTCACAGTCCGTCTTCCCTCTCCCCTCACACCACTCTCTCTCTCTCTTTGCACTGCCAGGGTGCCGGCACCGAAGGGGACTCTCTCTCTCTCTCTCTCTCTCTCTCTCTCTCTCTCTCTCTTACATGGACTGTAACCCCAGAGGGACCACGGCTCACGGGCGGGTGGGCACGTCGACCAGCGGCTGGGCGGGCAGGGCAGGGGGAGCATCAGCAGGCGGGTGGGGCCACCAACCCTCAGCCTCAAACACCGCTTATGGTGCAGGGGAGCAGCCATGACGTCACCCTGAGCCTTCGGCTTCTCCACCTCCAAGGCATCGTTGTCGTCGTCGTCCTCCACTTCTTCCTTTGCCGCTGCCGCCTCCAGCTCCGATGCCGATGGGTTCGGCTTGAGGAGCTCCGGCTTCTCGTCGTCCGCCACTTCACCCTCCAACACCCCATGACCTCCTTCCCTGGTGGCATCCTGTGAACCCCCTCCAGTGGTGCAGCTTCCCCCACTAGTTCTCTCTCTCTCTCTCCCCCCCCTCGTGGGCCGGTAGGCCGTACGAGGGTGAAAAAGGAAGGAAGAAGTGGGTTAACTTAGACCACCTCCCCAGCCGGGTTCCAGCTTCCGGAGTTAACCCCCCTCTGTTCCTAACCAGGTTACGTAACTGCCGCTACCAAACCGCATAACGGGTTAACCCAAGGTTAAAACCGGGCTAACCCATAGCTAACGTGCTACCAAAGCGGTGCTAAAGATACATGAGTACTTGGACACTTCAATCTGAGAAAAGAAAGGAAAGGATTGAATTTTCAGCATTCAATAAATCTTACTCAAGGAAGTGGTTATCTAAATGCTCCACCAACTAAATGTGAACTCAGGGTTCCTGTTGCATCCACAGGCAAAGGGAGCAAAGCTCCTATATTTAAGAAATATCCAAATAGAAAAAGATATGCAATAGTCTTCTCAAACCATGTGCATACACTCCACTGCTACATGCACTGTGTGCAGAAAAGGCACAGATAAGAGCATGGATACAGATCAGCCAAACCTCTCAATTTGGAGAAAAGGAGCATATCACTAGCAAGGAAGAAAGGATCGGGAATTAAGCATATAATATTGGCTGGCCAGGGACATTACCGGTTCATCCAATCTGATCTGAACCCTAGACAATCTGGGCCAATCCACTTGGTCTTTCCTTGGCCAAGATCAGCCCTCTTCTTCCGTGTGCTCTTATCAAAGCAAGGTAGATGTTAGGCCCAACGAAAAATAATGCATGTGCAGAGGTTAAGAACAAAATAATCACTGCATCCGTTTAATATGAAGCTACCCAGAGCATATCATATACGAATATATGAAAGGCCTGTAAAATGCATAAATATGGAAGAGGATTTAAAAAAAGGAAGAGGGCATCTGCAGTAGGAACCAGTGACGACGAGGGACCGAGAGGAGGATGTAGAGGAGACGAGCTCGTATGCTAGGGAAGCCACCGCTACGCGCACTGATGAAGGGGATGACATTACGGAGGAGCCTTAAGAACTTAAAATAGAAGAGCGGATGTCAGAGTAGGGACACGAGCAGGATTGGTGTGTCGATTTAACACATCGCTGCAAATGGCGGTGGTAATTACACAGCCTCTCGGGAGTAAAAAAATGGGGGACGTCGGTAACCCTAGCCGAACGATCGTCGCTCGATCGGAGTGTTTTGCAAAGGTGATTGGACAAGGGAGGGTGTAGGCGTAATTAGGTTCCCCAACCACCCTTCTGATGTTGCAATCTATCGTGATGGTTGCTGGTGACGTTAGCCCCAGGAATGCACATCCACTGTGATGGCGAAGGCAACAAGCTACACCAAGACTGGCACAGTCAAGAGGCAGCGAGAGTGCGATGGCGGAGCACGGCGTCGAGGGTTTCGCGAGTGGAGAAAGGAGGATAAGGGTGTTACATAATCCACATGGGGTACCCTGATTTATACCGTAATTTGACGACAGGCCAGTGGCGATGGCGAGTATAAGGGTGACAAATAGTTTCCTAGTGCTGACAAATGCCCTATAGCAGTGACAAATAGCTACCTAAGTCTGAAAAATAGCTTGCAGCACTAAAATTGTGAAAACCTCAACGTCTACGCATGAAGAAAAGGCAGTGGATAAGGGTGCAAATATCCTATCAGTGGCGACAACTAGATCTGCAGAGTAGACAAATACACTGGTAAGGGTAAAAAATAGATTCTTGAGATAACAAATGAAAAGTAGAAGGAGCTGAAAGAAATGGGCAAACTATAAGCCCTGCATACAAGTACAAGAGACGGCCAGGCCCATCAAGCATCAGACTCGCTCCGCCCCAGGTCAGTAAGGCGGGTCTCACTCTGAAGAGCTTCCTCCTAGAGCCCCTCAAGCCTACGGCGGAGAGTCTACATCGACACGCGCAAGACTGCGCTCCTCGGTTTCTCAGACCCCTCGCAAAGGCTCCTGGAGCCCCCTCAAGCCTATGGCAGAATCTACATCGGCGCGCGCAAGACTGCGCTCCTCCTTGGTCTCCTGGACCTCTTGCAAGAGTTCATCCACTCTTCGGGAGGCCATCTGCTCGCGCTCGTAAGTGGCCTTGACTTGGGCGCCCACCTCAGCATGGGCTCTCCGAAGTCTTCAAAGTTGCTCCTCCTCCTGCCGAATCGTCACCTGAGTCCTCCGCTTCCGCTCCTAAATCGCGTGAAGGCGGGCGAACTCCTCCCACGGAGACGCAAGCTTAGTCATCCAGGCGTCCCGAGGGAGACCATATGCATACATCTGGCAATGTTACACCGGGTTGAGGACCATTCGACCACTCCATCCCAAGGGCCAGGAAACTCCGAGGCAACTATGAAGCCTCACCAGCTGAAGGGTGGCACTGCACTTGAGTCTGTGCTACATGGTATCTGCCTCAGCTCGTGTACGACCGACATCAACCCAGACCAACATGCCCTAAGGGCTGGTCTACGCCAACTCTGGCTATCACAAGTCAACGATGAACCAGCTTTAACCTTCGGCTACACACCTCAGATGTTAGTCGGCACATCTTTGGCGACACCCCAACAGTTAGCCAGCTTTAACTTGCGGCTACACACCTCAGCGGTTAGCCGACACGTCTTTAGTGGCATCTCAGTGGTCAGCCGGCACAACGACTTTTTGTCAACGCACCCCCAAGGGTTGGCCAATGTCAATTTCCAGCTATCACAAGTCAACAGTCAATCAACAACGACTCAGACGAATGTATCTCTCCCAGACAGGTCCACATCAACTCTAGGCCAACAAGTCTCTCAGAAGTAGGCCTACATCAGGGTTCCTAGACAAAGGCTCAGTAAAAAGGCTGGTACGGGAGATCAAATCGTCTGATCATGGTGAGCTTTTGCAAGTAGGTTCCCCCCATCGTCCTTCATTCCCAGTTAAATTTTCATGCCGATCCGATCCTATTTGCCCCTCCTCCCAGTCACTTCTTTCCACCCCTCACAGTCTGCCTGTGTGCAGATTTGTGAGATAGTAGTCTAGAGATCTATTTTTTCTGCCCCCAAAACCATGTCAAAAATTTACAAAATAATTAGTGCGTGATCCTCACTTCTACCCCTGTCACCCATAAAATTCTCAGTGTCCAGATCTGAAAACTCCCCTTCGGTAAAAATTCATTCTCAGATAGGTCACACCGTGCCCTGCCTGTCCTGTGATCCGAGCTAGAAACCACCACCAAGTTACAAGGTTTTCATTTCCCGCTCCACCATTGGATGGACATGAGATTCCCATATGTCGAAGCTTTTTGAATCCCCCTTGCAACGGCACTAGCCTCGTCTCGATCCGACACCAGATCTAAGTGTGGCGGCTATTTTCGCCAGAGTGTGCAGGTCTGTCCAAGTTTGTCCTGAGACAGGCCAGTAGAAGGAGGACACAAGTTAAATCCTCAAAAAATACGTCGGAGTAGAACCAGTAGCCACCCCTCCTAGGGGTCGACCAGGGACCCTCCGTCAGCGTCCCGGTGGATCGTAGCCTTCAGAATATCCTCGGAGACTAACATCCCTTTGGACGCCTGTGCTTGCTGTCCTGTCAGCCAAAAATTACAGATCCGGAGTCACTGCCCGTCAACCCAGGATCGGAGCTCCCGGACCACTGTTGTGGCCTTTTACCTCCATGTGTGGAGTGGGCCGTAATTATCATGCTGCAATTAATTATATTATTTGTACTGGGAGTTATGATTCTTGGCCGAGAAAGTCTTCCCCACGCCCCGAGCGTGGAGGTACGTCTCCGCTTCTCTCTGGTCGCTTACTTTTTTAGTATATGTTGAATGCCGCGCTTGCATGAGATAGGATTACTGGCTCGTTGCGAATTCCATCACCGCTATGAGAGAGCATTCATGTGACCCATCCCGTGGCCCAATCCAGTACGGAGGAGTGTAGACCACCCTTGACTCACGTCGATTTCTCAACCGTGCGGATCTATGCGCTTCTATAGCTAGGGACGAGTCGTGAGTTACGCTTCTTGCTGAGGACATTTCTCCTCTTCTGGAGCTCCTTGGAGTCACACTGAGGTGTTCTTACTATTCATGTCTTGCTGGTTGCGTCTGTCCTAGGCTAGTCAGATCAAAATAGCAAGTCCAAGGTTGCATTGTCCATCTGAGTCACACCCATCCCGCATCAACGAGGCAATCCCAATGCAAAGTCCAGGCTAATGTCTTGCCATGGACTATCTGGGATGGGGAGGGGAGTATAGAGGCCGATATTTCACTTCCTTTGTTTGGCCATAGCGCAAGTGTGACATTGGGTCACGATATGAGTGACATCCCTCTTCAAGTTCGGCCAATAAAATCTATGCTCAACCGCCTCTATGGTCTTGTTCCGGCCGAAGTGGCAAGCAAGACCTCCCGCGTGCATCTCCCACGTAAGAAAGTCACGAACAGAAGTCCGTGAGATGCACAACTTGTCACCCTAGAATAGGTGACCCTGTTGAATCACAAACTCGCTATAGCCACGCGAGGGCCCTGCTTGAAGGACGACATAGATTGGACCAAAGTTCATGCAATCAACATAGGCATCCTTCAGCCTCTCTAAGCCTACCACCTCAACACTCATAGTGGTCAACATCATCATCCGCCGACTCAGTGCATCGGCTACCTTGTTCTCTGCCCCCACTTTATGCTTAAGCACAAAAGTATACTCCTAGAGATACTCCACCCAATGGCTATGGTGAGCATTCAGCTTCTTCTGGGTAAGGAGGAATCGTAAGGCCTCATGATCAGATAAGAGGACAAACTCTTGATGCAAAAGATAGTGCCTCCAATACCTCAATGTCTGGATGACTGTGTAAAATTCTTTATCATATGTGGAATAATGTAGTTTGGCATCATTCAGCTTCTCACTAAAGAATGCGATGGGGTGGGACTCCTGGCTCAACACTCCTCCAATATAGACTCCAGAAGCATCACAGGTGACCTCAAACACCTTAGTAAAATTAGGTAACGCAAGGACATGTGCCTGGGTCATACGCTCCTTGATATCCCAAAATGCAGTGGCCGCAGCCTTAGTTCATACAAATACCCCCTTCTTAATTCAATCTGTGATCAGGGTAGTGATAGAGCTGACGCTGCGAATGAAGCGATGGTAGAATGTCGTTAAGCCATGAAAACTCCAAACATCGTGGAGTGTGTAGGGTTTGGGCCACTCCCTGATGGCCATAATCTTCTCCAGATCAGCGGAGACTCCATCTCTAGACACAATGAACCCGAGGAAGGTAATCTAATCAGTCATGAAAGCACACTTCTTCGGGTTGGCGAATAAGCTCTCTCATCTCAATACAACACAGACCTATCTAAGGTGGTCTAAGTGGTCCTCCCTAGTGCGGCTGTAGATAACAATGTCATCAAAGTAGATGACCAAGAAAACCCCTATCATAGGGCGTAAAACTTGGGTCATCAACCGCATGAAGGTGCTAGGGGCGTTGGATAATCTGAAGGGCATAACCAACCACTCATAGAGACCATCCTTGGTCTTGAATGCTGTCTTCCATTCATCCCCAGGCCAGATCCGCACCTGGTGATAGCCACTACGAATGTCTATCTTTGAAAAGATAGTGGCTCCCGAGATCATGTCCAGCAAGTCATCTAATCGGGGAATGAAAAAATGATACTTCACTGTGATCTTGTTGATCGCACGGCTATCAACGCACATCCTCCATGTGCCATCTTTCTTCGGGGCAAGCCAAGTGGGAACAGCACATGGACTCTTTCAGTCCCTAAGAGATCGCCGACTCATCAACTCTTTGACCTGCCTCTGAAGTTCGGCATGGTCTGTGGGACTCATCCGGTAGTGGGGAAGGTTGGGCAAAGATGACCCCGAGACGAGGTCGATCTCATGCTGGATATCCCGCATGGGTGGAAGGCCTCTAGGGAGGTCCTCCGGGAAGACATTTGAAAACTCTCACAATATTGTAGCTATCTCCTGGGGTTGCTCATCCTCAGACCTAGGGGCGACATCTTCTACTCCTCGGACAACAACACTCTACGTGATGAGCTGTGTCCATAACCCCACCTCTCCATAGCCCAACCTCCACAGTCACTTAAGAGAGCTAAGTTGAAGTCTATGACATTCTTGATCCCAAGACCTTGTGCCTTGCTAGTAACCAGTCTACCCCAAGCTATGTCGTGCCAACCCCTATATCTCTCCCCACTCCCGTGCCAGAAGAATCTAGCATTGAATGGAGTCAATCTTCCTCGTCACCGTCTTAGGGATCCAGAACATAGAACGGAAATAAGTAGGGAGGCTATCCAAGACCAATCCACACAAAACCATTCTACCCCCCTAGGATAAAGACCCAGCCAACTTGGACTCATACCTTTGAATGATAGGAAGCTAGTCTGCACATCAAATGGAGCCCGGGGTAAGAGGGAGACCCAAGTAGGATAGGGGGAACTCACCAATCTTACAATCCAACAAGCAAGCCGACCTCAACATGTCTCTATCCTGCAAATTACCTCCTACAAGCAGACTTTTGTAGAAGTTAACTTTAAGGCCAGTGACCTCCTCCAGTAACGTTCGAGTGAGTCTAGCCATGTAACACTATTGCTCGCCCTCTGCCAGGAACAAAATGGTGTCATATGCATATTGTAAATGAGTAATAGAGGGAGCACCTCTACCCGCTTGAGAGCCTTTGATCAAACCAGCCACCTCAACCCTCAAGATACTAGCCAGTAGTACGAAGAGGAGGGGAGACATAGGATCCCCTTGGCGCAATCCCCGACCGTTATGGAACCAAGAGGACGATTTCCCATTATTAAGGACTGCAAGGGAAGGTGAAAAGATACAAGCTCTAACTCAACCAATCCACCTCTCCCCGAATCCCATCCTCTCCATCACATCAAAGAGACATTGCCAATTCACTCTATCATAGGCTTCTTCAAAATCTAGCTTGAGGACCACCTCTGACCTCTTTTAGTTCTTCAAAGCAAAAAAGACACTCATGCGCCATAAGAAAGTTATCTAAAATATGCCTCCCTCTAATAAAAGCTCCCTGAGAGTGACTGACCAGCCTATCCACCACTGTGTATCAATTTTCAACCTAATCTTTAAAATTGATGAAAATAAGTCACTCTCTGTTTGGCAAAAACACCATAATTTTTAAATTTTAAGTAAACTTGTTTGTTCTGCAGGTTGGCCTTCGTCATTTCCCCAAGCCGTCCATGAGCTCCCAGGCATTGATGACGGTGGTCGGAGATGAGGAAGGGGACCCTATGGGGTCCCCCTCAGCGGGGGGCGCTGGTGGGGACATCGAGCGGTGGATGGGGAGGAGGGAGTAGCCGTAGGTGGTGGCGGTGAGGGAGATGACATGGTGGGAGTCACCGCGATGGACGGTCGGGTGATGCTCTCGTTCCCACCGTTTGGGCATGTTTCGCTGTTGCCAAGGCCGCCACCGTGCTCGTCCTGGGAGCCTATTACACCAGGCGCGGCGGTGAGGAAGGCCTCTCCTAGGGCATGACGGGCTTCTCCCTAGTCACCTTCACCTACTGCCTCGTGGTGGGGGTGGCTCTGCTGAGGCCCATGTACGGACCCTGGGGCAGGACCTAGTCATGCAGTCATCCGTGCTGCAGGCGCTCGTGTGGCTGACGGTGTTCATGTTGACCTTGGAGTATTGGAAAGCCAGGGCCGACGCCGGCTTGGTGGATGATGGTGAGTCCGCTGCCATGTGCATTGAGGTGCCAAGCGAGAAGGCTGACGATGGAAGCCTGCAAATAATCGGAGCACTGGCGATCGAGGCCGGAGTTCATTTGGGGAGAGGACCTTCGTTCTGGTCTCTCGTGAAGGTTGTGATCCTCACCGCACCTGCTGAGAGAGTGCCGGGGAGAGGGAGGGAGTGCTGGGGAGAGGGAGGGAGTGCTGAGAGAGAGAGAGAGAGAGAAAGGGGGCCGAGTGTTAGGGAGAGGAGAGAGAGAGTCGGGAGGGGGTTGGTAGAGAGGGCGCCAGGAGAGAGAGGGGGCCGAGCAACGAGGAGAGGGAGGGAGCAACGGGGAGAGGGAATGGGTGCATCGGGAGAGAGAGAGAAAGAGAGGGAGGGAGCACAGGGAGAGAGAGGGAGAGGGAGGGAGCACGTATAATTAACGGATAACTGAATTACATAAAACTCAAGCAACAGGAAGAATTAAGACACAACTTAACTAATTGAAAAATAGAAACGCACCATCTAAAAGGTAGGATGTCACTGCTCAGCACGAAGAGGCTGAGACGCTGGTGAGTCCTGCTGAGGTTGTGGCAGCACAGGTTGAGACTGGGGCTGCTGTGGTTGGGCAAGTGAAGAGAACTGCATCGGTATTAGCCTGAACGGGTAGTCTCGAACAACATGGCCCGGCTGATCACAGTGAAAACAAACCACCGGCAAAGAACATGGCCTGCCAGGGTGGCTACCACCACACCTAACACACGATCCTGGTTGACGGATAGCAGGTCCCTAACACTACTGAGAGGACAGGACTGACGATGGAACAGCACCGATAGAAGACTGTTGGGCACGTCGCTTCTCACGCTCCCTTAACTTGCTCCTAGTATTCATGGACAGAGGTGCACCACGATTAATCGGCATGAGAGAGGAGGCTCTAGTTGCATACGGCTGCATGCCTTATCGATTCTCATGCCTCTTATTCTTAAATCTCCAGAACTTCCTGCCTTTGGACTTGGAAGAAGAAGCACCATCGGCAGAGGAAACAACGGAAGGAACTCCGGGGATGCTTGGCAGATAGACCTGCTGCAACTACCTGATCGGTTGAGGGATAAGGTGATGCTGCACACCTGGCTGGGCAGATTCAACCTGGGCGCGCACTTGAGATATCACCTGTCCTACTCTTGGCGGCAGACAAGGTAGCACAGCTTCACTCTGCGATCCACGCTGAACATTTGGCAAGCCTTTCACAACAGGGGCGGGAACTGCTGAAACTTGACTCGGTGCAGACGCATAAACCATCACGACAACCACCGGAGGAGGAGCACCAATTCCCTCCCTGGAAATACGCGCCTTCCGACGATGCGCCATCAAAACCTAAGAAGTACATACCGATAAAAATCACATCAATAATCACGAAAAACACCCTAAGCTAGCAGTAGATGACTCAAGTGGACTTGCTCTAGACTAACGCTATGCAATGAGGAGATCCTAGTCCGTCGAGAGGAGTTCCCGAACGGAGAGTCCTTCCTTCACCGAGAGAGGGTAATCCTTAGAGACAGATGAGAAGAGAAGAGGGAGATGCATGCAATGCAATGCCTTATAAAAAGAGTGTGTGAAATACAAACAGAACAAAGAGAATAGAAATCATGCAGGATAGAGTAGAACTAAGCAATGTTTACAAAACAGATAAGAACATGAATTACACAAAATAGAATAACATTAAACAATTTTCACAAAATAAGTAAGAACATGAATTGTATGAGAAAGAGTAATACTAAGTAATTTTCAAAAGAACAAGATTTTTTTTCTTTTTTTTAAACTTCTTTTTCACCTTTTTTTGTTATGTTTTGTTAAATGGGAGGTGCCAAGTGGGGAATGCCTTTGAGAGAACACCTCCAACACTTAAACCTTTCGATGAACTGCAGGGACTTTGGGGGGAGTGCACGCGGTGCACGAGGGATGAATTTTATGCAAAGTGCTAATGGGAGCACAACTGTAGCGCACGCAGGTGCAATAGGGAGTGGCACACGTAGGTGCCGAGTGGAGGGGCACACGCGGGTGCCGGGCACACGTGGGTGCCGAATGGAGGGGCACACGTGGGTGCCGAATGGAGGGGCACATGTGGGTGCCGAATGGAGGGGCACACGTGTGTCGAATGGAGGGGCACACGTGGGTGCCAAATGGAGGGGCACGCGTGGGTGTCGAATGGAGGGGCACACGTGGGTGCCGAATGGAGGGGCACATGCAGGTGCCAAAATATGGGTAACCTAAGGAAAGCTAAAGACTGTCCCACCGTGATTGCCAAGAGATGTGGATGACGGGATCACCCATGAAACGGGGGTAATTATGGGTGTTTAGGAGAGTGAAGGGAGAGAGAAGAAGAGAATGACCCGGATGAGGACAAACTAAATCACCACGGGATGTTGGTTTTGGTTTAGGAGAGAGTGGGGAGAGAAGAAGAGAATGTTATTGGTGGAGAGAAGAGAGGAGATGACCACTACCGGGTTTGAACGGGAAAACATATTTTGATAATGACATTCTATGAATCATGTTGAAACTGAAATGCATAAACACCTCAATCAAATCCATTTTGTGTCTAAGTATCAGAACACAGGTCCGTGCATAATCCTTCAAGAGCATATCAAGGTCGGTGCACATTTCTTTTTGTGCATATAGGTCGGTGCATACTTTGTGTGTCTGTATACAATATCTGCATATAGGTCAGCGTACATTCCTATTGTGATATACAAGGTCAGTGCGCTTTTATCATCTTATGCATATCAGGTTCGTGCACATTCTGATCAGTCTGCATATAGGTTAGTGCATAGTTTGCGTGTTTACATATAAGGTCAGCATATAGGTCAGTTCATATATTATATGTCTACACATAAGGTCTGTGCACATCTTGCATGAATGCACACAAGGCGGTGCACATTTTAGAAGAAACACATACAAAGGTTGGTGCAATTTTTGTAGAATGCACATGAAGTCAGTGCATGTTGTGCCTTACGCAAATAAAGGTCGGTGCATATTTTGCTAAACACATGTAATGGTCGGTCCACATTTTCATCAATGCATATGTCGGTCGGTGCATATTTTTCATACACATGTAAATGGTCAATGCTTGTTTTGTCATGTGCATGATCCTAGTCGATGCATGTTTATGACTATGCTTTATTAAGTTTGTGTACATTTTACCTTAGGTTACTAAGGTCGGTACATCCCTTGTCTGTGCCCTACTAAGGTCGGTGCATATTTACAGTGATCACTTAGAGGGTGTATGCACTCTCCTGTCTGTACCTATCTAGGTCGGTGCATCCTTATCCAATTCTACTTATCCGGTCAATGCACATCTGGCATTCTTGTCTAAGCATATCCTAAGGTCTATGCACATTCTGGCTTCAAGGTCTACGCATAGTGAGTAGTCTGTGCACACGTTGGTCTACGCATGCTTTAAGTCAGTGCATCTTATCTTATACACTATGGCATACTTCAGAACATCTATATGACCGGTCTGTGCATGAGTTGTTATTTCTTAATTTTCTAATTATGAATTCCGTATGCTTGCATCTAGGATCAGTTTCTTTGTATCTTCATGATCTGGTACACATACTCGGCCCTTAAATAGTAATCTTCCATCATCGGAAATAGAAAAATCTGGCCTTTGTTCAATATTGGTTTTAATCTCTAATAACACTGGATCATCATTTTGCAGCTTGACCAGATCTTCTATTAATGTAGGTTGAGCTTAGATACTAGCTATGAAACAATCTTCTTTCTTCATATCAATATTCAAATTCAATTGTGCGAACTAAGGAACAAGGTTGGTCCTCCACCTAAGATATTCCCTCTAAAACTCCTAAAGGTAGACCTTTCTTCTGGGTAGCCATTTTCCCTAGCACGTTCAAGTTAGGTTTCCAAGGAAAGAAACATGGCCCGAGTTGGGTGCTTAGATTTAGATTCCTATTTAATCATAACATGGCAATGGACTTCCTATCTAGATAGATCTGGTATTATGAAATTGCAGTTAAGTATACATGCACGTAACCTTATGCCCTACATGCACTGCTTATTCACTTTAGAAACACTTTCGTGCGTACATGCTTGCCTTGTTTATAAGCATACATAACGTTCCTTAATCATTTACTTACATAAATTGTCTCTTTCGTGAACATGCTCTTTTAGTTTTAAACTAAAACCTTCTTAAAGCATCACTGAGATGGACTTAAGAAGATTAGAACATGAGTTACAAATCATGGCTCTACATGTGATCTTTAATAGATTGGAGGGGTTACAACATAAAATTGAGCAAGCTAAGCTTAAATGTTCATGTATGGCTCGTGCTCAGAAATCCTACCTCAAAGAGAAGCTATGATCCTTAGCCTTTAAACATCTCCCCGATAGGCTCCAGATCCACCTTTCTTAAGCTTCTAGGTCCTCCTACCCAAGTATTGCTCCTAGAGAAGAATGAGATAGAGGGAAACAGAACTGATCTTAGATGACTATAGAGAAGGATGAAGGTATGGAGTTGGAGTATGATCTACGGCACTGCTTGTTTGGGGGATAAATCGGGATACCCCACTGAAAGTTAGCCTATTCCCTTTCGTTGCTCACATAACTATGCCAAAAAAAGAGAACACTATAAGTCACCAGTAAGCCAAAATATGAAATGAAACACCATCTGACTGTCAAATTTTTGACTAAAAAATTGATTTCCTCCAAGATAAGATAGACCCAGGAAAGCCACGGCCTACATGCATCAATAGGAGATCAAAAGATCATGGCGTGCACCTAGACGGTATGGGATGCTGAGGATGTGGCCTATCTTCGAGGGCAAGACCAGCGTGAGCACCAGAGGCTGCCCCTTCCTACGAAGTCTACAATGACGACAATCGCTGCGGAATCCACGACTGTGGAAGGTGGAAGGGAAGGTGGCACCGTCGAGGGTGACAACACCCGCAGGGCGACGATGGCGATGGCGGCTCGACATACGTTCTCCCTCGATGGTGGATCGATGTCCATTCTCCCACGTAGAGGGAAGGGATATCAGCATGTAGAGGGGAAGGTGGCACTGTCTAGGGCGACAGCACCCGCAGGAGACGATGGTGATGGTGGTTCAGCATATGTTCTCCCTCGATCCGGTGCGTCCCGCGGTGGCTCTATTGGTGGCAATAGAAGGTAAGATCGACAACAGGTAAGGGACGCCAGGGTGCGGCAGCTCTAGTGTCAGAGAGAGAAGGTGAGAGGGGCACAAAGGAGTGTGACGACAGCACTACGGTGAATTGCCCTTCCCACGGTGGGAAAGAGGGGAGAATGAGAGAGATGAGGGGTCAAGGAGGTGAGGAGAGGGATAGAAAGAGAGACAAAGAGAAGCGGAAGGGCTTCACGATGGTGAGCTCTCGGACCGCCATTGTTGGGAGGGGGAGTGAGAAGAGGAGAGAGACGAGAAGGTTTTCACCAAAGATCGGCTCGGGAAGGTTTGGGAGGATGGAGTTTTCATGGGGAAGGAGGTCGAGAGGGTGAAGAGAGATTTGAAAAAATAGGGGGAAAATAAAAATTTATCAGCCACCCAAAAGATATTGTACACTCGCGTCATGCAATTGTTACGTTTTTTTTATTTTTTAAAACACTTTATGCCTACATTTTATTAAAAGTGAGTACAAGGCTTGGGCCACTCCACTATAGCCCTGACCTTCTCCGGGTCAGCGGAGACTCCCTCGCCAGACACGATAAACCCCAAGAAGGTGACCTGACTAGTCATGAAAGAGCATTTCTTAGGGTTGGCATAAAGACTCTCTCTCCACAAGATAAGATAGACCTACCGTAGATGGTCTAAGTGGGCCTCCCGGGTGTTGCTATAGATGAGAATGTCATCAAAATAAACTACCACATAGATCCCAGTCAAAGGTCGAAGGACCTGGGTCATCAACCGCATAAAAGTTCTAGGAGCATTAGTCAGCCCAAAGGGCATGACCAGCCACTCATAAAGACCATCTTTGGTCTTAAGGCCGTCTTCCTCTCATCACCTGGCCGGATCCGAACCTGGTGATAGCCACTCTTTAGATCGATCTTGGAAAATATAGTGGCTCCCGCCATCATATCAAACATGTCATCCAAACAGGGAATGAAAAATCTATACTTCACAATGATCTTATTGATAGCATGGCTGTCAACACACATCCTCCAAGCACCGTCCTTCTTAGGGGCAAGCAATATAGGGACGGCACAAGGACTCATGCTCTCTCTCAACGAACCTCTACCAAACAACTCATCGACCTCGCACTGAAGCTCAGCATGATCGACGGGGCTCATCCTATAATGTGGCAAGTTGGGCAATGAGGACCCCGAAATTAGGTCAATGGCATGCTGAATGTCCCTGATGGGGGGGGGACCCTCAGGTAGCTCATTGGGAAACACATCAACAAACTCCCGAAGGACATCAACAGCATAAGATGGGACATCACTCTCTGCCTCTCTAACCACCTCTCGGACCACGATAGCAAAAATGGGATCCCCTCTAACAAAATCTTACTCGAATTCCCGTGGGCTAACGAGCATCAACCTTAGAGGTGGCGGGTCATCTGAAGTGGCAGCGTCAGAAGGAACGTGATGTAAAATGACATTGGGACCGACCAAATGACCCTCGGACCTAGCAAGCAAATATTAGACGGACCGGTGATTTCAATCGAGCGGACTCACAAACCCATTTTCTTTTCTTTTTCTTTTCCTTCTTCTTTCTCTCTTTTCCTTGTTCCCGTTGAGAGCTCCCCCCCCCCTTCGACTGTTGTGCCTTCCTATTCCCCATCCTAGCATGACTGCGGCATTCCCTCCCTCTCTGACTGTAGACAGCGAGCAAAGGTGTTGGCGTGGCGGCAACGGTGGCGGTGTGGCAAGCGCGGTGGTGCTAACTTTGTGGGGTGGTGTTCGTGGTTCAACTAGATTTGAAGATCAGTGGCGATCTGATGGATTTGAGGCTTCATTGAGGTAGGGGGATGAATCCAAGCCCTCTTTCCTGCATTCCCCTTGATTTTTAGGCCGAGGAGAGGTCGAGAGGGGCATGTTTTGTGTCGGGATGGGGAAATGCATGATTTAGGGTTTAAGTGCCAGATCTAGCATTTTCTAAGGTTTTTGACCATTTGTTGGGCCCCATTTGATGCTAGAGGTCTAGGGGAAGGGTTCCCCTTTGTATTCCCCTTCATCTGGGGGTGAATGGGGTGTGGATCGGGTTTCTCCGTGCGAGTACATCATTTTTGGCTCGAGTTTTCATCGCGGTCGTAGCAGGGGCCACGTTCTTGAGAAATGCGGTGTGTCGTTAGGTCGTGTTCACTGGAGAAGATGAACAGTAGGGCGGTTGGGATCATGCCCTGTCGATCGACCACGTCTATAGAGTCACGATTGTGGTGGAGACCGCGTTAATGTCATAGTGGGGGCGACCACTGTGTTAGAGCTAGGCATGTGCGTTGCCGATCGCGGTCGAGGAACAGACCGCGACTCAAGGTCACGATCCTCTAGGAGACCGCGTCAACGCGTTGACACGACCCATGTGTGGGGCACATTCTGGTTACATCGTGACCCTCGTCGGGGGCGCATTAATCATCACAGCGCCAATGGTGGGTGCGTCCTTGCTTCTTCGCTCACCGTGTTTTATTCGAGCTGTCGGGTGCCCAGGGAATCGGGGATTCAACCCCTTGTGGTTTTTGGCTCAATGGGTGCTCTGAGTCTCCTGTAAGAGTCGTGTGTGTGCCTAGGGTGTCCCGTAGGGGTGGGTTCCCTTGGTTTGTATGTCCGTATGATCCAGGGGTTATCGGACCCCACTCGTGCCTCGATTTTGTACTCCATCGATCTGTGTCATCGAGAGTTGGTGTGGTGCGGTGAGTTGTTCCCACACCTCGTTAGTGTGGTGAGCGTTGGTTTCCGTGAGCTAGAGTCTTACCTCTAGTGACCCGTCCACCAGTCGTAACTTCCTTGCTCACGCGTGTGCAGACCCACTTGGGAGTGGAAGAGAGCGTGACCCAGAGAGAGATGATTTTTAGGCTGGTTACCGTATGTCCCCTCATCTTTACAGCCTGCATCCGGGCTAGGGGGAAAACCAGCTAGAGGGCTTGACCTAGAGCGCATGGTCTGTGTGTGGACACGTTATTGGGGACGTCGGACGCGCTGACGAGTGCAACCCCAGCTAGTCCTTGTTCGTGATACTTGTTGCTTGGACTCACTTCAGTCGTACTCATCTTGCTTTCTCAAAGGAGCCATGTAATGTTAGGTTGAGTTTATGCACAGATGGTTTTAATCCATTCGGTGGTTCAGTGACATCTTATTCTTGTTGGCCAGTGTTCATGACACCATACAACCTTCCGCCGGACATGTGCATGAAGTGAGAAAATCTATTTTTGTCCTTAGTAATTCCTAGTCCAAAAAGTCCCTAAAAAAATTTAGACATATACCTCTAGCCGTTGATTGATGAGCTTAATTTTTTATGGGCTGATGGAGTTGTTACTTATGATGCATGTAGGTAGTAAAATTTTATTATGAAGACTACACTTATGTGGACAATAAGTGACTTCCCTGCATATGAAATGCTATCTAGTTGGAGCACATATGGGAGGTGATGTGAAATGACCTATGGATGAGTTGGGACTGAGTAAATGACCCTCGGAGCTAGATTTGCAAGCAAATGCAATGGACCGGCAACTTCACTCGAGCAGACTCACCCGCTAAGTGCACTTTCATGCCCGTAGGCAATCTGGTGATGGTGGTGAGGGTTCGGGGTGGGACCTCATTGCTCTGAGGACTGACTAGCTTGGGATTGAACCCCTAAGGGTCCTGGGATGCCCACTCTCACGGGCCGCCAGCACATCGAGGGCGTGGGATGTAATGGCTCTCTCGTAACTCGCCTGTGGTAATCACTCAAATAGTAGCAATTTTAAGATCGAGCACTCAACTCACCGACCGACGGTCCACTAGCAGCAATACTAAGCTAAGAAAGGGTGAACCAGCAGAGAAGTGTGGTCAGGGGCTCACCTGATCGGTATGAAAATGTTGATCCTGATCAGAGACGAAGGTGAGTGGGGAAGCGTGACAACCTGTACGCCGCACCGATGATGCTTCGATCGACGACCTGCTAATACATTCACTACTTCCTCGCAGAGGGGTTGATCAAGGGGTGGGGGAATTAACTATTACAACCAAAACTACGTCCACGCAGGGAGGGGCTATAAGCCGGCCAGGCAGGGTGGGGGAGCTTGGTTAGTGGCCGAATGGACGAATTCTGTCGGTTCTGCCAGCTTCTGGAACAACTTGATAGGGGGTCGAAGAAGGTGCCACCACAGACTCTTCTGAGCTTAGAAGAAGCCGAAACCAGAACCAAAACTTCTTGGGTTGGCCTAGAAGGACGCCTGAATTTTGAGGGAATTTCTTGACGTCATCGGTGGTTGGGGTAGGGTCTGGATCAGGGCCGAACTGCTCTGACTCTGACTGCTCTCAGGTTGCTACTTCTGGAAGATGAAGGCACCACGAACACTCCCGGGCTCCGAATAATGTGGGACTGGAATCCCTGCGATCGTGGATGAGTCATCTTTGAGCTGGGACCAACGGGACCATCGTCGGAGGTCGGAGCTGACTGTGAAGACCAGAACAGTGGAGGGGTGTTGGAACTGGCTTAGGGGAACTAACCTGGTGCACCTTGCGGAGAAAATATGGAACTCCTGACTTCGAGCTCAAAAAATTCCTCTGCTTCTTGGAGATGGAAGGGGACTTGAAGGAGAAGCCCTCAGCCAAGTGGCGCCCCAAGAAGCATAGAAATTAGGCCATGGGAGCTTCTGCAAGTCTCTTCCGGATGTCTACCTGGGAGTAACTGCACAGTCTGGCGAAGATGGCTCCACCGGGCATCCCCAAAGTCAGAAGTTTACCTCCACACAGGGAGGGACTTTCAGTCGGCCAGGCACGGGGTGGGGAAATGTGTAGGAAGCCGGTTCTGCCCAAACTGGACTCGCAGGACAACAAGCCGATGCCAAGGAAACCACAGACTCCTCTGGGAATTGTAGGATGCGAGGTCAGTGTTGAACTCTCTAGGGGTGAGGTTGGGGCTTGCAGCAGGAGTTGAAGGTCGCTCGGGGCCCGATCGGGGCCGCTGTAGGTCAGAGTTGATGGACCAGTCAGGCTCTATTTTGACTGGGCATACAGGATAGAAACCAAATGTCATGGATGTCGTGGACTCCATGGAGCTCTGAAGGAGGCGGGACTGGTGCCGAGGTGTTTGGGGACATGGTAGGAGTTCACTGTAGAATCCGCTCATCGTCCGGAGTTCGAGCAAGGTCACTACAGGTCGAGCTTCGAGGGCCACCCTAGTTTTGCCAAGTCTGGTCAGCAGGACAGCACTGAGGGGTCAGGATCACCATAGGCTCCACCGAGCGTTGTTGGAGTCTGGGCTAGAGTCAACATTGCCGTGGACGAGTCTGCTTCACGATGTCAAAGACGGAGACCCCAGAAGAGGTCAGTGGTGGTCGCAATGAATAGAAAGGTGGGGAGGGGTCCAACTTGATCCTAGTGAGGACAGTCTACGCGCACCGGGGATGATAGTCGGACCGGGGTACTCTGGTGGTCAAATGACCTCTTCCTTCTTGGATCTAAAAGAGGACTCGTGGAGGATCACCTTGGTTGAAAGGTGCACCAGGAAGCCTGAAGGACCAGCCGTGGGTGCTTCTGTAACTCGCCTCAGGTCATCTACTGGAGACAGATTGCGCAGCTTGACTAGAATTGCTCCTCCCGACGGCTCCGACGTCAGTTGAAGGTGGCCAAACTCCCGTTGTGAAGTTGGCTTGGAGTAGATTCCAGTGGTGATAGGCTGGTCATCAGGAGCTACTCATAGAAGGTGGGGACAATGCTACAACAATGATTCCATTTTGCTACTGTTACTGGACTGGGTAGCAGTGGGAGATAGGGAAGGATTTTTGCAAATAAACCCAAAGACTTCTAAAGAATGACCATTTGGCTACTAAAGCCCTATAATTGCACACCTATTTATGTAAGAACATAAATAAAAATAAAAGTACATAAAGGTAAAAATAAAATGTGGATGCATGGACTCGATTCCCATCACAAAGGGGCTCTTAGCAACTCATCAGAAGGGAGACTGAGGCACTCACCCCCGTGTGCTCGGGTGGGGGCGAGCGGCGTGCTCGAAGGGGAGACGAAATGCGAGCAGCGTGCTTGGATGGGAGATAGAGGTGCTCGAGTGCTTGCCCCTGTGTGCTCGAGAGGGGAGACGGAGTGTGACCGGCGTGCTCGGAGAGGAGATAGAGGTGCTCGGGTGCTCGCCTCCATATGCCAGGAGGGGAGACGGAGTGCGAGCAGTGTGCTCGGAGGGGAGACGGAGTGCTCAGGTGCTCGCCCCCGTGTGGTCAAGATGGGGACTAGAATGTAGAGATCCACTTGGTAAACTAGAGGGTAGTAGGACCACATGTCCAATCCATTGTAGTTGGATGGGCTGGTTCTTAGCATACTCATGGTATGGGACTCTCCCTTGATCAGTGAAGCAAATGAACACAGAAAGCGAAATCATAGCAACGCTATAGGGGCGGGGTTTGAAGAAAATTTTGACATAATGAACAGAGAGCATTCAAACATTTCTTTCATTCATTTAATCACATAGGAGAGCTACATCATCCCAAGACTGAAATGTCCAAGGAAGAAAACAAGCAAGAAGAGGAAAGTATCCAGCATACATAGCAGAGAAAGAAAAGAAAGAAAAGGGGGAGGGCGAAGCATTGACTCCTCTCCCTCCCCTATAGACAACACCTTCTCTCTCTCTTTTGTTCCCTCTTCCTCATGCATAGGAGCACAACAGGAAGAAGAAGAAAGCTTCTAGGAATCACTCTTGAACAACACCAGCGAGGGGAAAGTAGAGTCACTGGGGGGAGGAGGAGCAGGAGCAGGAGGACGAGACTCTTCTTCTGGGCGTTGGGTCCTTTTTATAGTAGCGGGAGGCCCTTTTTAGATGCATGCTAGGGGGGTTGGGGGAGCTTCCCCCTTGTTTTCCCCATCATCGGGGGATGATCGGGGCGTGGATCAACGTTTTGAAATTCTTCCCGCCGGTCCCGTTCTCGGGTAAGTGTAGCGGTCGTTCCAGAGACCGCCACACTCCTCGAGCGGCCGTGAGTAGGACTGCTTCAGGACACTGTTTTGTCAGCAACTCAGGCGGCCCAATATTGGACCTCTACGCTCGGGTTAGTGGCTGCACGATAAATCGCTAACCCTGGGTTAGTGGCCGTTCTTTGACTGCCAACCTTATTTTCTGACCGTTGCACCCTCGGGGCACGTGTTTTGACCGTTGGGAGTCACGTGTCCCATAGCGGTCGTAGGTGCGACCGCTGAGGATGCCTCATGGTCCAAGGTAGGACCGTTTGTCTGGGATAGCAGCCTTACGATAGACCGCTATGCCCATTGTGACTCGCCTTCTAGCGGCCCAAGATTGGACCACTAGAGTCAGTGTGGCGGCCTAGTGTAGGTCCGCCTGACTGTTCTGGCGGCCCAGTATAGGACCGCCATTCCCTGGGCTGCCTGAGTTGGTCGCAGTCCCATTTTACTTCGTTCCGTGATTTTCATGAGTCAGTTACTACCTTCGGTAACACGTCCACTAGTCGTAGCCTTCTTACGGCACGCGTGTGCTGACCCACCCGGGAGTGGTGGAACGGCTGACCTGAGAGAGACGGTGAGTAGGCTGGTTACTGTAGGGCCCCCACGTACAACCGAGTCCAGGCTTAGGGGGCATTACCAGCTAGAGGACAGGCCTAGGGCGTGTAGTCTGAGTGTGCACACGAGGTTGGGGGCGTCAGACGGCACTAACGAGTGCGACCCCAGCTAGTCCTTGTTTGTGGTACTGGTTACTTGGTGTGTGTTTGTCTCCGCCTGGGGCGTTGTAGCTAGACACTTGTGACGTGGTGTAAGACGTCAGGGGACACATCCGGTCGTTCTTCTAGTGGGAGGTGCTCCTGTCTGCCGGTAGGTGTGGACTTGAGTTTTGACGGATCGAGGTTCAACCTACTTTATTAGGCATCTCCCGTCAACCACACAGCTGCTGGAAAATCCACAACCACGAGCTGGCGCCCCCCCCCCTCCACCCCCCTAAAATCCCTTTCAGCCCACACCCACCACCCACTCACCCACGAGAAAATTGACCGGGAGGACAAACACGAATCACTCACACCACGTTAAGTATGATTCCCCCCATCCATCCATCTTGTGGTGTGGTGTCTGGTGTGGTGTGTTGTGGTGTGGTGGGAGGGAGGGAGGAACTCGAAAGGCAGAAGAAGGATGCTTGCTTCTTCTAAAAGGAAGGAGAGAAAACAAACAAAACAAAAACCGGGGGCCGGCAGATGACGACGACGACGGCGACGACGAACCTCCGAGCGTCACCGGAATCTATCAACGGACTCGGGAAAGCTACTGCCTGCCTGCTGCTGAGGCGGGTCCATGTGATGGTTCTCTGTATACGTCTTCGCACCTGTGCCCTTGCCCGCTCGAGTGCTCTCTTGCTTCTGGTTAAGCTTGTCTCAATTAACTATCATGACTTCAAAAATTATCCAAATGTTGCTCCTGAAACTATATTACAAATAAATATATACAGATATGCATCATTATCTTTGTCGAAATATTACAAATATATAATCACCAAAATCGATCGTTACCGACATTCTATTTAACTGTGATTAACAAATTGGGCCCGCCAGCTTGAGTTGGTCCAACATTGAGGTTGGGCTGTGAAATTTATGATATCTTCGGAGTTATTTTAAAAATTTTATAAAATTTAAAAGCATTGCGCAGTCAGAATGTGCAACACAAATGAGTGTGCAGCAAATCAAACTCTTATAGGATGTTTGGTTACTATTTTTTATCTATTTTTTCATCTAAATTTAAAAAAGAGAGTAAGAGATCTTCTAACCTTATTTGGTGTTCCTCTCCTAAATTTAGGGAGAGAATCTTTTCCCGTATAAATCTTTCTCAAATAAAAAATAAATCTTGACCAAATTTTTTTTTTAAACACCCACGTCTCGGAACTTTCCCCTCCCTCCCACTCGCGACTCTCTCTCTCTCTCCCGAAAATAATCTCTCTCTCTCCCGAAAACACACACGCGAACCCCCTCCCTCTCCTCATTCCCACCTTCGTCCGTTCTGGGCCGTGCTGACCCCGGATCGAGGTGCAGGAGGTGCCGTTGGGACCGGTCCGTCGAGAGGATAGCGCTAGTAACGTTCATTTTGCGGATTGTCGATGTTTTGATTGGGGCGTGTCGTGGGACAACCCAGCTTTTCGGCGTCTGTTCGCGCGTATTTTGAGGTTTTCACGACGATCAAGGTAGGGGGATGATTTTCTTACTGCGCTAGGAACATTTTGACTGTACATGCATGATCATCGGTAGGCGTTTACCTTGGTTTCGGTGCATGGGGTAATTTTAGAGTTTTTAGGCTTTTAATTACATTAATGACTGTTTAGGGGTGATATTTGTGCTTGTTTGGATGCGGCGTAGTTAGGAAAGTTATGTTATTTTTCTTCCTCTACCCCTTTTCTTTTGAATTCTCGTTGATTCGGCTTGATCGGAGGGGAGTTTGGGTACAAACTCATCCTTCGAGATTTCCAGGAAGCATAACGGACCTATATAGGTGCGTTGTGCATTGCACGGCGGACCTGGTGAGGGCCACTATACTATCGAAATGTTAAATAGGTCGTTAGGCTGTGATGCATAGCGGACTGGAAGCAGACCGCCATGCATTGTATAGTGGACCTGCATAGGTGCGTTATACTCTGTGATTTTCTGAGTAGTTTTATGTGGATTTAACGTTCGGGTGACCTTAGCGGATGTCCCCCTGTGCGTTATCTTAGCATAGCATGTTCGCTATGGCGCGTTATGGTCCGTGCGTTTTATGTAGAATGGCTGGAGAACATAACGCATACACGGAGGAGCGCCATGCAATGCATGACGGCCCCCAGGCGGTGCGTCAGTCTGCAACCCCAGGGATTTCCTGAGTTCGGGTAAGTATAACGGCCCCATCTAGGCGCGTTATACTCTTTTAACGCCCCCTTCCTGGTCCGTTATACTCTGCAACCTGGGAAATGTTAAAATGCATAATAATTTGGTTGAAATTTTACTTATCGTATTTCTCGTGGATTTTCTTATTATTTTTATTCAATAATATATCGAGGTGTTACAGTCCAAGTCTTCTAGAAGCCCACCTTGGACCTTTGACTAGCCCCACATGGGCCCTAGAGCCTAGGTGGACTAATGGGGAAGAAGGTGGGGGCCCGTTGCTGGACTTACTCGATTTTTACAAATAAATCAAAACATCCTTAAGGACTAACAAATTGGTTTATAAAGCCTTACAACTGTAAACCCATTTTCTCAAGGATATAAAAGTAAACTAAAAGGACACAAATACAAAAATAAAATATTAGTGTCTGGTGTCGATTCCCATCAATTCTCTCCCGGTGGGAAGAACTCAACCCTGTCGATTAAGGGGTGCAGCTACCATGTGGCTCCAGCAGATCCGTCACCACACCAGGAAGCACGGAGTATGCTCCACTCTAAGCAATTGGTACCTGCTCATCCCATATACGTTCCATATGTGCACGCTGCTAGGGAATGAGGTCGGTGGTGGACACTCCGGGTTGGGGTCACTATCAAAGAAGGGAGACGGCTCAATGACTCACTAAGAATCACCACTGTGTCCCATTAGTGACTAGATCCGCTGCACTGAAAGAAGAGCTGATCCCATATCTCTCTAGCAAGTCCACAACATACGCATGATATCCAACTTGCCTCATACTTGAAAGGGACAAACATCGTGAGCTTACGACAGACTCGACAGACTCTTGACAAACTGGACAAAATAAAGAAAAATGCACACTAGTCAGTCCTAAGGCTATCCAGACCTAAGCAAAGGTGGACCCGGACATCCGAATGTATGACTAACATGCACCTGACGTATCCTGAGGTTGACTTCATGGGGGACTCCTAGATGTCCAAGTATAAACCAGTCATTCATAGATGACCCTTTGGATTTGGGGGGTTTGGGAGGTCTAGGTGGGCCAGGAGAGCCAAATTCTCTTTGTTCACTACCCTCATATGATGGTAAGGCATGCCACTCGTCCCAATCAATGGGCTCTTGGCTATGTGGTACATTTTGTGCATTGCTAGGTTTCATACTTTACATATAGGTTAGTTAAATCATACACTTATGAATAATTAGTCATACATATAGTAAAAAATATAAAAATTTGAGCATTTACAGTAAAATTCACACATCTGCTTGTTGCACATCAACTTCCAAATTTTTTTTACAGTTATTGGCTGTGCACCTTCCTCTCACAGGAGGTTCATTACTGGGTTCATGCGTTCATGTCAAATTCATTTTTTGTAGCCTCCCAGTTACTTTTTAGTCCCCCATTTTTTTGATAATGCCAAAGGGGGAGAGAAATTTGAATAGACATAATAGACACAATATATTGTCATCATCAAAAAGGGAGAGATTGTTGGGTTCAGTACACCCCCTCGTTGTCTTTGACAATAGTTTTGATGATTCCAATATATTATGTGTCTTATGCTTAATGGCGTCTTCATGGTGAACAAGCTAACATGATGATATCTTATCTTATAGGTTGAAAGTCAATGGTCTTTCATTTCATGAATACATTTCTGATGTTGACTCATGCGTGTTGTGCATGAGATTATTGGGTGTTAGATTTATATATGCATTGACTTTGGCCTTATGTGCATCGAGCTTGTCTTGGGTATTTTACAATCAGGTACTTAAGATTACGTAACTGAACTTGAATAGGTATGCATTGGATTGCTAAGGTAGCTTTTCTGTTCTCAAGATATTATATGAATTTATGTCTACTCATATTGAAAGAACTGACTTTGATGTGGATGAGTTAAGTTCAAACTAGTTTTGAATGTACTTGATGTGATTTCAATATGCATTGGACTGTTTAAAGCAGTTTTTCATTCCTCTTGGGATGGGTCAACTACATGGGTCGACCCCTGGCTCCTTAAGCATCAGTTTCCACCTTGTTGCCTAGTTGGTCTCCAAATGGTAAAATCATGTACTTTGAGTATGCTTTACTCTCAGGTATGTTCAGCTGGCCTTTTTGTAATGGGTCATGGTTTGCCTTACCCAAGTTATGATTTGCATTGATACATCTTTGGTAAATGTGGTTTGCTTCACTCTCCTTCATGTTTTTTTTTATTGGCATCTTCGTATCCTTACATCCTCCTACTATTTTCCTCACCCCATAGGGGTTAAAAAACCCAAAACCCCCAGGTATCCACCCTTCCAATTATGTGCTTCATTTATAGTTTACGCTTATAGATATTACACTTCCATAAACTAATTTGGAGTGATTTTCTTTGTCATTTGTGTTGTCTTGCAGGTCAGCAGGTGTTTCAACCCGAGGCCCATCCCTCCTGGCTGGCCGGAAGGGGTGGAGGATCGAGTTCCCCGGCTAGGGATCTGGAAACTTTTACAGTCTATTTTCGACTATCTACCAGAGGTGGCAGTCTTCCTAAGGCCATCTCCATACTACCTGTGGCCGGCAGTAGACCGTCCAAGTCCTATGCCTGAGTCTTCTTCCCGTGTCCTACTTCGGTGTTGGTAGCGGCTTATCGTCCAACCGCGTTAGCCATTCAGTGGTCGCCAAAAGACTATCCTCATCTTACATCAGCGCCGTCTGAATTCGACGAGTGTCTTCATCCATCTCCTTTCCAAGGTACGTAGTGCATTTTTCTTTGCACTGTCTACCTTGGTGGCGATCACGATCTGGTACTACACATAGGTGATTGATTCCATTGCATTATTGGTTCCCTTCCATGGTCTATTTGATACCATATTTGTCATACTTATTCACTCATGCCCATGCTTTTTAGATTAAAAATATCTACACCAACAAGTATGTCTAGCATGTCATCTATCCGGGGGATGGGAAACCCATACTTCACAGTGATCTTGTTGATGGCCCAACTATCCACGCACATGCGCCAAGTTTCATCCTTTTTGGGTGTGAGGAGGGCCAGGACGACACATGGACTCTTGCTAATGCAGAGGAAGCCCTTCTTGATGAGCTCCTCAATTTGTCTCCTAAGTTCGGCATGCTCAGTGGGGTTGAGGCGATAGTGGGGAAGGTTGGGTAAGGTAGCTCCGAGTACAATGTCAATGGCATGTTGCACATTACGCATGGGTTGTAGCTTATTCGGAAGCTCATCGGGGGAACCTCATATATACTGTTTCAATGATAACCAGGTGTTTGTTAAAGTGGAAGGGACTTCCTGAGAACCAGGAGGGGCATGTGATTCGAGTGATGTGACACCACTATGGGGGGTGGTAGCCACAAGACCAATGAGCCTTGGACCTAGAAAGCAAGTAATTTACGGACCCGTGACTTCACTCGAGCAGACTCACCAGCTTGGTGCACACTAGGGCCCGTAGGCAACCCAGTGATGGTGGTGAGGGTCCGGGACGGGACCTCGCTGCTCTGAGGGTTGGCTAGCTTAAGATTGAACCCCTAAGGTCCCTGGGATGCCGACTCTCGGGGGCAGCCAACATGCCAAGGGTGTGGGGTATAGTATCTCTCTCACAACTCACCCGCGGTAGCACTCAATTATTGTAAATTTGGGACCAGACACTCTCTCACCGTCCGATAGAGCTAAGAGGAAATACTAATTAAACAAGATAAACCAGCAAAGAAAGGGGGGTAGGATCTCACCTGATCAGCGTGAATACGTCGATCCTGACCGGAGACGATGACGAGTGGGGAGGCGTGGGCATGCACCCGCACGCCGCACTGATGAAGCTTCAACCTGAAAATTCACGTTACATGCACTATGCCCCTTGCAAGGGGGTTGGACTAGGGGTGGAGAATTGCATTACAACCAAAATGTACATCCACACAGGGAGAGGCGCTCAGCTGGCCAGGCGGAGAATGGAAAAGTTGAAATAGAAACCGAACAGATGGAAGACGCCAGTTCTGCCCACTCTCTGGAACAGGGGATAGATAGTTGAAGTTGACATTGTTGCAGCCACTCCTGAATTTTTTTGTCAATGAGACCAGTGGGAAAATCTTCAGGGTTGGATCAGGATGATGTCTGATTTTTGTGGAATTTTCTGGTCGACGGTGCTGGTCGGGGAAGGGCCGCAAATAGGGCCCCTGAGTTCTAGTTTTGACTGCTATGGTACCACAGTAGCTGGGAGATGAGGCCGTCACGAGCACTCCCGACCTCTGAATTGAGCGTGGCTAAAGTTGCTAGAATCTTTGACCTCATTGCCCAGATCCATCATAAACCCCACGGTCAACCCATGTTCTTAGGAAACTCCTCTTTCTGCCTTGTCTGTCCCTGACCTGTGAACTAGCAGCTTCTAAATTTAGTTACGGCCAGCACAGAAGATTTAAAATTCCTTCTCCAGCATGGGGTTGAAGCTCTCTGAGTGAGGTTTCCAACAGTACCATCCACATGTCGATCCGACGTCAGGGCAGATCCTAGAAGCCATTCTCACCGGGTCGCGTGGTTCTGAAACAGCAACACAGATCCATGGATAGCGAGTTCAACAAGTGAAGATCGGAGCCACCTAGCCATCCGCAAGGTGAGCCGGGGCATCCCCCTCCTAGGGACCACCCCTCCAGCAAACCTCACCACAGCGGGACCAGTCTCGCTCCATTCGATGGTCTGAGCAGTGCGTGGCCCCACATCTCGCAGAACACACAGTCCGGATAGCACCACGTCACGGCTTATCGGCACCGACGGAGCGCCCCAAAATGCTACCCGTCAACCCAAACACGTTACTCCCGGGCCCCACATGTGACCTATTACCTCCTTGTGTGGAGTGGGTTAATTTTTGTAACTGTTAATTATTGTTAACTAGGAGTACGGGTACGGTCGGGGTCATCTTCCCCACGCCCAGAGCGTGGAGGTACACTCGGCACCCCTCATAGTCATAGTTGCTTGCTTCCCTAGTATAGTTCTTTCTGTCGCTGCATGTGCCTAGTTAGGATCCTAACTCATCGATCAAAGTAATCACCACTGTGAGAGAGAGAGAGCGAGACCGTCTCGTGACCCGACCCGAGCACGAGAGTGAGTAGACCACCCTTGACTCGCTGCTGGTTTCTCAACCGTGCAGGTCTGAACGCTTCCCTCGTTAGGGACGAGTGCAAGCTTGCTAGAGTCTCAGTTTTGTGTCTCAAATTGGCATCTAGTCCGCATGTCCGTCCCGCATCAATAAGGCTGTACTCACAGGTTCGCACCAGACACCGTTGTCTATGCTCCCATGTGCGCACGCGTCCCCTATCAAAAAGAACACTCTCCGTCACATCCTAACGAGAGAAAAATCATCTCGCACTGTGCCAACACAGTGCAGGCAAGCGCTCACGCAAGAAGCAAAGTGGTACAGAAAATATAAAACCTATGCCAATTGCAGACTGTACTGGACCTTACGGACTCTGAGCACTGCAATATCTCAAATTCCCATGTACTTTCATATATCCATTACAACACACCCGCTCTGATACCAACTGTGGCGACCCAGTATCTGGGCTCGGGTAAACCCAAAACCACTTGGATCGTGAGAGGCCTCCCAAGAGCTGTAAAGCTCCGATGGGATAAAAGGAGTGTGCGAAGGTGTATAAGAGTACATTGAACTTCCCGATAAGGCAGTAAATAATTACTATATTTGATCAGGATTGATAAAATAGCAGAAATAAAATTACATTTTCTACAACAAATTAAACTAATAGCTACAACAGCTAGCAGAGTCCAATCCAACTAAAGACAAGTACAGTCCAACAGAAAAGGGAACATACCCTCAAGTTGGGGGAAGCCCGACACTGGCAAAGCTGGAAACTAAGAACCACGCACTGCACCACCAGACCATGAGTAAGAAGAGCAGCCACACCTCAAAAGTCAGGAGTGAGCCTCGTGTCACTGGCTCAATTGGGGTCCCGTCGATCCCCACTAAGAAACCAAAGTGGTAACAGCAGTAAGAACAACAATAGCAATGGCAGGAGCAGGAGCAACAACAATGAAAGTAAAGAGGATGCTGTATAGAGCAAACTATGACAGCCAATAAGACCTCGGCCCTCTAAACTACTCCTAACGGTAAGAACACAAATTCCCAAACACGCAGTCAGGAATCACCAAACTGACACAAGGAAACTCTGATTACATTGCCAGAACATGTCCTACTACAACAGGCGTATAGGCTTCACATCATGACCTCTCGGACATGGGAAACACCACCCAAAACAACGGCACACACACAACCTCACCATCGTGTATGCTACACAAGGCACGGTAAAGCCAGTCACAGGCTACCCTAAGCACTACGTCAATCATGATGGAGAATCGATCACAAATCACAAGTCACGTGTCATGTGATAGAAGCACCTCCTCACTAGAAGCAAAGTCAGATGTATCCACTGACGTCTTACACTACGCCTCATGCATCTCACACTCGCCTCAAACACAGTGATTGAGACACTGTACCAAGTACAAGGAACAACAGTAATGATTGACTAGTTAGGGTCACGCCCGTCGGTGCTCGTCCAAACGCCCTTGACCACGTGTGCACACACAAGCCCAATGCCTTGAGTTAAGTCTCTAGATAGTTTTCTCCCCCAGTAGGATGCTACTACAACGCAAGTGAGCCCACAAAAACTAGCCTAAAAATTGTATCTCAAGAACTCACCCCGCCACCGCTTCCAGGTGGGCCGACACCAAGTGTCGTCAGGCTATGACTAGTGGAGGCTCACTAGACATAGAGACTCTCCGAAAGAAACTCTGAAGTGTGGACAGGGTAAACACTCACCAGTCGCATGCACTACGAAACACAAGGCAGTACACAAAACTGTCGCCAGACTCAGGATAGACAACTAGACCTACATACAATGATCCTTGAGTCATACGACTCGGGTGAAGATCGTCGTAGATCATAGCAATATACTGTTAATCAGCCTAGTCCCTAAGCCAAAATCACTATAAAACATAAGTCCCCAGCCCCTAGGCTGCACATAGGACTCTCGATTCCGCACAATACAAATCACGGAATATGAGGGAACATCAAAGACCTCAGACTACATAGGCATGCAAATTGAGGTAAGATGATACCTTCAAGCGTCCAAAACCATACTCTCGATCCATACTGGATAACAGAGACACTCACGAGGTCACGTGTCAACCACTAGGTCACAACCAGGTTGATCAGAAACCATAATGACTCTCGAAGTACACAAAATGTTACTCGATGTAATGGCACCCTCGAACACCCTATAACACGATCATAGCCCTCATAGGACGTCCACGACATCCACGTACAATAGGATAACCAAGGGGTAGAAGCCCGACTGACAAACATGAAAGAGGCACCGTACACTGCTCGGGATGACACTACTCTTCTGGGATCCCTCGACACACAGATATGACTCTCACAGAATACCCAAGGCATCCATCAAGTCAAATGCCAACACCCTAACCGTTCGGGTCTAGCATTACTATTCTCGAGTATTGTATATTTTATCCTTTCTTGGCATTCGATTTAATGATTTCTTTTATTTTTGCCCAACATGCATCATGCGCATCTTTTTGAGCACATGGTTTGTCTGAAAATGTCTCATTAGTGATGGATAATTGTGCGTTCAGTGCTTTAGAGTAAGAGGAATAATTCCACTCAGAGTTAGAAGGTTCTCCCCGATCTGTTCACCTGGTTTGGTTGACTAAGAGTCCCTCGTCTGGAGTTTTAGTCAGTTTCTTTACTTTTCATTGCTACTTTGATTCCCTCATTTGGTTGTGGATTGTGTCCCCCAATGAGGTTGCCTCCTTTTTGCTTTTACTTTAGTTAGCTCCTCCAGACTGGTGTCGCTTTTAGTCTGATCGCTCCTTGTGTTTGGTTCAGAGCTTTCCGGAAGATTCCTATCACTTGTTGGTGAGAGAAACTGGTGTCTTTTACCTTAACGCCCACTTTTCAGTCCACTCTACTTCATTTCCGCTTCATCTCCATATTCCACTTCGCTTTCGCTTCACCTCTGCTCGCTCCCCAGCAAAGAGGACGTTAAGGAGGGGCATCTGTTGACACCCATTTTTTACTGATAAGTTGAGTCATTCCTCTTGCCACCATTTGTTGATGCCTCGAGTTGTCCATTACTCATTGGGCTATTTCCAAGCTCGTCTTTGGGCTTATTTTACGGGTACCTCCCTCCCTGGCTAGGTCTGCTTAAATTTAGGGCGTGATGGGTCTTGATTTTACTTGGATTTTGGGGTAAATGGGCTTGTTTATCCCAATTAATCAACTTCATATGCCCAGCTTGGCGCGGTCTATCGATGGGCCGTTCAGCCATTGCGCGGTTTGTGTATAACCGTTCATGTATTTATTGGATATTTAGGTGATTTTCTGAATTTTCACCGACGACTCGTTGCTGTGGGTGTAGAAATGTGGAACGCGGCGTCACAAGTCACATGAACAAGCATATATGCATAAGTGATGACATAATATGCCAATCAAGTGAATATCATCTATGCCTGTGGGGACACTGCCCTCTTCTCGTGCTCTGACTCGAGCTTGAGGAGAAGGATCCTACTCTCACCTTCAGGGTGCTGTACTTCGGCTCCCTTATGCTCAGTGTTTTAAGGGCACCGATTGTCTCATTAGGTCAAGGAGGAAGAGGTTAAAGATTATGACTTTCCTGGAGACCTTGGAGGTGTGGCCCCATCACAGGCAATGCTACCAATTTTCTTCACTAAAATATTCACGTGTGTGCATGCTGCCTTCTTTTAGTGGGCATAGGCTGACATGACCGGATAAGGATCTCCACGGTTATGGCAGACCAAGACCCGAGACATACCTCACCTCAATGGGCCCTATCCTAACATGAAGGATGGATGCAATGACTTGAATCCATGATGATCACTAGGCATTAGTGGTTTTTTTTTTAGGCATGGCCCTCGTGTCGAGGTTTCTCCCTGCTAGGGTGGTGGTTAGGTTCAGTAGTCTAGCCCAAGGTCCCACTACCTCATCGTGAACCAGGAAGAAGAGAATGAGTAGCACCCTATACCCTCGGCCCAGCTTCAACCTCCTTCAGATTCTGTGCTGTTTGATTCTGAGAGCGGAGTATGGTGTGCGAGTGAGTTAAGCCTGAGTTAGACTACAAAGACCGATAAGTGAATTTTCAACTTTGATGGTCCTCGAACCATGCCGATTGTTACACCTCTCTAAGGGTAGTATTTCTAATGAGGACATCACATGCTGCTCCTTATGGCTTGAGTCGTCCGCGTCTTTCTGAGGATAGCTCTATTTTGATCCTGACATGTTATCTTTATCTTGAGTCTTATTTATGTATTTTTTCTTTATTGAGTCATGTGGTCATGAGTCGAATTTCCCTTGTTTTGTATTAATGGGCCATAGTATCCAAGTTTGGGCCCATATTGGTTGCTTAGGATAGCTTTGGTCTTTTGTATGATTGCCAAGGTCATTTCGGTCATGTAAAGAGTTGGGTGCCTATAAATAGGACCCAACCCCCCTCCATTTGTAACAATTGTTGCTTGAGAGATACAAATCCCAGGTGAGCCTCGTGTCACTAGCTCAGTAGGGGTCACGCGGATCCCCACCGAGGAAAACACGTAGTAACACGCTAAAACAGTAAGCAACAGCAAGTAAGCAACATGCAGTAGTAAAGCAGAAAAGCTAAACTACAAAGCTGTAAAGGGAACAGAAAAGGAAGCAGGAGTAGGGAACAAGCTAAGGAAGAGGAGGAGGAAGAAGCCGTACCAGACAACGGCTACCAAACTAACCTCGGTACCCTAAACTACTCCAAGCAAGGGCAGGAGAGCGACTCGGAGCTGATAGAGTCAAGAGTTGTCAAACTGCCAACGCAAGGAACCTACAAAACAGACACTACAGCAAGCAAAGACAGAAGGGTGAACTCTGATCTACGAAGTCAGAAGCTTACCGAACTGTCAACACGACGCCAGGCTCCAAAAGAAGACCTGCAAGGATAACAAGAAGGCTTAGGGAAACCTAGACAAATGACTGACACGGACGACCGACGACACGATAAGAACGTCGTGCACACTGCCACATACACAACTAGAATGTCGTGCAAGTGACAGACACTGACCCCGAGTACAGCCACAAAGGACTCACCCAGAGGGTCACGACGCACGAGAAACATAAAGCGAACTGCGAAGGGTATCGCAAAGAGCCACGCGTCACGTGACTGGAGTGCCCCACACTAGAAGCACAGCCAGCTACGTGCACTAACATCTTATGCGGCACCTACTAGCATCTCATCTTCAATACCTATAGACAGGCAGAGACTAAGACACTGTCAGAACCAGAATAGTAACCAAGTCACGAGTGACTTGACAGGGGAATGCCCGTCGGCATCAGTCCAAAGCCCCTGACCACATGTGCACACACTGACTTTTACCTAAGCCAGGCCTCTAGCTAGTTTTCTCCCCCCGTAGGACGCAATGGTAACCGTGGGAGCTGACGGAGACTAGCTTAAAAACTGTGAATCGGAAGTGCACCGCTGTAAAAGCCATCACGCCAAAGCGTGCCGTAAGGCTACGACTAGTGAAGGCTCACAAGACACAGACTCCAAAAAGAAAGGGAGGAGCTGGGAGTTGAGCAGGGGGGACGGTTCCCTGCTCTTCCCCACTCCCCCTATTACACCTCTCTCTCTCTCTCTCTTACTCTCTCTTTGGGTGGTTGTCGAAGAGGAATCTCATGGCGGAGCTCTCTTCTTCTTCTCTTCCTCTCTATCTGTGTGTGCCGTGTATCTGTCTGTTCTCTCTCTCCTTTTGTTTGCAGCGAAGGGAGGGGTTTTTATACCCCAATGGCGGGATCGTTCGAAGGTGGGAAGCGCCCGCGGCTGGAGGCATTGAATGGGGATTTGACCCGTCGTCCTTGGTGGCAGGGGGAGTAGCCTGTGTGCCTTCTCCTCCGGTCGATAGCTCAGTGGGTTCTCTGCGCACCAAAGATCCCTAGGGGATGGGCATCACGTCGTTCTGCCGGATGTGCCGAGTAGAGGAGGAACCAAGGTGTTCCGCTGAGGAGCTGGGCCGCTGTGCAGCTGAGTAGCAGCCCAAGCGTGCCGCTGGAAGAGCTTTCAGGCGTGCCGTCGAAGGGCCAGCCCAGGTGTGCCGGCGAAGAGAACGCTTGGGCGTGCCGTGGGACGCCACAACCAGCGTGTCGCTGAAGGGATGGCACCGGTGGAAGGCCACCCTGGGCATGCCGCTGAATGGACACGCAGGGGTGTGCTGGCGAAAACACCCAGCTGGGTGTGCCAGGGAAGGTATTAACCTGGGCGTGTGCCGGCGAAAATACCCAGCTGGGTGTGCCGGTGAAGGTCTTGGTGCGGGCGTGCCGAGGAAGCCACATCGTGGGTGTGTCGGCGAAGGCTTGTGAGCATGCCATTGAAGGGGCGTGCCGCTGGAGTCTCGCGGGGGGCGTGCCGCCAAAGGCACCCAGGAGGCATGCTAGGGAAGACCTGCCCGGTGTGCCACTGAGCACCACGGGGGTGTGCTGCTGGAGGGCGACAGGGCGTGCCACTGGAGGGCGACGTTGAGCGTGCCGCTGAAGGGGCACGGGCTGGGTGTGCCGCTAAAGGGCTACCCCAGTGGAGTGTGCCGTTGAGATAGACTTGGGGCTTGACTAACTGAATAAACCATGAATAAACGCATCATTCAGCAGGCATTCAGCAAGCACTTGGACATCTAATCAAACGCATCATAGACTCATAGTGTTTGCTGATCATCAAAACACAGGAACACAACAGCTTCTACTTCAGCTTCCTTTTCTTCAAAGGAACAAGGCTCCTTTTTATAGAGCAGGGGCTCCGGAATTGGTCTGAAAAAGATAAGGTATTTTTTCGATGGGCCACATGGTAGGAAGGAATATTCTATCCTTGGAATCATCTGGAAGTGAGCCAATCATCCAAGGATTACGTGCAAAGAGCTTGACCTTCAAACTCGACGTGTGGCAGACACAAGTTTCTTGGAATTCAACCTACCGAGCTATTTGTCAGACTTAATAGGCATTTTACACCCCTATCAGACATTTGTCAGTCTTAGACACCTATTTGTCAACCTTATCGCTGGGAGATGTCGCCTTAGCTAGTCTTCAGTTCTGCCTTGGCCATCGCGTTAAGCTATTCGTCACCACTAGCATTTCATTTGTCACTACTACTATGCCATTTATTACCCTTACTTGCTCATTTGTTATCCTTGTTAACTTATGTGAAGTTTGCCCTTGGTTGCGTCAACGCTGTAGGAGCACTGCATCAACATTGTCATTTGTTACACTGCTTTTCTACCTTTGGTTTCTCAACTTGATTGCGTTGACACACAACAGATGTTGCATCAATGCAACATATTGAATTTGTTTCCCTTAGCACATTTTCCTTCTTTGTTGTTTCCACTTGACTACGTCGACTCCACCATCACATGGCATCGACTCTTCCTCTTTGGTTCTCAACACTTTTACCCTTGCTGCCCATTATTCACCCTTAGTCTTGTGCCCTGGCATATTTTGATGAAGATAAATTATTCCATTTTTTGTGATTTGCATTGCATATCCTTTGATGAATGTGAGTCAATTTGGTAGGTCTCATGGATGGTTTTCAAGGACTAAGTATAAATTCTTCAAAGTTTAATTTTACTCTCATTGGTCTATCTGAGGAGAGAGTTTCATACAAGCTGTAAATGAGCCTATGCATTCATCTACACGAAGAGAAGATAGAACATTCACTCAGACAGATCGATTTTAAATAGTAGAAATAATATCTAACAGAATGTATGAGATGATTCACAAAGTAGATGGAAGATGCTGGCACACAGACAATCACACATGAAGCACCAAAAGATTTTTAGGTGGTTTGATCTCTAGCTAGAGATCTACGTCCACCCCTTACTCAACTAAGTAAGGCTTACCGCTGACTCACAGCTTAAATCCGTTGATCCATAGCTTCAGGGATAAAATCCGTACAAATCGCTGATCCACAGCTTTGGGGAACACGTCCCAGACCGTTGAGCTTCACAGCTTGCTAACTAAGGAGCACTCCTCACCGCTGAGCACCACAGCTTGCTGACCACTGATACACAGCTTATGAAGGAAATCAGAAATCAAACGGAAAAAGCAAAGACGATCAAGGAAATAATGTAGCTCTCACGGAGCAAATTGACTCTGGATCTGATCCAGAAGTCACTTACAGAGATAGATTCTGTCAGACTCTATTCTCACTCAGACCAACTCTGCAACTTACGGCACTCTGTTCTTTCTCTCTAAACCTTGCAGATCCTTTCTCTAAATCTTCTCTCTGACTCTTCTCTCTCTCAAACTCTGGCTCTTCTGCTCTCCAATATGCTCCTTCTCTTCTTTGATGATGCTTCACGCTTCTGCTCTGAATATGCTCTCCTCTTCTCTCGTTGTCTCAGCACGCCTAGATGAGGAGGATCCCTATTTATAGGAGGAACAGGGGCTCCGAAAACTTGATTCCAGTCCCTTCTCTCTGGCACGAATCTTGTGGTCCCCATAAGATTCCATCGAGGGCGTGTGAAGGGAACATTCTTGCCCACTCTTTCCAAAAAATTAACTCAAGAAGGCACCGTAGGATTCCACGTGTCAGATGAAGAAGATACGCTGATCCACGTGGCTGAATCTTTAGTCAAGACTCCCACCTTGTATCACGTGCTTGGTTAAGTTAAATCTCGAACCATGTGACCATAAATGATTCTGAATTGGTAAGAGTATAATAGGGTTTCAATAAATATAAGCAGAATTAAACAATCTAGCAGAATATCTAAATTATCAGAACAACCGAACAGTAGAATATCAGAATAATAGAATTTCGAGAATTCATAAAATTTGTATAATAATAGATATAACAGAATAATAGAATATAACAGATATATAGACTTTGGTGCAATGCCACACCCAGAATTTTCATAGTTTACAGAATTGGACTTCCGTCCTTGCCTAGCATTGAAAGGTCATGGACCCAGAGCCCTTATTTATTTCAGAATCAGATATGAAAAACTACAGAGTCAAGGAATTTATGAAGACAAGCAAAACACAAGAGATTGTACTTTTGCGTCAATGCATGGACTTAATGCATCGACCTGATAAACAGACACTTTGGTCAGAGACAACAGAGCAGTAACAACAACATCGACCAGTCAAGCCAGAGCCGATAGTACAACATCGACCTGTCAAAGTAAAAGCTAGTACATCTAGTACTTCTACATCGATGCACTGACTTAGTGCATCATCTAGACTTAGCACAATAAATGAATTGTAGCACCGACGCACGCCAGAGTGCATCGACATGACAGTGCAAAGATTAGATCTGCTGCATCGATGCACCATCGTAGTGCATCGACTCGATCAACAATAAACCATGAAGACACGCAGAAGCATCGACGCAAGACTTTGCTGCTTCGACCTCGCTTTTAAATAAATACACGAGATGCATCGACCTGATGAGAATGAGGACCTTAGATGCATCGACCTGATATTCTTAATGCATGAAGATGCATCGACTTGTTAGCCTTATCATGTATGGATGCATCGACCTATTGAGCATGAAGGCCTTCATTGCATCGACATGTTGTTCTTGATGACCTATATGCTTATATTCATGCTGACATGCAGACCGACAATGTGACACACAACTTTGCCAACAATAGATCCAATCATCAAAAGCCAATCAATAACACAATATTCTCCCTATAACGAGAGCAAAACAATTTTGCCAACATCAAAACCTAGAGAGGACACAACTATCTGTTCAAAATAGATAAAAATTTACATATTCTAAAATCCAAAAAAAAATGCATTGTATTTTTGTTGATGGTGTTATTTTGCAGGGACACTCTTTGCAAGGACCTCAGAGCACGGGTTGAGTCCTCTCCATTCATTGCTATCAATCTGTTGATTCTTTCCAACATTCTCATGATATGCCACCCTGGGCACTTTTGATTGTCATCTCTATATCATCTCGACCAATTCATGTAAATCTCCTGCCACGTTAGGCATCAATCTCCTGATTACTCCTGCCGCCCCACGCATCCTCCTCCTCCAAGGCATTCCCGCCAAATTTCTATCTGGGCATTTTCATATCACTCCAATCCACGTCAATCAATTAGCCAAGTTGTCATCCTCATGACAAACAACAAACGATGATTCTACGCTTTCATGATATTTATGCTATGCCATGCTCTGATGCGCTTAATGATGCTTTGATTCATGCTTGCCGTGCCTGTTATGCTTCAATTGCTTATTCATTGTTATTCTCTATATCTTGGCTAATGAATTTTGGGTGCAGGAAGAAGCTCCTGATCCCACCGACTGGGCATCATCATCCAAGCCCCACGGTGTTTGCACCTCATTTTATCTCAGTTCCCTCCATGCTCGTTGCTATCACCATCTGTCTGTATGTATTTCTACTATAGGATATCTATGCTATTATAGCATATCAAGGACCTTGGGGTTCTGATGAACCTGGAATTTGAGTTCCCCTTCATCAAAAACAGTGATAATTCCAGAGGAATCATGATCGCACGGATAGGCCGTTGAGTCGTCCAAGGCTTGGAACGATGGTTCCTATTTTTAAGTTGATGCGTGGATAAACGGACTTCAACTTAATGTCAACTTATAAATATGGATTCTTGACTAAGTCTGGATAACTTGGCAATATTATCCTTGATTATTTTTTATTTTAGTTTATTTTAATTTTTTTCTTTTAGCCCAGCATGCATCATGTAGGAATTTGAGCTTCAACGTGGAAATCTCTTTATTAAATCGGTGATGAAGTTCACTCGTTCTAGCATAATGAAGAAGCCCAGAACACACGGGGTCACCCAGACCCTCAAAATCACACGGACATGCTAATCGAGGCAACACAACTTCTTTGGACACTCAAAAATATGAACTCAGTCCCCACGGGATGCCTGAGACATCCACGGGGAAAAAGGTCGACCAATGGGTCTCAACCGGGTCGACCGATGGCCAAAATGGTAAAAAAGGATGTATTTCGGTCGTCTAACCCACTGGGTCGGTCGACCTACACAAGGGTTCGGTTGATCGGCCCGTTGAGTTTGTCGACCTGGCCCATCGCTAGGCGGCTCACTGGCTTGGTCGGTCGACTGAACCGAGTGGGTTGGTCGATCAAATTATGGCGGTTTGCCCTTTGTGGCGAACGCCCAATCATTCGATCGAACTGTCCCATCGGTCGACCAATTCTGACGACGCACCCGCAAAACCCCATCTGAGGGGTCCTAATCCATGCCCCAATCACCCATGGTGATGGGGAAAATATGGGGGAACCATTCCTCAAGCTTTAAGCTAGCGAGAGGCCACATTTAAACTGTAAAAACTCGGTCGAATCGACGAATCTGTCGCTCACCTTCAAAACATGATTTTCATCTCGGTATCGAAAAAAACCCACCCTCGACCTCAGCTTAGCCTATAAACCGTGGGAAAATGGAATGCAAGGGCCAATGATCCATCCCCTACCTCTCACGACGAAATTCCGCACCAAGGATGCTGATTCCATGCGAAAACGACACTTGAACCACCGCCGACTTCACAAACTCGCGAACAAGCTTCGCCGTGGCACCGCCTCATTCCTCACTCCATCCTCGATCGCTCACCGCCCACGTCGCCTTCGCCTCACCCACCTCAAGCTTCGTCGGTCGCTGGAGAAGAGAGGGAGAGAAGGAGAGAAATGAGAGGAGAGAGAGAGAGAATGAGAGAATGAGGGGAGAGAGGGGGTGTTTAAAAAAGAAATATTTTAGAAATTTAAAAATCTAAAAAATAAAAAAATAAGAAAAAATCATCTCCACGATCCTCGGAAAATACACAATGCGCAAGCTGGCCCTCCTCGGGTGTCATGAGCGGTCGGGGAGGCGGAAGAGGAACCATAAGCTTCAGCCCATTCCCCGACTGCAGGAACAACACCAGGCGCTCCACCTCCAACTCCGAGAGTAGTTGCGGCTCATCTACCCCCGCGGGGCTCGCTAGTTCCCTCCGCTTCGTGACAGCCTTGCGGGCTCTAGCAGTGCGCGCCTCGGGGAGCCTTGCCTCCTCCTGAAACACAGAGAATGGCGTTAGCCTTCCATCGATTGAGACAAGCTACCCCAAATCTTGAGGAGATGCAAGAGAGGTCCCAGAGGCCCCGCGTTTACCTCAGTCACTGGAACTATGCTACTTTCCGGTGCTATTTCTCCCTCCTCCAGAGCCTCACACGTCGGTAGCACGGTCTCCACGGCTGCTTCTTGTCGCAAGACCTTGAACAAGGCCCCTAGTTTCCCCAAGCCAGCATCGCCTCCCCCGGATCGCTCTACTGGTATGTCCAAGACAGGTGCCTCCGCGGCCTCCGACTGGATTTTCTCCTGTAAGTTAACTGAATGACAAGAGGCAAAGATCAGAAGCTAGCCGCAAAGGGGGGGCCCATGTGAACAGGCTCACACTTACCAAATCCTCGCCCGAAGCCACCTCATCGGAAGAGTAGTCATAGTCTACCTTCTCGCCCGAGGAAGACTTGGTCGGGGTAGGCTCCTCCCTTGTCGAAGAGGGGGCTCTCGCCTCGGAATCAACCGCCTCCTCTTTACACAGACTAGGCAACGGTGACTTCCTAGATTTTAGCCTCTTCCTCAAATATGCCTTCGTCAGCTCGGGGATCTTGTAGGCCTGCACCCACTCGGGGAGGGGTGCGAGGGGAGCTGCCAAATGAAGGAGCATCTGGGTTATATGAAAGTCCCTGGGCTCGCAACGAATGAAAATGTTAGCCACTCCAGTGGAAGGAATTACCCCATTCGGTCCTCCCGGCCGGAGGCGGTCCGGGGATTGTCTCCTCAACGGAAGGTGCAACCCCAGGTGCGGCAGCTTCGCCCACGTCTAGAGTAGGAGCAGGTGCCGGCTCCTCCGCAGGGACTGAAAGAAGAAACCCGTATAAAAGACCTTATCCCACAAGGCGAGAAAGTGTTAAATGGAACCGCCGACCAGAAAGTCTAACCTATGGGTTGGCTGGGCTCGGCTTGAGCGACCGTGAACGCGGCCACGAACTTCTCAGCCTCGGCCTTCCTCTGCTCCAGCTCCTGCGGACTGACTACCTTGCCGGAGACCCTCATAGGCTTGACGTGTAATTCTGAACGCATCTCCTCTGCATCGGCTGAAAGGAAGAAATGCATGTGTTATGCATGCACGAAGCTTTCACCCTGCGAGGTGACTAAGTCCTGAAGAACATCAGTACCTCAGGAACCTTACCTGTGGGACCGCTTGGTTCGGTCCGAGTTGCGGTAAATTGCATAAAGGACGGGACTGAAGGCGGAGGGGAGGCTAAAGCAGTCCGAATAGCCTCCACCCTCCTCTGCTCTATCTCCTCCCTCCCGACTACTTTGGTGGCCGCCAACGCCTTCTCTACCGGTGACCCATTTTGAGGTCCCTTAGCGGCCGTGGGTGAGAGAGTTGGAGTGGACAGCGGCTCCGACCCGACCCAGGCCTCACCTACCTCGGGGGTCAACGAAGGCATCGGTTCCTCCCTAGCTGATGGACAAAAGCAGAAGCATCCAGGTGTAAGCGGCCCGATCCGATATGGAAATAAACTTCACTTGAAAGACGCTTTTGACAGAAGAATCTCACCGGCAGGTCAGCTCGGCTCGATTTGACTAGCCTCAAATTCCTCAAAAGATGGAACCGGAGGTGGCGGGGGAATGGTTTTGGTAGCCTTGGCGGCCTCCTTCTTCCGGTGTTTAGCCTCCCGCTGCCCTGCAGCCTTCGCCTCGTCCAGAGATTGCCTTACGGGCAATTTTGCCTGGGGCCGCTTTGCGGGTGGAGGCAGAGGGATTGTAGTTGGTGCTGGCAGCACCATTTCAAAATGCACTGGCTTTTTCACCTGCTGAAGGAGGTTGCAGTAAGTTGCCATCTGTGTGCTATCCGGGTGATCTGTGAAGAGGAAAGACAAGTAAAGTGAAGAATTGATCAACATTGAGCACCCAAAAAGGGGGGGGCAACCATGAACGCAGAGGAAGAGAAATTTCAACTACCGTGTGGCCCGGTGTAGAGCCACAGTGATATTGGCCAGTAGTTGAGGGATGACTCTTTGTCACGGCGGGCGGCCTCTCGGACCAGCCAACACACATCCTCGATCATCTGATCGCGGTCGGCAAGAATGGTCAAGTCTACATGTCACTTGGCGGACAGATGGCAATACAGGTTGAAATGATCCATCCCCCATCCTTCGGCATAGTAATAGGCCACGTGTAGACGCTGCCCCAGGATGGCCGCCGGTCGAGCCTTAATAGTTAGCCCATGCACCTGCAGGAGGACGTAGAACTAGGTAGTGTCTGCATAGTTCTGCGGCCTCCACCCGTCCCTCCTCACAAATGTGCGATAGGGGCAAATCAAATCCTTCTCGGCCAACCAGCTGGTTGCAGGGGTGCCTTCCTCTTCTGCTGGCAGCAGATAGTTGATTAGCTCCAGGCGATCTGATTCGATACAGCAGAGGTCCCGCAGGGTCTTCTTGAAATCCTCCTTCGACACTGAGGGCAGCTTGGCCTGTGGCGTCGGTTTGCCCTCTCAGGCCGCCTTACGAGCGATCATGTTATCGGCCACATCCTTACTTTTACCATGCCACAGGCGCAGGAGGTGCTCTGGGTCGACGTCAAGAACGGGCACGGGCTGTCGACTCAAGAATCCCCTCTCTGCCCCGTCCCAGCAGTCGATCTTGTGAGACCGATAAAAGGTCGTGCGGGCATTCCACCACTTCACGTACTCAGGTGTCACCCGAGGGACGCGACCGGGAGCTGGTACTCTGAAGGTAGCAGCATCTGCCCGGTGGAAGAAGGGCCACCAGACTCTGGCGTTCTATGAAACTAAGCTTCCCCAGAGAGCCTGCGTCACCAAGCCGAACTGGGCACTATATACAGGAATATGCTGGTCATAGCCAAAGTTTTAGCCAAAACGGAAGGGGTAATATGGCTCTAGCAATAACGTCTCCCCTTTCCTGAATACCAGCACGCTGGGACAGATGGACAGCGCCCAGTCCCTCAATTCAGGTTCCAGCAGCGGGGCGTGGGTACGCACCCGCATGCCGCGGCGATGGCGCTTGACCTGAAAATTAAAGGAAGGCTACAACACTACACCTCACACATGAGGGGGATATTGGGGTGGGGGTTAAGTGCTTACACCTAAAACTACCTCCACGCAGGGAGGGGCCTTCATCCGGCCAAGCGAGGGGAGGGGATGGAGCTAACACTAGTTGCGTCGGACTCCTTATCAGTGCTGCCAGCTTCTGGAATCACAGAACAGTCGGTCGAAGAGTACGCCACGGAAGCTCCCGAACTCCAAATGGGCCGAGACCAGAGCCAAAACACTCCAATTTGGCCCAGGAAGACACTCGAATTTTTTGGATCAACCCTGAGTTGGCTGCTAGATGGTACAGGTCATGGAACAGTGCTGGCCTATTCTGGCGCTGGCCGCTCCCAGGGTCTTACTGCTGGAAGATGGAGATGCCACGGGCCGTCCTGAACTCTGATGGAGGCGGGGCTGGTACCGAGATGACCGTGGAAGAGTCTTCTTTCAGATGGGACATACAAAAATATCAGGGGACGTCGGGGTCGATTGTACTTGCTAGAAGAGTGGAGGTGGGTCCGTTCAGGAATAGAGGAACAAACCTGGCGTGACTTTGGTATAAAATTCGTAACTTCTGATGCCAGGGTCTGAACTTCGTTCTACTTCTTGGGGATGATAGAGGACTGGTAGAAGTTACTCTCAGCCAAGTTGCACGCCTAGATCTGCCAAGGAGTGGTTGTGGTGGAAGATTTTCTAGGGTTCTGGTTCTCTGTCTGGGAGCTCTTGCGCAGTCGGGGAGAATCGCTCTCGCGAACAGCTCCGAGCTCGGATGAAGATAAAACCACCGCCCTTGGAAAGCACTCTGGATGACCTTTCTAGTGGTATATGATTTACCACCAGAAGAGTTGGGGAAGTGCCAGAGAAGCTACAATCTTCAGGGCCCTTGCTGTCTGCCTGCGACCTACTACCAGAGCTGCACCCTTGTGATGGCTAAGGAAGCAAGGAGGAAGGGCTGCAATGCAAGGGGTTGATGGAAAATGGTGATCCTGCTCCTCAAGATGATTTGCCTCCTGGTGGCCGTGGCAGAGCACTAAAAGAGTTTCTGTTGTTCCACCCACTGACTTATGAAGGTCAGGCAGATCTTGATGCAGCCAGAGTGTGGCTTGATGCAATTGAGCGTGTATTCCGTTCAATGGAGTGCACGGGGGATGAAAAAGTCATGCTTGCTACATTCCAGCTTCAGGGAGCAGCACTCTTGTGGTGGACCACAGAGTGGGAGGTTGCTTTTCATTCTCGTCCACTTCGCCAGATCACCTGGACAGAGTTTGTCATGTCCTTCAAGCGCACGTACAGTCCGGCTTATGTCAAGATGGACAAGATGCGTCAATTCATGGAACTGTCTCAAGGTGATATGACCGTGCTATAGTATCAGAACAAATATATGGAATTGGGTCGATATGCACCACATGTTCTTACTGATGAAGCCTTGAAGACTGAGCAGTTTCTGCATGGGCTGAAGGCTGAGTTACGGTAGCCGTTAATTGCAACTCGAGTAGCCGAGATGGATGCAGCGTACCAGGCAGTTACGGCGCTAGAGCTGTATATGGCAAGATCTCGAGGGTCTACTCAAGTTGGCATTGTTCATCCGAACGTGCAGTTTTAGCCGAGTTTTCAGCCATCTGTGCCAGGAGTTTCACCTGCAGTGTCGACTGCTAGTGGTGCTCCTCTTTCTAAACCCAAGTTCAAGAGATTCAAGAAGTCCAAGAAGAAGTTTGATGAGCAGGCGTCTTTTGGAGCCATTCATCACACACCTCCTTCCTTTCAGCAGCGTCAAGGTTCAACTACTAGTCAGCCGAGACAGTGTCCAAGGTGTGGTGGTAGCCACCCAAGCAAGCCTTGTTCGTTATCGGTGGCTTGTTTTCGCTATGATCAGCCGGGACATGTGGTTCGAGACTATCCGCTGAGGCCAAAACTGGTGCAGTTCTCTCAGTTTTCTCAATCACAGCCGTCTCAGTTCAAACTTCCTCCACCACCTCAACCTCAGCAATTCTATCCTCAAGCTTCAGCTTCTTCCCAGCAGTCTTCAGAACCTGGATCCGAACCACTAAGGATCCCCTAAAGCTATGGGTGTTACAGTTCGAGACATGGTTCTCGATGCCGTGAGGTATCATCTTACCTCGTTCTACGTATCCAAGTGTGCTGAGGGTTCTCGGCGTTCCCTCGGGTCTCCGTGAGTCATTTCTTACGGTGAGTCGTTTCCTTTGGCTTAGGATTAGACCGATTGGCGGCTTGTTCTGCTTTGTATGATGATCTTGACTCTGAGTCATGAGAATCAAGGATCGTTGTAGTTTTAGGTCTAGTTGTCTTGTCCTGAGTCTGTCGGCAGTTTCCTGTGCTGCCATTAGTGCTTCGTAGTATATGCGACAGTGTTTCTTTACCTGTTTGTACTCCAGTACTCACATTTTAGAGTCTGTGTCTCATGATCCTCAACTAGTCATAGCCTTACGACACGTTTCAACGTGCCAGCCTTTACGACGGGGCATTTCCCGATTTATGATTTTTAAGCTAGTTCCGTGGGCTCTCGTGCTCGACAGTAGTGTCCTCGACCATAGCGTGCTACGGGGGGAGAATTCTAGCTAGAGGCCTGGCTTAGGCGTGAGCCAATGTGTGCACACGTGGTCAGGGGCTTTGGACTTGCACCGTCGGGCGTGACCTTGACTAGTCACTCACGACTATAGTTCTGTTCTGGTTCTGACAGTGTCTTGGTCTTAGTCGTACTTTTGGATGACAGGCAGATGAGCCACTCGTAGGCGCAGCATAAGACGTCAGTGGATGTAGCTGACTGTTCTTCTAGAGAGGGGAGTACTTCAAACACGTGACACGTGACTTTCGCGTGACTCTCATGTTTCTTAAGCGTCTTGACCTTTTCAGGTCAGCCTCCTTGTGGCTTTGCCCAAGGTCAGTGTAGTGTTGTGTCATGCGTATGACATTTTAGTTGTGCATGTGGTCCTGTCTAGATGAGCGTGCATGGCAATCGAGTCGTGTGTGCTTTCTATTTAGTCTATCTAGACTTTTTCTAGGGCCTTTGTCTTTATCGTTTTACCTTACAGGCCTTCGCTTGCTTGGTGTCTGTCTCTGCCACCAAAAATGCACTATTCACTTAGGTTTACCCAGACTTTCTTGAACCCTTCAACCTAGCCCACCTAAACCCTTCCATGACCCTTCAACTTACCTATAAAAGCCCCTTAGGAGCTCAAGGGGAAGGGGCATCAATCCAACTAGAAGGACCTCAAGCTTCAAGTAGCAGCAAGGCAACCGACAAGGAGAATTGTGTGTGGGTGACTTGGTCTTTGGCTAAGGATGCTGAGGGTATGTTGCTTGTACTTCCTTCGCTCGTTCTTTCGCCATGACACATAAGTCTATGCCCACTATGTGTGAGACGTTATGGCAAGGGTGTGACCATGCACGCACGTGACGTTACGCTTCCCAGTACTCACGAGGCCATGTTTGACCGCTCGATCTGATCCGAGATTAACCCTTGCCCAAGCACCAGTCTGATGCACTCGCCAGTCACCCAGTCACAAGCCCCTCATTTTACGGAGCGAACACGGCCCACGCCACGAGAGGAACATTCTGTAAAACATGATGATAGACGCTTTGTCACGCATTGACCCAGGGACCGACCATCGTGTTAGAATTGTCCTGCGGCTTGCGCCTGTTGTATCTCGGCCACTATGGCCCTCTTGTAAAGCCATATAGCTCTTAGAAATTGTACAGCCATTTGGATGTATGCACTCGCATCCACATTCGGGCCCTCAGTCCCCTATTGTTGCGTCACCTAGCGTGAACCCCTCAGCACCTCTGACCCCAGTCAACCCCATCCGGTCTAGTGTGAACCTACAACTGCGAAGTGCTCCCTGCTCTTCACCTAGGACTCCAGGCCTACACAGACCTCTCTTCAGTAGCAGAATGAAGGTGTTCGGATTCAATCTGATGTAAATAAACACTGACTACTTGCGATCGGTGGGGAAAGATGTCCTGTACACTGAAGTCCTGTGTCAATGGCACCCAAGAGGGGGGTGAATTGGGTGTTTTCAATTTTTTAATGAAATTTTAACTTTTACAAATTATGTGATAAGATATTAAAGCTTAGAAGTAATCTATTCAATCAAGCAATAGCATCTATGGAAACTGAACCTCTGTCTCCTCAAGCCATGGCCCCTGGGGCCTTATTATTGAAGGACGTAGCTACCGCAGAAGAGGTGGCCGAGCAGGAGGCAACCATTGCAGCAATCAGTTTACTACCGATAATCAGCCCCGAAGCAGCTTCCATGTTGCAGACCCACGAAGAGACAGCTCCAACACTCACCAGCTCTCCTCCTATGAGTGTTCAGGCAGTAGCCACTAGGGAGGTGGCGGTGGAAGAGTCCTCAGCTCCGCGAGAAGTTATAGAGAAAGTTCAGTCAGACCTTCTAGCAGATCTCCCGTCTTCTTCCTCCCGACCGGATGTCGCACTATGTGCAGACATTGATAGCGAGGTGACCTTTGAAGTAGCCTCATCCTTGACTTTTCTTCCTCCGAGAGCTTTGTCTGGCAGAATCTAGACATGCTACGCCAGTTGGTTGAGTCTCAGCCTGGACTAACTTATCCGCAATTGAAGGAGATAGCCAACCATTTCACCGCTGGTCTGCAGGCAATGGGCTATCCCTTTGAAACATGGGCCCATCGTGTCTTGTTGCTGTTAAAATTTATGCACTGTAGGGATTACCTAGCATGTGTTTCAACTGATAGGCTGGTGGCTCTGAGGCTGTAGAAAGAAGAGTGTAAGTCTGAGCTGGGGAAGATAAGTTCTGTCCTTCAGGAGAGACAAGGCCAGCTGGAGGCTCTGACTGAGCGGTAGCAATTTATACACAACCAGATAGGCGTGCTTGAAGCAAAGTTGAATGACCTCCGAGCTGAGTTGCCACGGGTATGGACTGCCCAGCCACAAGTTGCCGAAGAGATAGCCCTGCTGGAGGGACAGGAGGCATCTCTTCAGGACGAATCCATCTGGCTCCAGGAGGAGGAGGCTCATCTGCATGAACTAGGATCTGCTCCATATGTAGGCCTCTTGGCTTTTGAAGACATATTTTGGCGTCTGTAGACGTCATTTCCTTGTACATGCCTCCCTTGAGGGTCGCATTTGTATCTTCTTCCTTTCATAATGAAAGTGGTACTGCCATCCCAATGCTCGAATGATAGCTATTGTTGTAGGCAAACTCCACCAATGGTAGATGGTGAATCCAACTCCCCTGTCATTCCAGACAACAAGACCTCAGCATGTCTTCTAGCGTCTGGATGGTCCTCTCTAACTGACCATCCGACTGAGGATGATAGGCCGAGCTAAAGGCTTGCTTGGTGCCTAGAGTTATTTGGAAACTCCTCCAGAATCCGGAAGTGAAATGCGGATCTCGATCCGACACGATGGAAATGGGGATTCCATGCAAAGGTATGATCCGCTCTCCACATAAAGACGTGCCAGCTTGGGCACACTCCAGCAGACTCTGATCGGTAACAGCCGAGCCGTCTTTGTCAGCCTATCCATAAGCAACCAAATGTTGTCATGTCCACTCGGAGTCCTCGACAATCCCACCACAAAATCTGTGGTCACGTGATCCCATTTCCACGCAGGAACCTCCAAGGGCTAAAGCGTACCCTTAGGTCGCTGGTGCTCTACCTTTACCTACTGATAGGTCAGGCACCTAGTTTCAAACTCAGCAATATCTCTCTTCATACCAGGCTACCAGAACTGCCTCCTCAAGTTCCGATACATCTTCTTCGCACCCAGATGTATAGTGTACCTACTCCCATGAGCCTCTAGTAACACCACATGTCTCACCTGCTCCTCAGTCGGGACGTATAGCCTACCTCAAAATCTCACAACACCGTCCTCGCTGAGCTCCACATCGGCCATAGCCAAAATTTGAGATAAATCAGGGTCTGCATGCTGAGCCTCTGTCACTTGTCAACCGATGGGTGGTGTGACAGTCAAACTCGCAACCACGGCCAACCCTGGCTCTCAGGGAACCTTAAGCCTAAAGGTCACCTCTGGCACTTGTTCCCAGAGCCTCTATTTCCTCAACAACATCGCACTGACCATGGCCTTCCTGCTCAAGGCATCGACAATGACATTCATCCTGCCCGACTGATAAGATAGGGTGAAGTCATAATCCTTCATATACTCCATCCATCTCCTCTGCCTGAGGTTAAGGTCCTTCTGAGGGGGTTCAGCAACCAAGTAATAGCCCAAACAATGTTTGCAATTGATGGATCAGTCTGCTTTTTCATATCTATGTGTTCGCCAAGTCAGATAACAGACCAAGTCTACGCATCAAACAGAGTCTGCTTCATCTAGAAATCATACGAGGCCGAAAGATACATTAAAAAGCTAGTTCATGAACTACGACGTTTCGGATTCTCGGTGACTAAGGCCATAAGTACGCAATGTTTCAGGAATCTTTCAGCATCTTCGTGCCAGCGATGAATGGAAATTAGGCAACGCAAGCTTTGAAATTATTAAAAAAACAATTTTTTTTGTACAAAGATACAAGGCTGGGTCAGAGTGAAGGCAGTTACCGAAGACGACAGCATAGTCGCTGTCAAGAACATCGCCGCAGCCTCCCCCACCGACGGGGCAGAAGGCTTCAGAATCCGTCACTTTCAAGAAGGTCAGATAGCACGCCTCCACAAAACCCAGCCCTCCCAAGCCTGCACACCAACTGTACGCAGAAATGCCTCCGCCAGAAGATGACGGCTCCTTACCGACAGCAGCTTCCTCCGAGTCGACCGGAGCCGGGGAAGGAGGAGGAGACGATCCCGACCGGCATCTAAATTTGGAGGAAAGGAAAACCGGCGCTACCGTTGGTACCTTGAAGAAGGCGGCAACGGCGGGGGAGGGCGAGGTCGGTGGAGCGAAAGGGGTCCGCGGGCGGGGCGTGGTGCCGAGAAGGGAGGAGATGCTTGCCATCATCTCACCACCATCGCGCGTCTCCTGTGACGCTTTGCAGTTCCCCGTCCAACTTGTTTATCAGTCCTACACCGTTACCGTCATGCAGGGTCGAACGGTCAATTGAACATGTGGCTCAGCTCGGCGGCTACAGTTTCTTCGAGATTGGGATTAATCTTTTTTGGGTTATTTTAGTATTTGGCCATTGGAGTAAATTGATATTAGGAAAAGGTCCCCCAATCCACTTATTTGGTTAAGATACTTCAAAATTTTCAAACTCCCAGCAAAAAACCTCTGGAGTTAATAACCATCCGAAAAATAGTATGCACAATAGCATAGAAACTCATTCATTCAAATGGCATTCTTGTTGATCAAAATTAACATTCATAAAGTATTATTTTCATGAGGAGCATTGTCATAAACATAGAATCTTCAAATCACATGCATCACACACATTAGTAAAATATCCAATCAAGCAAACATGTTTTCTCATCAATTCTCATTTAGTATAAGGCATATGCATTCTTTCAAGCATGATTCACAAATTTATTCTCATTCAATACAAAGCATTCTCAATCAAACTTTCACACACAAATATGAAGTTTGTTGCCACACACACAAAGTTTTGCTACCATCAAAATCACACACATAGCACAACATGCTCTTCTGCATGTCAATATGCTCCTGTTCAAAGTAAGACATTAGCATAGAAGGTTGGAGCACATGTGCATGTTTGAACTGATAGGTAGATGCATGGCATAGAAGGTCGGAGCACAGATGCATGTTCTAGCATATAGTCACCCAAGTCGGTGCACATGTGCTCTAGTAGTGTCTCAGGTCGGTGCATGATTGACTGTGCATGAATACAAGGTCGGTGAACATTACACCTTGTGCAATGCAAGGTCGATGCACTTTTCTGCCTTGTACATATTAAGGTCGATGCATGCACTGTAGCATACTCTACAAGGTCGACGCACTTTTTTAAACATGTTGAACTAGGTCTGTGCACATGTGTTTCTAAGGTCGATGCACATTTTCTTTGTCATATGAAGGTCGATGCACATCTGCCTTAGACATTTATAAGGTCGATGCACATGTTGCATCCTGCATATTAAGGTCAATGCATATTGTCATTGTTGCATACTCAGGTCGGTGCACATTCTGCATTCACCATTGAGACAGGTCAATGCACCTTCATGAAGGCCTACCTGTAATGCATTAAGACTTATGTTTTTATTTAGATATATTGCATGGGTTATTCCTATAGGCTAAGGCATCTCATTTAAGCATCACTGATTATTTGGCCACTCTATTACTTGTGACATGACTCAACTTTCATAGGTCAATGCATATTGAATATTCACTTAGCCAGTTATAAATATATAAATTCTTAGAACTCACGGGTGTGTACAAAGTATATGCATAAACATATATATAAAGCCCACATTCCCTCTTAAACCCATTAATAACCAACCTACGTGAGTGGGCCTTTGCACAAAAGACAAACCCAACCCATGTGTTAGAACTCTCACCTTCTTACAATAATGACTCCAACCCGAAGGACTATCCAGCCCGAAACTCATGCGCATGCACCACCCATACATGTGCAAACCCAAACCCGAATGCCCCAATAGCAGGCTCGGACATTGTATGGCTTTAGCTTTTAGGGTTTTCCCATGCCAAGTGTAGAAGGTGGCCGCTAGTCGGGAAGGGAGAAAACTTATATGGGGAAGGTTTTAAAACCTTGCCAATCTTGATCTAAAACCCTTCCGTTACATACATTTGAACTCTCTAGAACGTTGCATCTCTATAAGAGAACCCTCACGTCGAACCGCCAGTTTTCATCCTTCTCCATCCTCCTGCTACTACCGTGCGTTACCATTGTCCCTCCATCTTCCTCTTCCTCCTGTCGTGGCCGAGCATGGACACTTCTTCCTTTTCTCTTGTTGTCGTGCGTGAAGCAGTCAGGGAGGAGTCTTCTTCCTCTCGCCATCTTCATCCTGTGGACATTAGAAGATGTCGTTTTCTTCCTCCCGTGGTTTTGCATGCAACATAGAGCGCACCATTCTTCTTCCCCTCCATCCCCTGTTTCGAACAGGGTACCATTCTTTTGCAAGTTCTTCAACCGGTTCATCATCCAAATCACCAAAAGGTAGGTTTTCTCTACACCTTAGACCCAACGAGACTAAAACAAGTTAAAACATATTATAGCATGCATTGTTATCATGTCTTAAATTCCTGAAATCATCATTTACTGTTCTTGTTTTAAAAGAGAACCTCATCCACAACCGTGGCCGCTATTTGAATCAGCGCCTAAGACTACGGACGCTATTTATTCTTGAATATTACATGCTGTTTCCTGTATTTCTGAGAATCAGTGCCCTCCATGAAGGATGCCCAATCTTATCTAGGGACGCTATAGGACTATAACGCACTGGCACGAAGGCGTTAAAGTCAACCCGCATGCAACGCATGGCTCAGGGAGTATAATAAACTATCAAGGGGGTGTTATAATGGACATAACGCGCCTCTCGTAAATCGCTATGCCTTCCAGAACATCTAAACTCTACAGAAACCATGGAATATAATGCACGTATAGAGGGGTGTCATGCAATGCATGGTGCACGGGGACAGGGCCGTTAAAGGCAATGGACCTTCAACTCAAATCAAAAGACCATAACGCACTACCAGAGGTGTGTTAAAGCCACCAGAACATCAGAATTCATAGAAAACTCAGGACACTATTCACATAACGCACGTATAGGGATGCGTTAAAGGCATATAACGCACTGGGGCAGGTGCGTTATATCACCTGGGTTTCGTGACTCTGGGAATCAGAATCAGAAACCCCACCCGGTCGATAGAAATCGACGGGGGATGCGACGGATTACAAAACCTGTTAAACCTAACAAGCCAAACCAACATTCAAGCCTAAACATGCCACTAGAAATTAAATACGATGCCCATGGAATTTATTTTAACCATTAAATGATAAATTTCACAATAAATAAACTAAAATACATTAAATATAAGAATGCACGAAATACGATGCAGAGGGCGTTGGATCACGGCACAAGTGATACCGACGGTGTCCTAGCGCGATAAGGTATCCATCACCCTACCTGGATGATGGCGAAAGCGACGAATCGACCGCGAACCGGCGTGAGGGAGAAACGGCACCTCGCGACCCGACTCGACTCCACATTACGTAAATCGAGCAACAAAGGACGTCAGCGCGATCCTCGCAACGCGACCATTCCAATGGTACCTCTCCGGCCTCGATCAGCTGTCGTCTGGACCACGAAACGAGAGAGGCACGTAAATCGAGAATAAATCCTAAAATCTCCCAAAAGAAGAATTACACAGAAAATGAGGAAAATGACGACGGATGGCGACGCAGAGGGCGTCAATGGATTCCTGGCGAGATGAGGAGTCTGATCCCCTACCTTTTGAGCTAGACATGGTCGATGCTAGTTTATGCATATGGTCGATGCTAGCACGATAAGGTCCATGCTAGTACAGCATGTCATGTTTTGCATATAAAAGGTCAATGCTAGTCTGTTAATTCTCACGTCTGTGCATGTGCCTATTATAACTTACTTATGTCAGCACACTTTACCAAACAACTAATGCTCATTTTTAATGTAATGCCAGGTCAGCCATATGATCGAGCAATTTACTGACAACCTGTGAACTTATCCCACGTGGAGTTATGTACCAGGTTATGACACGTGATCCAAGGCAAGGAGCGAATCAAATATTCTGACATGTGGAGAGGAACAATGTCTTGATTCTGACATGTGGAAAGATTGGGATCTATTGGCGGGAACATGGTGAACACACGCCGATCGCCTGATCCCTGCTCTCTATAAAAGAAGAAGAAGAGAGAGACGATTAGATAGAGAGAGAATTGTAGCAGCCAGAAAGAAGAGTCAGGAGCGAGGGTGAGAGGAAGAAGAAAAAGAAGAAGAAGAGAGGAGGAGCCCGAGGGCAAGAGAAAGTCTCCAGACGAAGCTTCAAATTGCTTATCTGTTCATGTACCAACTCGTGGATCAAATCCAAAGTTCCTGTGCTCCTCAGAGCTACATTTGTTTTCCTTTGTACTTTTGAATGTTTTAGCTTTTCTCTTCACTTGTTTAGTTAGATTTTCAATACTCTGGTTTGAGTTTGGGGTTCCCCCTGTGCAAATAGGAGAAGGAAGATTTATCTTTGATTTCCCCTCTGGTTTGGAGGAAGGGAGGACTGGTCGTCCGGTTCTGATCTTGCTGGGACAAGGTCAGGGTTCAGATCTTGTGGATTGCTGGATCAGTGTTGAGGGATTTGTCTCCCTCTAGGCAAGCTGTATGGCAGTGGATGTCAGCAGACTAAGTCTGTGGTTCTTAATTGCTTAGTGCAAGGAAACCTTACTCCAGTAGAGTAAGGGGTGGACGTAGATTGCAGATCGCAATCGAACCACCTTAAAAACTCTCTCTCCTAACTGTGTGGTTTGCTTGGCTGAACCTCTACCAAATCCAATGAAACTTTTACTGGAGGTTCTGTCCACCCCGTCCCATGTCTCATATTTTTTTCATGAGTTTCGAACATTCCTACAATTTTTAGAAATTCCTGCAAGCCACAATTTTCAGTCTGTCCACTGTCTTCCAGACCCGACCCCCCTCCACTATAAACTCCACCAAAAATCAAAACTTCCTTAAATGTACCAAAAAAATACCCTCTTCTTCCTTACTTCCAGATATACAACCTTCATGTAGACCACTTCACCCAGATCTATCATATACCCTGTGGTCAACCCCTGTTCTCAGGAAATCCCATGTTCTGCCCTGTCAATCCCCATCCAGTGGATTAGCAGCTTCTAAAATCTCTCACGGATAGCACTGAAGATTCAGAATTATTTATCCCACCTAGGGTTGAAGCATTTTGAAAGAGCTTTCCAATGCCACTGACCTCGCGTCGATCCGACATCATCACTGATCGCAACAATATTTCTCGTCGGGTTGCGCGCTGCTAAATAGTAGCTCTGGTTCGTGGACGACATCCGGCATTCACCCCGGGACGACCGCCTCGCCTTCCGCGAGGCCGACCAGCACGGCGCCGCCCCCAGGAGTGCCCAGCCAAGGGCCATCGATGCTACAGCAACCTCCCGGCTTCCCCGATCTGTCAGTCAGGATGAGGGCCCCACGAGCGCGCGTGCTTGCCTTGTCAAAGCGGTCCCGAGTGCTGCCTGTCAACCCAATCGCGTCACTCCCGAATTCCGTGTGTAGCCCTTTACCTCCCTGCGTGGAGTGGGTAGAATTCAACACTTTTGTAATAATTGCTAATTGTTGTACCTAGAGTACGAGTTCGGCTGGGATCATCTTCCCCACGCCCGACGCGTAGAGGTACACCCGCATCCCTCTTTAGTTAGTTAATTGCTTATCTAGTATAGTTCTTGACGTCGCTGCTACTGAGTGTGATAGGATGCCTAGTGATGTGGCACAGCCCAATGATGCAATGACACTCCTAGGACTTGATTTCCACAAGCATTCAAGCTCTCGCAATGGCCTATAGCAGAGCATCTTCCAGGGGTTATCAGCCCCGCGAGAAGAGTAACAGACTAAAAGTCCGAGTTGGCCAGTGGATCCAGTATTTCTTCAGGGGTCCCCTCAAGTATGCAGATTTTCCTTCTGTGGGGCCAACTGTCAGTAAACAAATAAGGACTCCCTGGTATAAATCATCACTGCCAGCATCATTGCACCACGCAGGCAAGGACGGTCCGAACCCAGCAGGGGTGGACCCTGTTACTCATTGTGCCGCCTCCTTGACATTTTGGCTGTGCACCTTTGCTCTCCCCCAGGGGGATGAAACAATTATCAAGCCGGAAACCATATATCTAGCCTGTCAGATGGCCTGGGGGATGAGGTTATCACTCTGCCCAGTGGCTCTTTGTCTGATCTATAAATCTTTGGGAGACCAGTACAAGCATCGAGTTCCCTGTTCTTCAAGGACTGTGGGTCCTTTTCATTTCTTTAATGCCTGAGTGTGTAGTTTGTTTCCCGAGCTAGCCCCGAGAACTTTGCAGGCGGACACGCTGTTCCCCAGGATGACCAAATTTGCCAGTGCTGAACCCGGCTCCTTTTTTGATCAGCTGTTCAAGATGAGGGGCAGACTGATAAAAGTACCAGTAGATGCAGCTGGCAGCATTTACTTCTAGAGCTTGGCAGCAGGTTCAGCGCCTTTAGTCCATCTGCAGAGGGAGAGCAAAATGGAAGAGATAGAGACTTATGTGCATCCCATCTCTGGAACTAATGCTATTCGGTCTCTTTTAGAACTCGAGCTAGTCCGGTGGGCCATGGCTATCTGGCCCAGTGTTTTAGTTTACAGAAAAGGTGGCCTACTCAACCTGGAGCCCTATTATCCATTTCGCTTTGGGAGGAACTTTGGCTATGATCAACATATTCCCACATCAGTTGCCCAGTTCCCCTTAGACAGTCGGGCCAAGCACGGGTCCACAATTGTTGGTGACGGGCAGTTATGGTGGGACTTCTTCCATCGCCAGGATGGCGCAGCCTTCAGGATCCCGACCATCTCCAACCGTGTTCCCCGCGCCCGCCCGTACTGGGGGCACCCATCAAAGGCAAGCCGCTCATCCTCTACATAGCAGCTACTGAACATTCACTGGGGGAAATGCTTGCCCAGAACAATGACGAGGGAAAGGAGCAGGCTCTCTACTACCTCAGCCAAAGACTGGTGGGGGCGGAAGCCAAGTACACTCCTATCGAGAAGGTCTGCCTCACCTTGGTCTTCGTAGTCAAGAAACTAAGACACTATATGCTGTCCCATGAAGTGACCTTGATCTCCAGGGCTGACCCTGTCAAGCACGTTCTCTCCCAACCAGTCTCGAAGGGGCGCCTCGACAAGTGGGTTGTGTTGTTGATGGAGTATGATATCACCTATGTGCCACAGAAGGCCATTAAAGGGCAAGCTATCGCAAATTTCTTCGCGGCACACTCTGAGCCCGAAGACTCCCCGCTGGCTACGGAACTACTCGAAGATGAAGTACTGGAAGCAAACCAAGTCCAGCAGGCTGTCTGGCAGCTGTACTTTGATGGGGCTTCCAAAACAGAAACAGCCTCCTCTGGGCATACCAAGATACGGGCCAGAGCCGGCATCGTCCTTAAGTCACCAGATGGAGAAGTGGTGCACACTTCCTGCTGCATCAACAAGCCTTGCATAAATAATAAAGCAGAGTTTGAAACTCTGATTATCAGCCTCCAGATTGCTCTGCAAATGGAGATTAAAATGCTGCAAGTATTTGGCAATTCATTGTTGGTCGTCAAGCAAGTCCAGGGATAGTTTGACGTTCAGAAGCCAGAGCTACTCCCTTACCACACTAAGGCAAAGGGGCTCATGCTGCATGTACAAGACCTTAGTCTACACGTGCACCGACCTTCACCCCTTGCATACTCCATAACTACATTGACCTTCCCCGTATATGCACTGACTTAGTCAATATGTGTGTCGACCTCACCCCCGTGCACACTGACCTTGCCCCTAGCATGCATGAACTTGGCTCTCATGTGCACGGACTTAACCTGCATCTGCATGGGCTTAGCCTAGATGTGCATGGACTTACCCTTTGAAAGCATGCAGAGTGCCGGGTGAGTTGGCCGCCGATATCGGCCCGTTCGACTTGCGATTGTGCTTGCTTGCTTAGGTCCGAGGTTGTTTCACATCACAAGGTCGCCTGTCAACCCCTGGTCTCGCCGAATTGACTAGAATTAGACATGACACAGAACAATGCACAAACAGAGAAGACGACATTCTGGGTAAAGTGAACCACCACTCAACTGCTAGGTGAACCCGACAGTCAAGGGACAGCCGCTATGTGACTAGAGACAAGGACGCTGGAAGTTCTAGATTGAGTAGTTAGGGGACTATCGCAGTCAGGGAAGGGACCGCACCCAGTCACCTGAACCGACCGATCCAGAAACAACTGACACAAGGACACGACCCTAGAACACAAACCTAAGATAGACCAACTCACAAATAGAACAATGGCCATCACGGCCAACAGGACTGTAACGCACCTCTATAGGGGCATTACACTCCCTGACGCACTAGGATAGGGGTGTCAGGGCCAACAGACCAGGACCCAGACAAAAGGGCGTGTAACGGCCCAATCGAGACACGTTACAGAACCCTGGCACATGGGGGTTGGTGCGTTATAGCAACACCACCCCGTTAAACATCGGTCAAACAACTGTAACGGCCTCAACGAGGCATGTTACAGTACGCTGATGCACGAGGGGCGGTCTATCAGAGCCAACCGACCGACACGGTCTTTAATGAAGACACGGTCTTTGTGGAACTGACAAGCACAGTCCTCGAGAAAGACCAGACTGTGACGCACCTCCATTGGTGCATTACAATCATGTGATGGTCCTATATTAGTCTATCACACCAACCTAGCCTCGAAGAACCCGGAACGACCAACGGTTGTGGTGGTCTATCGTAGGACCGTCACACAGTGTGACAGTCTCTAGTACGATCGTTACACCGAACTGGCGAGAAAAATAGTGGAATGGCCGAATCGGCCCATTCCACGCCCCATTCACGCTGAAGCACAGGGGAAACAAAGCCATACGACCACAGAAGACATCTGGAAGCTAAAAATGACACATGACGCATCCGATGTGAAGACCAGAACCAGAATGTCACGTCCATATAATTTGATTTGCCTTCTTGTCAAGGTTGACCTCTGCCTACCAGCCAGCTGGTATGTGTGTAGGTAGGGAACAATATTAGCCACGGTTTCAACAAAGCAGAGGATGTTTCTGCCAGACATTTATTCCCCTGACAAGAGAGTCCCTCTGGCAGCCCTTTTAAGTGAAAGTGGATCCTCCAAGTCAGGTTGCGGATCTTGGAGAGCGGGTGCTTCTGATTCCAGATCCATTCTGGGCGAACATGAATGTGTCGACACTTTACTGACAGGGTGTCGACACATCGCATGAACTAACGTCGACCTCATCAAGCTAGCATCGACCTTATGCACATACTAGCACCGACCTTAGTCTTGTGTTGTAAGCAGGACATGCACCGACCTAGTCTTACGCTGGCTTTGGATTTGCACTGACCTTGTAGCGGATGTGCATCGACCTTGTAGCACATGTGCACCGACCTTGCTGTAGATGTGCACTGACCTTGCTTGCACTGGCTTTGATTGTGCACCAACCCTGCGTGCAGATGTGTATCAACTTTGCTTGCACTGGCTTTGAATGTTCACTGACCCTACTTGCAGATGTGTACCAACCTTGGTGTGAAGCATATGCATACTAGCGTCGACCTTAGTTGAATGTAGCCTGGACTAGCATCGACCTTACTAGCACGTCAATAGTAACTTGCACCCACCATGCTTGGTTCTTGAGAAGGATTGCAGTGACCTTAGCAACACCGCAATAGCTGTTCACGTGCAGCTTGTGCCAAGGTGTCGTGACTTGAGCTCGACGTGTCGGGATGTACGCTCTAGAAGAAGGTAAGGCTTGATTCTTGGAACCGAGGTGTCGACGTTTTTCACACAAGGTGTCGACACTTCGTGGATCCAGAGCCCAGACAGAGACAGCTTCGATTAGGATTACTTCTTCCGGTGTTGACACGTTGTGGGGAGGTGTCGACACTCTTTGAGTGTTTGAGTTCTGTAATTGGTTAAGCCAAACTTGTTAGATATTTGTCAAGGGTCTATTTGGGGAGGAGGGGGGCTCATTTTTTTCTCACCGTGTTCTCTCTTCTACTTCTCTCTCCCGTTTTCTTTCTTCCCATGAACGAACCCACTCTCTCTCTCTCTCTCTGGCCCCTCTTCCCCAGCGCGCGAACGTCCCCCTCTCTTTTTCTTTCTCCTCTCCCCATCCCTCCTTATGATCACACCACCACAACCGGCCAGCCGCCGACCACCGCTGCCCACCTCTCCGGCCACCATCCCAGTCCTCACCGGCGGCCACTCCCTCTCCCTCCCCCTCTGCACATCCCACAACCGTAACCCATGCAACACGCCCCCACTCTTCTCCCACAGCCACTCTGAACTCCCCTCCTACGGTCCCTCTCTTCCGTCGCCCCCCCTTCTCATGCACCGTCACCACCCAACCACGCCCGCGGCAACCATCACTGAACACCCCACTCCTCTTTTAACTCCACGGCCAACCTCCACTCCCACCGGTGACCGCCCTCCGCCGCAGTCACCTCCTGTCCACATATAACAGAGAACCACCTCCCCTTCCCTCGCCGATCTCACCTCCACCCTCTCTCGTTCGCCACTGTCGTCCTCACACCACCACTGCGAACGAGCCCCCCATGCCCCCCTCACACCAAACCCACCTCCCGTCGGCCGCACCAGACGTCACCTCGTCTCACCCCCCTCTCCTCTGCGCTCACCCATACTGACCGCGCCGACCTCCACCACCGCGGCACCCTCCTCTGCATGCACTGCTGCCAGCGCACCCACTCGCCCGTGAGCACCCCCACCGCCGCAGCGAGCCCAACGGGCTCTCTCGCGGACGTCGCCCTTCCCCTCTCCCTTTTTCTCCGACAAGGGACCACCCCACACCCCTCCACCTCTTCACACCGCTGGTGGCCTCCACTCCACCTCCCTCACACTCCCGTCGCTGGTCTCCACGCTCACACCGCCCTCTCGCCACTGCACCCACCGTCGACCTCCCCACCGACGTCGTCTTCTCCTCTCCTCCCCTCTCCCTCACACCATCTCCCAGCCCCCGCCCCCCCGCACTCCGCGGCGATCAACCAGCACACTAATAGGTACCATCCACCACACTTTGATGATTGTATGTCTAACATCATTTGTGGTCATTGTACTTTTTAGGGGGCACACGCCTCGACTTTTGTCATTCCACCATGACGGTCAGCCGGTAGCATCAACATTCGGCCATACGCCGCAAGGGCCGACCGAATATGATTTCAAGCCAACACGCCTCTCTGGGGGCAAGTCCAGCAACTTCAGACCAAGACGCCTCGCCGAGGCGGGTCCCCAGCAATCTCAAATCAAGATGCCTCGCCGAGGTAGGTCTCCAACAACTTCAGATCAAGATGCCCCACCGAGGCAGGTCTCCAGCAACTCCAAATCAAGATGCCTCGTCGAGGGAGGTCTCCAGCAACTCTAGATCAAGATGCCTCGCCGAGGCAGGTCTCCAGTAAGCCCAGATCAAGACGCCTCGCCGAGGTAGGTCTCCAGCAACTTCAGATCAAGACGCCTCGCTGAGGCAGATCTCCAACAACTCCAAACCAAGACGCCTTACCGAGGCAGGCCTCCAGCAACCGTAGACCGAGACGCCTTGCCAAGGTAGGTCTCCAGCAATCTCAGATCAAGGTGCCTCATCGAGGTAGGTCTCCAAGTAATCTCAGATCAAGACGCCTCACCGAGGCAGATCTACAGCAACCCCAAGCCGACATGCTTCCCTGAGGCAGGCCCTCAGCAACAGTCGGTCAACACGCCTTGTCAAGGTCGACCTCCAACAACACCAGGTCAACGGCCCTTGCCAGGGCCGACCTCCAACAACACTAGGTCAACGGCCCTTTCCAAGGCCGACCCTCAACACCACCTGTTCAACGCACCTCACCAAGGTTGATCTCTAGTAACACCAGGTTGACAGATGTAGGCGTGCCAAGTCTTCATCGCCAATGGACTAAGTACGCCTCATCGAGACAAGTCCATGACACAACCCCAGCCACAGCACCTCAAAGGTTTGACAAGTCCGCAACATAAGGCGGTCAAAGCTCAGCCTGGCCTATGCACCCCTACAGGTGGTCAACAAATGATGACTAAAATCGTAAGTAACAACAGGTAAGCAACAGTAGCAGTAAAGTAGGAACTAAACTACAAAGCTGTAAAGAAAGGGAAGTAGGAGTAGGGAGCAGGTAAGGAAGAGGGGATGAACTCGTACCACACTAGTAAGGCTGATGAACTAACCTCAGCACCCGAAGCTACTCCTAACAAGGGTAGAAGGGTCGACCCTGAACTTGGAAGATCAGGAGTCACCGATCTGTCGACAACCACGAGGCCAACGACAAGGCCTACAAGACCAGACCAAAAGTCTAGAAAAGACCTAGACAGACATAGATGCGCCATGACTAGAACGTCGTGCACACTGTCCCACGCATGACTTGAATGTCATGCATGCGATAGGACATCGACCTCGGTAAAAGCCAAGAGAAGGCTAACCCAGAAAGGTCACGACGTGCGAGGAACGTGAAGAGAACCGCAAAGAGTCATGTGCCACGTGACTAGAGTGCCTCACCATTAGAAGAGCAGCCAGCTGCGTCCACTGACATCTTATGCTGCGCCTACTAGCGTCTTGTCCACATAACCTACCACAAGGACTAGGCCGAGACAAAGACACTGTTAGAACCAGAATAGCACCATAACGTGAGTGACTAGTTAGGGTCACATCTAATGACACAAGTCCAAAGCCCCTGACCCGGTGTGCACACACTGACTCTCGTCCAAGCTAGGCCTCTAGCTAGTATTCCCCTCCGAAGGATGCTACGGTTGACAAGGGGCCCATGGAACTAGCTTACCAATCGTAAATCAGAAAAGTGCCCCGCTACAAGAGCCATCACGCCAAAACGTGCCATAAGGCTTTGACTAGTGGAGGCTCACGAAACATGGACTCTAAAGCATAAGTGCTGAACTACAGACAGGCTAACCAAGCACTATCACCCGTACTCCAAAGCACTAATGGCAGCACAAGAAACTGCCGACAGACTCAGGACAAGGCAGCTAGACCTACTCACTTAATGATCCTTGAGTCTCATGACTCGGAGGCAAGATCGTCATAGATAGTGGAACAAGCCGCCAATCAGTCAACGAAAAAGGGGGAGGACTCTCAATCTATTCCCCGGAAGATTTCCTCAAGAGGAAGAATCCCGATGCATGGAAATTCTGCCATGTCGTGCAGTCAGTTCGTCTGTTCTTTGAGGTGCGCTAGCTCGGACGTCACGGACGCCGTCTCGACTCTGGCAATAACAAGCTCCTCGGTCTCTCTGACCATAGTCACCTCGGCTTCAACTAGCTCAGCCTCAGCTGTAGCGAGATAGCCCCTCAGCTTTTCTATTCTGCTTGTGAGGGCACCGACATGACGGTGGCTTTCATCTAAGGCCTTTTCATGCTGCTCTTCATTGCCTTTCTGCACCTCCAGGGCCTGTAGGTACTCGTCTTCCTGAGCACTAATGGCGGCAAACTCACTAGGAGCCCGGGCCTCAAGGAACTCGCGACGGTTGACGTATTTCAGCAACAGTAAGACTCGCCACGATAATTCTTCTAGAGGGCAGCCCAACACCTACAGTGCCCCGGTCAGCTGCGCCACCACGGTGTGCACCCCCCGATATGTGAGGGAGGGATCAGCGAAGATCATCGATCGCAACGCCAGTAGCATCTGCCAAACCGACGCGTCCAAGGTGGCGTCGCCAATGGAGGGCATGGCCAGAGGGTCAAACTCAACCAAGCTATCCATAGCTGCCCACAGATCCGCGTCCACCGCGCCCGAGGAGGATGGGAGAGTGGAGGCCAGGTCGCTCGAGCGTCTGACCTTGATGGACAACTCCCGACCGGCCATCGCCAGAGGAGCTGGTAGAGTTGTGATCGAATCACCCGACTCCGTCATTGCGAGGGGCTGCTCCACCGCTGTCGCGGCTGACGAGCGATTCTCCCTCTGCACCTCCCCGGCAGAGTCCAGACCCGCTGCCGCTTTGCAGCTCGACAGAACAAGATCCTTGCTCTCGGTTGGAGGAAGGGCGTAGAGCGAAGCTAAATTAGACATTATTACTGAGGGACCTATGGCCCTTTCTGCTTGTGCTCTCTCCTCCCAGGAAATCGTGATGCTTGTCAGTATTTTCCCCAGAAGCTGGTCGTAGCAGATAGTTTGTTTTTAACAAAATGGATATAGTAGTTGCGCTTAAGTGTTAAATTGCGACTGTGTTGTTCCGACTGAGTGGTGTTCTGACTGAGTATTGTACATTTTGAATAAGATTCTTTTAACTGAAAAAGATTGGATTGACTGAAGGATGTAGTCAAAACATTTCGACTGAACTTAGAATTGGATTGAGGACAGTTTTAAGGAATCAAGAGAATTTTCTGGAGACTGTCCTTCGTGTGTAAAATTTAGTTCTTTTGATTGGCACTCTATCAAAAACACTTTTATAACCAGGTTCCAGTTGAAGAATCAGTGTCGAAGGTTCAGTCGAGTTCAAGATGATGAAGTAACATATCAACTAAATCTTTGAATAACAGGTTTGATCAATAAAGTGTTCAAACTGAATGGATAGTAAGACGCTCAAACTGAAGGATGTTTGTGCTAAAGGATAAGCCAACACAATATTCAACCGGAATAAGATTCTTGACTTTTAAACACTCTAAAGTTTAAACCTGTGAGGGCACATGCTATGGAATCTTATATGAATAATATTTTTGTTTAAATCACGTCGTCATTCAAAACATGAGTCTTGATGTCAGCGGTAAGACCTACCTCAGCCAAGTGGAGTTGAAATTCCTGGCTGACCCTGTACTCAATCATAGCCCGCGACCCCGATGACTTTGTCCGTGCTGCAAACTCCTTCAGCGTGGCCTCGAGCTTCATCGACACAACTTGAGTCATCCTCCCTTGGATCCGAGCCTCCTCCAACTCAGCCAATATCTAGCAATTGGCCTCTTGGAGGTTGGTCCACTCCTTTTACTCTAGCTTGAGCACCGCCTTGCTCGAGGTGAGCTCCGACTCTTGCCTTTTTCAAGGCAGCAGCAAGCTCTGACTCCTTGGCCTTAAGCCTCTCCTCGTTTAAGGGCCAGCTCGTTAAAACATCATAGAAGAAGGTAGGCCGACCCCATCTACTGCGCACCCTTCTGCATGATTGAGTAGAACATGGTGGACGTCAGTGCCACGTCCAGTTCTTTGCTGTCCCGAGGAAGGAGTCAAGCTTGGGTGAGCGTTGTGGGACCTCGGGGTCCGTGATCGAGTGTTCCTCAGTTAGATCGCATCGGTGAGGTCATGGCCGAGGAGGGTATGGCTGTCGTTCATCGGCGGCTATGGGTTCCTTCCCAGCCATCCCGACCTCACAGGAATCCCCATGGGGGTAGGGTTGGCAACAGTGAACGCCTGCGGGCATCTCAAGGTGGTCACCCGAGAAGCAAACACCGGGCCTCCCCCCTCTTGCAAAGACAGCAGAGGTACCATGCATGAGGGCCGGCCAAAGTGACAGGTGGTGATCCTCAAACCGCCTTTGTCTCTTCAATGAGCCCTCCCCTTCCTCGTGCTTCTTCTTCTTCCTCCTCTTCTTGCCAGCCTCCTTGGCCTGCTTCTCAGTGAGAGCTCAAATGAGGTTCAGGTCCACCATTTCGCCTGCAGAAGCACACCCAAGGTCAGATAATGTATGACAAGGCACACATGAAAATGGAGTCAGGGCCAACCTTACCTTGCAGAGGGGTAGGACTGAGCCTGACCTGCTCCAACATCTCCTTCTCCAGTAGCACTACAGTTGACATCGTCACATGGATGAGTCTACAAATGGTAGTTGCATTCCCCGATATGGAAATCCATAATCGGTCATGTGGGATGGAGCTGGCCCAAACCATGGGGAAGTCCTCCCCACCCCCCCCCCAAGCTACGTATATAGAAAAATTGGCCCTTCCACGAGTGCACCGAGAAGAGTTTCCTACTCTTCTCAGAAAAGTACATCCACTCATGGTGGATGAGGCTCTTATTAGAGGTATAAAAAATAGCAAAAATGATGCAAGGTTAGAGCAACCTCGCTAAGGTGACATATCACCAAGAAGTCGAAGATGATGTGCCATGTGTTTGGAACAAGCTAAGAAGGGATGAGGGTGAAATAACGAAGGAGCTCGACAACAAAGGATGCTATAGGGAACTTAGACCTAGCCTGACCAATCTCCTCATAAATGCAAAGACAACCCTCCCAAAGTGAGTTCGCTCCTCTGGCCTCGCCACTTCATAGGTAACGAACAAGGGAAACCCGAACTCCTCCCTAAGGGCACTCAGCTCGTCGACTGACTTACTTGATGCTACCTCCCCAAAAGATTGTGCCCGTCCCTGAAGTAGTGACCCAACTTTATACATAGTTCAAATAATTCGGACCTCCACCTCTTCCCCCTCCTCAACCCCGAAGGCTGAGCCCGCTAGGCCAAGGGGACCACTCTCTCTAAATCCACACGGTAACTCACTCCCCGACATTATTTTCAAAGAAACTAGATCAATTCCTACTTTTGGATGGGGGGACTCCCTTCAATATATGAAGCAATGAGCCAGCATCTCTTCTCTTCGAGTTCTGATCTCTCCTGAGCTCTCCCTACCTTGGCTGGACTCGTGCAATGCAAATGGGGGGAGGCTCTACCTCTCCTTATATAGCCTTAGGGTCGTGGCCCAGAGATGAACGCTGACTGGTCTAATCAATAGTCACGATCATTTCCATATGTAGTCCCAGATCTTGAGGCAGACATCTCATACACTAAAGTGATAGGCTTTTAATGCCTGGAAGACCCTAGACTTTAGATCCTTTATTGGGTCCACGCCCTGGAGTGCAAGGCCCGTGATGAGGAATTGGATTTGAGAGTGGATCCAGACCAGGCATTATGGAGCCAGTCTCGAGGCATACTAGAGTGGTAGCCATCGCTTTAGAGAGCCAATTTGGATCTTAGATCCGCCGCAAGCCAGACCCTTAGCTTGGGCTCGAGGTCAACCTCCGATCCAATTGGCAGATGTTTAGTCCCACATCGAAATTCCCATGTCTAGGTTTATCTCTCTCACTTCAAAAATAACTCCCTCACCCAAATAAGGAGTATAATTGTCAAGGTGGTCGCCTAGGTGACTAGGCGCCCTTATGGGGCCAAGATGCCAACCTACCTTTTTACCCCCAAAAAGGCGAGCAAGGCGTCCACCTAGATAAGCTAGGCAGGCCAAGGTGTCCTATCGAGTCTCTCGTTCCTCTCTCTCAATTTTCAATATAAAAATTTATATTTTTTTCATATACCTTATTCTTAATTTGTATAGTGGAGACATATTCTGTGAATTTTTAAAGAGACGTGTTGAGGTGAAAAATGTGACATGCCCATCGTCGTCTCACCCACCAGGACATTCTCTTAGCCAAGAAGGACTCCGAGAAGCCTGGCAGTGTCTTCTTTGGAGAAGGGAAGAGACTCCAGCACTTGCCAAGGCCGCCACTGTACGGCCACTGTGGTAGGGACCGACTGATCGACTGGTGGTGCCTGGGAGTTAGAAGAGGCCGGGGTAGTGGGAGGATGGATGACATTGATCGAGAAGTTGCTCAGCTCCATCTCTTGGCTAGCGTCCTATTCCCTGTGCCTTTGCAGTCGCTCGAGGACCTCCTGATTGTCAGTCTAAAATTCTAGCCATTATGGGGTATGCTGGTAAGGCAGCCTGTGCCCGTTTTCCTGGGGAGGATCTGGCTGCTCTGGCACATTTTTGGCGATGCTCAGGGTTTCTTCGACGGCTTGCCAAAGTCTGACGAGGGCCATGGAGTTTCCCTCAGCATCGATCTGCTCCCACTGGATCTATTCCTGAATGAGGTATTGGACTTCCTCACAGGACTCGATCTTGTGGCAGATTCAGCTGTGGAAAGGGCAGTATTGGGGGTGATTGAAGTCCCATTGAGTGTAGTCTATCGGTAGGTCGTAGGGTAGGATTTGCCCCCTCTCGATGAGAACGTCGAAGAGTCATCAAGTCCTCTCCTTGGGGAAGGAGAGAGGTCTGTGATCATGCTAGGGTCTCCACCCCAGGGACCAGAGCGAATGCTCGCCTTGGCTAGTGTTGGGCTCCTTTACTTCGACATTAGAGAGAGAGAATGCGGCCATCATGTGGATCACATTAGCTGAGTACTGAACCACACGTGATGCCTTAGCTGGCCTGGACCATGTATGTGGCTGCGGAGGATCAACAGGGCCACTCTTCATTTGAACGAGACCGTTTCGGATCAGCTTTTGCACCTGAGTGTTAAAGATGTAGCAATCTTCGTGTCACGCCCCAAGTGCGGAAGGAACCCGGAGACGTGATGAGTTATCTTCAATCATGTCAATCAGAGCGTAAGTGTATTCGACACACATAGATAGAGCATGCACAAATAAACATAACATGCAAGGGGGTTGAAATTGGGGTAGGGAAGTCAAAGTTACATTCAAACACTACCTCCCACAGGGAGGGGTGGTAAGTCGGCCAGGTGGGGGAGGGGAGAGACGAACTAGGAGATAAACGGACGGCCAACGTCGGCTCTGCCTGCTCTCTGGAACAGGAGACAGATGGGCAATGTTGTCGCTTCTGCGGTTGCTCCCGAACTCCATTTTTAACAAGACCAGTGGCAAATCTTCCCTAACTTACCCAGGAAGATGTCTGATTTTTGGCGGGAGCTCTGGTGACCGACGTTGGTTGGGGCGAGGCTGTGAATAGGGACTCTATTTTCTACTCCTGACTATCTTAGAACTGCTGCAGTAGGAAGATGAAGCCGCCACAAGCTGTCCCGAACCTCAAATTGAGCGTGGTCAATGGCGTTGGAACCGTTGATGAGTTGCCTTCGAAACGTGACCCACGGGGATGCCAGCTGATGTTGGAGTAGGTCATAGCAGCCTAAACTGTGACAGGGTGTCAGTTCAGTCCCAGGGAAGATAGAACTGCGCACCCTGGGGAGAAAATAGAGAAGAATTTACTCAGGTTGTCGAATGGAGTGCCGCTTCTTGGAGGAGGAGGGAGACTCACAGTAGAAGGTCTCGGTCAAACCCAGCCTTTAGATCTTTAGGTGATCAGGCGTGGCAGCTTCTGTAATCCACCTCTGGATGCTAATGAGAACCCTTCTGTGCAGTCGGAGTAGATTGCTTGCCCCAGACAGCCACGAACTCAGAATGATACGAGACGATCACCGTTGTGAAGAAGACTCGGAGAAGCTTCCACCGATACCTCTTGAGCCTTCAGAAACGCCCAGATGAAGTCACAGTTACCTCTTCACACTGCTGGTTCACTGCTGCCTGTGACTCAGAATTGTAGGTTGAAGAGGGGAGGTGGGGAATGAGATAAATGGGAGGGGAAAGGGGGTGGATGAGTATGGGGAAGACCCCTGGCTGTGAGGGGGTCTGGGAGGGGGTGTTCCAAGGTGTTGGAGGGGGAGTATGGGGGCTGGAAGGGGGTGAGCGGGGAAGTGTGGGTTCCCCGCACACTGCGTCGGTGAAGCTTCTCCCTGTTTAATAATACATGCACTACTCCCTACGCAGGGGGGTTGGACTAGGGGAGGGGGAATTGGGATTACAACCAAACACTACCTCCATGCAGGGAGGGGCGCTAAGCCGGCCAGGCGGGGAGGGGAGGTAAACTAAACTCGCGTCGGGAGGGCAACTCCCAGTTCTGTCCAGGTCAAGAACTGCTCACCAGTGGGTCACTGTTGATGCCGCCACGGACTGTACTAGACTTCAAAGACACCGAAACCAGCGCCAATCCTTTGCTGACTGGTCCAGGAAGGCTCCTGAATTTTCGTGGGATCATCCGGTGTCGTTGCTGGTCGTGGCTGGCTCAGGACCCAAGTTTCCCCGCTCAGATTGGGACTGCTCTCCGGTCATAGCAGCAGGTCGGCGATGCTGTCACGAACACTCCCATAGTCAAAATGGTGTGGGACCAAGACGAACATATCCATGAATGAGTTCTCTTCGATCTCCAACTTGGAAGGTCACCAGGGGAGGTCAGAGGAGGGAGATAGAGGACGTAGAGTGGAGAGGTATCTGTCCTGATTCTGAGTGGACTGACCTGTGCACCTGGAGGAGAAAAATTGGAACGGACAGCTCCAAACTCCAAACGATGCTCCGCTGGCAGTTTTGGACAGAGGACTGGTAGGGGATCATCCCAGACAAATGGCACGCCAAGGGGAGCTGGGGTGTGGATGTTGGAGCTTCTGCACCGGTGCTCTGGTCTTCCCTCGGATGCCAGATGCGTGCTCTGACGATAATGGACCTCCCGGATAGCCCCGACCTCGAATGAAGATGGGATCACCTCACTAAAGAAGCTGACTGGAAGAGCTTTCCAGCAATATAAGGTGGGCCTCCTGGAACTCCAGGCTGTAGTGGAGGTCGGCACTGCAGTAGGTGGGGACTCCTCAGGTCTTCAGCAGTGCACAACTAGTACTTAAGGGGTGAAGAAAAGGGGTGTTTCTTAGGTGGGGGGCTATTGGGTCTGGGGTGGTGGATTCCTCATCTCGCCAGGAACCCATTGATGCCACATGCATCGCCATCCATCATCGTTTTCACTGATTTTCGTGTAAATTCTATTTTATGAAATTTTAGGCTAATTTCTTAGTAATCGTTCTTCTCTCTCTGTTTTGGTCTAGACTGCCGCTGATCGAGGCAAGGGAGGTACAGTTGGAAAGGTCGTGTTGTGCAGGTCGCGGTGACACCCTTCTTCCCTCGATTCGCAGAGTGTGGAGGCAGGTCAGGCCAAGTGGAGACTCAGCGCCCCTTCGTCCGTTCGTGCCTCGAACGCCATTCCCGTCGCGTAAGAGGTAGGGCGATGGAATCTTCTCCTCGCTAGGAACCCGCCGGTACCACATGCCCCGTGGTCCGACGTCAGTTTTCTCGATTTTCACGTAATCTTCCATGCTAGTGTAAATTAGCCGTAAAATCATGAAATTGTCTCCATGAGCATTATCTTTTGATTTTAATGGCATGTTTAATTATGAAGTGTTGGTATGGCATGGTAGTTTAGCTTGAAAACTAGTTTCCCTGCGATTCCCATTGATTTCGGTCGACCGGGAGGGGGTTTGGTTTTGAACTCTGGATTTTAGCAACCCAGTCGGTTTAACGCACCACCCCAAGTGCATTACAGTCCCCTGACGCACCTGCCCTGGTGCGTTACCTGAATGGTAACGGGCCAACCCTGGTCCGTTACTTGACCATTGACTATTCCTTTGACCATTGACTGAGATAGGTGGTTAGTTTGACGGCCCATCCCTGGTCCATCATGGTCGTGTAATGCGCCATCCTTAGTGCGTTACATTCTATTCAAAAATTATAGATTTTAGGTGTTCGGGTGCCTTTAACGGACCTGACCCCGTGCGTTAGAGTCATGTAACACACCAGCCCTAGTGCGTTACATGTTCTATATATAATCCGTGGATTTCTGTCATTCTGGTGAGTGTAATGGCGCATGGGAGGCACGTTACATGGATTTAACGCCCCTTGCTTGGTGCGTTACAGTCTGTGTGACTGTCTTTGTGTTTTCCGTAAGATGTTCAGCAAGGGACCAGCCCTCACATCCTCCACTCGGCATCGTCGAGTTACCCACGGGTTCGGGGTGAGTGTCGGGTGAGTCAGCCACCAAGTACGGCCCATTTGAGTTGTGAATCGTGCTTGCTAGTAGGTCCAAGGTTGTGTCACATCAGGAACACTTAAGGAGGATTTAGGATCGATCTGACATTGAAGTTCATCAAGTTGGTGCTGGGCTTGAGTAATCATCACCTGAGTAGGGAGTGATCGAGAAGAATATGGGCCAGCTTGAGCAAGAGGTTGTGAATTAGGACCAGGAGCAAGGTAATGGGCCAGATGAGAGGATCCAGTCTGAGAAGGAGAAGGGAAGCCCATTCCAGGAGTGGAAGGATACATGGGCCTCGAAGGAACATGAGCATAAGGACTCATTGGGCTAGCAGCATAAGGAGGAGAAGAATGAGGAGGCCCATTAGAAGAATGAGGCCGATTAGAAGTATAAGGCCCATCGAGAGGAAAGGACCCATGAAGGGAAGACGGCCCATGGAGGTGACTTGTAATAAGGCGTTGGGCCTGGGCCGAGTCTATTTGGTGAACAAGGCTTGAAAGATGGGCCATGAGATTAGCCTACTTTTTAGACGGGTCAGAAGGACCACGGGAAGACAGGCCCGCATGGGAAGAGGATTCCATGCGGGAATAGGAAGAAGAATAAGAAGAAGGATGATACAAGGGGCTAGAATGATGCTCCATGAGGGCAAATAGAGACTTAATACAAGGAGGGAAGTAAGGACTTAATGGGCTTGAGGACCAGAGGAGACTGACCCTCTAATGCAATGATCAATGGACAACGGACCAAGGGACAATGGGCTAGACAATGAACACACAAAATGGGCTAACCCAAATTAGCCTAACAACAACAAAACATGTGGATCGTGATGGAAATGCAACACAGACACCACTAATGGGTTTGGACAAGCCCAAATAACACAAACAGTGCAATGTAAGAGTTTTCACCTAAGTCAACCAAGTTAAAATGATGGAAAATATTTTAGGAGTTTTAATAGACCTTTTAATGCCCGTACAACGCCTCATAAGGAGCCATACCAATGCTCGAATGATAGCTGTTGTTGTAGGCAAACTCCACTAACGGTAGATGGTGAGTCCAACTCCCTTGCCACTCCAGGCAACACGATCTCAACATGTCCTCCAAAGTCTAGATGCTCCTCTCAAACTGACCGTCTGACTGAGGATGATAGGCCGAGCTGAATGCCAACTCCGTGCCTAGAGCTCTCTAGAAACTCCTCCAGAATCTTGAAGTGAAGTGCGGATCACAATCGGACACAATGGAGATGGGGACTCCATGCAACGGAACGATCCGTTCCACATACAATCGGGCCAACTTATGCACACTCCAACTGACTTTGATCGGCAATAACCAGGCCATCTTTGTCAGTCTATCCACCAGTAACCAAATACTGTCATGCCCACTGGATGTCCTCGGCAACCCAACCACAAAATCAGTGGCCACGTGGTCCCATTTCCACGCAGGAATCTCCAAGGGCTGAAGTGTACCTCCCGGTCGCTAGTGCTCAGCTTTCACCTGCTGATAGATCAAACACCTGGCCACGAACTCCGCCACATCTCTCTTCATCCCAGGCCACCAAAACTACCTCTTTAGGTTCTGGTACATCTTAGCCGATCCAAGGTGCACGGCATACCAGCTCCCATGGGCCTCCCGCAATACCGTATGCCTCACCTGCTCCTCGAGTAGGACGTACAACCTACCTCTGAACCTCACGGCTCCATCTTCACCAAACTCTACCTCGGCCATCGACAGAATACGAGGTAGCTCGGGGTCGCACACTGAGCCTCTGTTACCTGTCGACAAACAGCTGGCGTGATAGTCAAACTCGCAAGAATAGCCGAACCCTGATCTTGAGGGATCTTGAGCCTGAAGGTCATAGCCGGTACCTGCTCTCAAAGCCTCCACTTTCGCAACAACATCCAACTGACTATCACTCTCCCACTCAAAGCATCAATCACGACATTCATCCTACCAGGCTAATAAGACAGAGTAAAATCATAATCCTTCATATACTCCATCCACCTCCTCTGCCTGCTTCAAGTGTTGATTCTCTTTCATAAGAGTCTCAAGAGTCACCTCTTGGACTTCATTGGCCGGAGGGTCATTGTTGATCAGCTCCGCATTGGCAGGGATGGTGCGATCATCGGCGGGAACCTCCTCCGCTTGTGTCGATGCCTGAGGTCCGGTAGAAGTGCTGACATGGCCGATAGGAGCCAGCTATTGGGTCGGATGACGAGGCCTCCTGAGGTGGGATATAGGCTGATTTAGATCATTAGTCTGAACCTCAGCCCGGTGCCCGGTGGTATAGCACGTGAACTCCTTGACTGCGTCATTGAGGAGCCAGACCGTCCGCTTCTTCTGGGAGTGCCTCTTGGGGAAAATGGGTGTCCCCAGCCTATCAAGGATCGAGGTGCGTTGCAGAGGAGTCTCTGTTGTGGCATCTTCCTGAGGAGAACTCGGGGCTGGAAGTTGGTGGGACCCGAAACGAGCCCGTCTCTACCTCCGCCAATCTAGACGAGAGGCACCAAATGGCTGGGCACCGTCAGACGATGCGGCTATAGAATCAGTCACGTCTTGCTTGGCGCGGCTTCCTAGCAGCCGAAAGGGGTTACTAAGACACACCTTCCGGACGGCTTGAGCTTCCTCTAAGGTAACCCAGATCCTTCTCAAGTCAAACTGTTAGCCTCCCTTGTCACTGTCTCTTCGATGGGACTTGGGAGCTCGAACACCAACACGGCGCTGGTGTCTCTGAGCCACTGCCTGGGCGTTTGCCCTCTTGAGCTCCACTTTGTCTTCTCACGTTTGACGCAGAAGGTTGAAATAGCTAGTAGTAGGGATAGTAGAGACTATCCGCTCTGGGGGTATAATAGGTTCGCCCCCATCCAGGCAAATTCATAAATTCCAGACAAGGAGGGTCTTGCCGGAGTTGCCGGTGGCAGCTAGACTTGTAAACGGATCGGATACGGAGCGGATAGTGTGATATCCAAATTCGTATCCGATTAATAATCGAATTATCCGATTACTAATTGAATTATCCATCGGATACTTTATTCAGATAATTATCGAATTAATACGAATGTAGGAGAACCATAGCAAATTGGGGAACAGGGCATAGGGGAGAAAGCACCGCAGAAAGGATGAGGCATAATCATTTGAACACAACAAAGATATTCATTCATTTCCAAAGAAAAGGAGATAATACATTGTCGCAAGGCCTACATTTGGGAAGCCATAATAACCAAAGCAAAAGAAAGAAAATATAGCAGGGAAAGGGGAAGAAAGGTGGGGGATGGTGGAGCATTGACTACTCTCCCTCCCCAAGTAGCACACACCTCTCTCCTTTCCTCTCTTTCGCTCTTCTCACACGGGAGAAACAACAAAGGAGCCCTGGGATCACTCTGAGGGAGCTTACAGCACCAGCGGGGGAAAGAACAGGGCCACCGGTAGAAAGAGAGCGAGAGTGAGCGCTGGAGAGTTCCAAGGAGCCAGCGTCTTTTCTTTAAGGCATTGGTCTCTTTTTATAGCAGTTGAAGGGCCTCTTTTCTTCTTTTCCAAGGCAACAAAAGGGATGAGAATGATCTCCAATGATTGGAGAGCATCGCGCCACGCGTCCTATACGGCCGTACGAGCATCTAGAAGGAGTTGCGATCAAACTTGGGGAGAGCACGCACCGTTGGCCAAACCCACATGCTATACGGCTTCGTCCGCATCTTGGAGGTGCACTGATGTAGCTTGGGACTGCATCAACGTGGTCTTCAGTTGCCCAGAGCTTCTGCCTTGCTCTGCCTTCATATGCATCAGGGGTGCCTACTTCATCTTCGGTGGCGTCAACACAGGCAGTGGGCTGCATCGACACGGCATTGTTCTGGCTCTTCTTTTCAGCTCGAGTGACATTGCGGAGTCGACTCCACTAGTCATGAAGTCGATGCAACACCCTTCTTTCTTTCGTGACTGGCCTTGCTTGGCCCTATAATGCCAAATTTGAACGTCCACAAATGCCCCCCACCCGCGGGTGGCACAGGCGAGGGACGAGCATGTGGGGCACACAGGTGCAGACTTCTTCATAATCTTGTTATCCCTCTGGTTTTGATGATGACTGCCATGACATGCGATATACTGATTTACCGATGAATTGCATGATGAATGTGCTTGCGTCATAGGTCCAAGGGCCACTTCACACACTTGCTGTCCACCCCCCCATTGTCGTGTCACATCACATGTATTGTAGATAAATGAGTTAGACAATAAAATGCATGCTTTCCCTTAAGCGCTCCTAAGCATTCACCTAATCGACGAGCAGGATAGAGTTGTAATCACACGGAAGAAAACTCAATCACACAAGAGATAGTAGATTTTTAGGTGGTTCGATCTCAAACTCGAGATCTACGTCCAGCCCTTACTCAATCAAGTAAGGTTTCCACTACCTAACAGCTTGAAAATAGCTGATCCACAGTTTTAGGAATAAAATCCCTACAAACCGCTGAGCTTCACAGCTTTGCTGTCCAAGGTTCAAACCTCGCCTGCTGAGCACCACAGCTTGCTCGGCTGATTCACAACTTACAGAGAGTTTATAAGAAAATCAAGAAAATAAGAGAAAAGCTATAACAGAGATGAAAATGTAGCTTCAATGCAGGAATCTGACTTTGGATGTGATCCAGAAGCTAGTACAGAGCCAAATCACTTAATCCGTACTTCACTCTCAGACCTACTCAATGATGCTCTATTTTTCTTCCTCACACCTTCAAACTCTTTTCGCTCTCTTTCTCTCTTTCTCTCTTTTCTCCTCTTCTGCTAACCTGATCTCTGATCTTCATCTGGTCTTCTAATTCTTCTTCATTGTTCTCCTCTTTCTAGCACGGGAGAGCCTTTTTATAGAGAGCAAATCCTGGGATCCACGAGGTCATGACTTAGGTGTGTGGAGAGTGCGCTCCGACGCATTTCTTGAGTCCATGTGTCACGATCAAATGGTGTGATGATCCACGTGGCAAGATTTCAAAACATCTTCCCACCTTGGATCACGTGCGCCTCATTAGCTTTTCTTAAGTTCCACATGTGGGCAGCGTTCATGTAGTCCATGTGTACGAGTGAGAGTCTGGGTTATTAAAAACAGAAAGATTATTAGTCATAACATAAATGATAAGCTTAACCCAATTTGAATCCAAAGTGGTGGAGCTCGAGCTCAAACCAATCCCGGGTGTGTGGATGACCCGAGCCAGAGGGAGGTGGGGGTGATGCCTCCATCAGTCAGGGTTGTGTAGAGTGCCATTGTGTGTGTTATCCTTAGTCGACCATCATCTGGTTCTGGTCACCGTTGTTGGGTCGTATGGCTTTGTTGTAGTGTGGCTACCACTGTTGCTCCTTACTTGTTGTTCCTACGTCATGCTGTATGCCTTCTTATAGCTTCCTTTACTACTGTTACTTTAGTTACCGCTTTCGTTGAAGTGGGGTTCTGTAGGACCCCTATTGAGCCTTTGAGATAAGACTCACCCCCTGCTTTTTAGGTGTGGCATCCTTCTCGGAGTGGAGTGGTTCTGTTGGAGGTTTCGTAGTTGCCATCTCATCGGGTTTTCGGGTGTGCCCAGGATAGTGTACATTCTCTTGCCTTGACTATGCTTGTGGACTGGACTCTGTAGTTGTTTAATTACTACAAATGTAATTTATTTCCGGTTAGAACTATAGATTAATTAGATAGATTTACTTTACTACTATTGTTTAGAATTTCAATGCATAACCACACCAACCCTTAACCCTTCCGAGTCTCCCGACTCGTGGGTGGTAGTTCAGGATCCGAATGGTATCGGGTCGTTCTCGGTATCTGGATCATGGGTCGTTATGGTTGGTATTAGACCATAGTTGTGATAATGCATGGGGATTCAAGACAATGCAGTGATTATGAGTCCAGAGAGTCCAGTATAGTCGGCAGCTGGCTTAGGGTGTTTTGCTTATTCGCCCCTTCCCTTTTGTTTTTCGTGTTACACTGAGGGTTGGTTGGCACCGAGGAGGCATGTTCAAGTGTAGTCAGGTGTGCCGGTGGGAGCTCAGGTGGAGCCGAGTAGGGGGGAGTCGAGTCTCCTCCTCCGGAGGTAGGGGCTCTTGGTGTGCTGGTTTAGGCCGAGTCTGTGCTGACATGTTTCAATTTCTTGTGCAGCAGCGGAGTCGGCATTGTGGTCAGGAGGTTGGCGAGGACAGTTCACCATGCGATGGCCATGGATGTCTCTTGTGAGGGTTCTTGTTGTTTCACCCGTCGAGGGTTGAAGACCGATCAGATCTTGATGCAGCTAGGTCATGGAGTGTCGCTTTGGAACGGGTGTTCCGGTCTATGGTGTGTGTCGAGGTTAAGAAGGTTTTGCTGGCAAGCTTCCTGTTGTAGGGTCCAGCCTTGTCATGGTGGACTATTGAGTGGGCCAGTGGTGTCTCTTCTGTCTCCTAGTTCGAGTCTCTTCCCTTCGAGGTCGAGGGTTGGTTGCGTGGCTAGGTTGTTCATAAGGAGTGGGGCTGGCAGGAGGCAGCAGGAGTAAGAGGAGTAGGTGTTCACTGTATCTTTTCAGCATCTAGTGGTTCAACCACTGTGGCTTGGTGGGAGTGAGCAGCCAGGAATGTGTTCGAGATGTGGCAGGCTTCTTATAGGTAGGCCTTGCGCAAGGCACTTGGACGGGAGGAGTCATCGTGCTCACTCTGTGGAAGGTGCACATGAATTTTGGTCAATGTGCGTTGTGTATGTGTTTAATTCCATTATTTTTTCGATTATGATTGCATTTTTGTGTGCTTGTGTCCTTCTCGAGGTGTGTTCGGGAGTCCCTGGAAGCATTGTATGTGAAGGCAGTGGAGCTGTCGGTGAAGGCTATGTGGTTGTCCCTCGTCATGCGTTGGCACGTAAGCATTGGCAGGTCATGTTGGATCTGGCGAGTAGAGTCACCGGTCGTGATTGGGTGTTGTGTTGAAGGGCTGGTGTGGGGTCTCTCCAGGTGCCCTATTGTTTAAGACCTGCATCGATAGGTGTTTTGCCTTGGCGGATGTCTGGTTTTCCTTCATCCTGTGGCCTTGTTGGTGCAGAGTTGTGCAGTGGAAGCGTGCTGGGTCGATAACCAATGGGCTCCTGGATCGGATTGGCGGTGGAGATGGTGTATTATGCTAGTTTTCCCCTTCGATTGTGTCACGTGACTGAGGGTGGAGCCACTTAGCGATTAGTGTTGAGGCAGGTCATCACTTTTTGGGTTGGTTGTTTAGTACAGGTGTTCGGTCCTCAGGAATGAGCTCAAGAGTTGGCCGACCTTGGTCGGTGTGGATGCTCTAAAGGTGGATTCGAGGTGTGAGAGGTGTTGGTGTTGGAAGGGCGATCCCGTGTGGATGTCATGGTGTATGGTCTAGGAAGTCATTAGAATCATTAAGTGCCCGAACGAGAGGTGGTTTATTGTGCCGGTGGCTCGGCAAGCGTGATGTTTGAGGTCAGTTCAGAGTCGTGGCGGTTATGTATGGAGTGCTTGTCTGCGGCAAGACTCGAAAGAGTTGGCACATGGTGCATTGATGCGAGACGGACACACGACCTGAGACTCTAGCTCACGATCGTCCCTATGTGAGGGAAACGCTGGACCGTGCACAGTTGAGAAACTGGCATTGAGCCTCGGGTATCGGCTTTTCCGCGTATACTCCGATTGAGTCACAGGACGGGTCACTCACTCTCGCTCTCTCGCAGCGGTGAATAAGAATATATGGCGAGCTAATTAACCTATCATGCTCTCTAGCAGCAGCATATACAAAACTATACAGGTAAAGCAAATGCCAAGTAAGGTAGCGAACACGATACCTCCATGCTCCGGGCGTAGGGAAGACGATCCCAGCCAAGTGCGGTAACTCCCGGTAACAAAATATCACAATAATTACAGAAGTTAATTTCGCTGCCCACTCCACATATGGAGGTAAAGGGTGACACAAGTGGGCCCGGGAGGACCGATCTTGGGTTGACGGGCAGCGCTTTGATCACCCCGTCGGCACGGTTCGGTCGGCGCAAGCTATTGGTTGTGGGGCCCACGTGCTGGTCAGCAGGTCTGACTGGGACCGGAGTGGTATCGCTGTAACGGTGGCTCCTGGAGAGGCGCTCCCTGGGATGACGGCATGCTGGTTCGTCTTGTGGAAGGCGAGTCGGCTTCGGTCTCCACTTGTTGGAGTTGTTGCCCACAGATCTGAACTTCTATTTTTACAGCGTGCGACCCGGCGAGATCAGCTGCTGCGATCACTCCCGTTGTCGGATCGACACAAAAGAGGTACCGTTGGAAAGTTGACTTGAAGTACTTCGATCTACGGCCAGAGAAAGAATTTTTACGATCCTAGATCTGGCCTTGGTCGAATTTATAATTTACTGGCTGATAGAATATAGGAGCAAGTCCGGTGAGGTATCTCTATTTTTTTAACCTCCTTTTTTTATGTATTTTCATATGCATTTTGTAGGAAGGAATTGGGACTCAGGAGGACTTGCCCGCTAGAATGTCGACCGGCCCTGCTGATGATGACAATGGTCAGACCCTAGTTCAATTCGTCGACATTGGTTAAATGTCGAAGCAAATGATATAGTTCTTAACAGGGACGAATGGTCCAAGTTAAGGGACAAAGGTCGACCGATCTCGCCGATGATGACGAGGGTCAAACATAGGTTTGTTCATCGACATGGGTTATATGCCGAAGTAAAGGCAGATTCATTAACAAGGACGAAAGGTCTAAGTTAAGGGTAGAGATCGACCAATCTCGTCGATGATGACGAGGGTCGAACATAAGTTTGTTCGTCGGCACGGGTTACATGCCGAAGCAAAGGTAGATTCATTAACAAGGATGAAAGGTCCAAGTTAAGGGTAGAGATCAACTGATCTTACCGATGATGACGAGGGTCGAACATAAGTTTATTCGTCGGCATGGGTTACATGCTGAAGCAAAGGTAGATTCATTAACAAGGATGAAAGGTCCAAGTTAAGGGTAGAGATTGATCGATCTCGCCGATGATGAGAAGGGTCGAACATAAGTTTGTTGGGGGATCTTCGGTGGGTCTTTTGATGACCGTCCCTTCTAGAGTTTCGTTAAGAGGAGAGAGGAACTTCTTTTTTTTTAGATTACCACTTTACTGGATTAAGCGCCCTTTTGGGTTTTCGCCCAAGCCAGCCCCCTCTTGCTTTTGCCCACGCGCCCTTTCAGTTTTTCATGTGACGGGGTACCCGATTTTGCCTGCAGTGCCCTTGTGGGTTTTCACCACAGCCGGGTTATAGCCATTCTTGCCCTTGTCCTATTGTAGGAACAAGGCCAGCGGGGTATCTCTATTTTTAACCCCATTTTTGTATGTAATTTTTTGTGCATATGAGGGGAAACAATCAGCATGTCGACCCATAGTATCTGACTGCCGATAGTATCAGATGACTGTTGGCTAGGCTCACAGCCAGGGGTCTCCCCCACACTCATCCACCCCCTTTCCCCTCCCATTTACCTCATTCCCCACCTCCCCTCTTTAACCTACAGTTCTCAGTTCGCTGGCAATAGAGAAGGCACAAGTTGCAGAGCCTACCCCAGAGTCTTCGGGCATCTTCAGGTGGCGTGCCATACATCGTCGGAAAGCTCGTCAAGGCAGCTTCGTATCCATGGTGGTTCTACCAGCATCCGACATTCCTATTGCCCAGAGGACCCGTTCTCCCCCGACTGCACAGATCAGGCCCGGCAAGTGACCTGAGGCAACTTCCTAGAGCTCCCACGTCCACATCCCAAAGCTTCTGAAGGCGCCACTTGTCTGAGAGCTTCTACCACCAGTCAACGTCCATCAGCAAAAAGTGGCATCCCGTTCGACGTCCGGAGGAGCATTTTCTGAATTTTCTCCCTCAGGTGCTCCATTCTATCTGTTCCTGGACTGAACAGACACCCGTTCACCTCTCAGACTGCCCTGGACTGCTCCGACCTCCACCAACATACCCACAGGTGCCGTTTCGAAGAAGACTCATCAATGGTTCCAAAAACTCCATCCACGCTCGATTCAGAGGTCAGGAGTGCTCGTGGTGACCATTCCTTGCTGCTGCTGAAGTACTCCTGCAGACTGAACCAGAAACCCAGGGCCCTGCTTGCGGCCAGCCCCTGACCGGATCCGGTGACATAAGAATTCTGCAAAAATCAGGCTTGATCCTGACCCAGTTACGAAGACCCTTCCATTGGTTTCGTCTCAAGAAAAATTCAGGAGTGGCCGCGGCTTCTACATCTCCGAGAGCCTGTCCCCCCATTCTAGAAGGTGGGCAGAACCAACATCGCTCACCAGTTTGGTTTCATTTAAGCTCTCCCCTTCCCAGCCTGGCTGGCTTAGCGCCCCTCCCTGCGTGGAGATAGTTTTAGCTGTAATTCAAGTTAATCCCTACCCCGAGATCCCCCTCCTGCATGAGGTGTAGTGAGTGTATTAGCAGGTCGCCATCCGAAGCTTCGTCGAAGCAGCGTGTGGCAACCCTACAAAATACCCCCTTCAGAGGTCAAGGGAGTTCAAATCCCTCCTCCACCAGGGCTATAAAATCAAAGTGGGGGCAAGGGTGGTGTCCCTTCCTTTCTCGAATTTCTGAAGATGTCCAAGGGCAAGTAGCCGTGCCAGGAGGCCAGCCCTGAAACCAGGGGCACCAACCCGCAACCTCAGCAATCCTCAGGTCCATCGAATGAAGATAAGACCGAACTGGTGGCGGATGCCAGAAAGCAGCGAGATGGCATCACTGTACCATAGGGAGACTCGGACCCTGGGTCCAATGAAGCGGGTCCCTTAGAAGTCACAGCACAAGATTCCTCTAAGCTGAGATGGGCAGAGGAAATGAAGTTATCAAATGTCTAAGCTGGAAGAAGGATAATGAAGCTGCTGATGAAGCTCCCGGTAAGGTTTACATCTAGGAGATCCTCTCCCTGAGTGAAGAAACCCGGCAAGCAATTATTACTGCCCTGCAGACTCCTGCCCAATATGAAGCTTGTCTGGCTGAGACACTACGAGGGGCAAATGTAACCTTCACGTAGGAGGATATGCTACTCCCCACTATCAGCCACAATAGACCGTTGTATATGAAGGGATAACTGAATGGCCGACATTTGAACAAAATCTATGTAGATCTCGAAGCAGCTGTCAATATCCTTTCATACAGAATTCACTAGAGGTATTACTTCGATGTATGCCTCGATAAAGTCAGAGATATGCGCATCACCGGTTTCAATCAAAAATTTGAAGTGCCACTGGGAGTGGTGGAATTCACCCTCACCATGGCAGATTTCACTACAAAGGTGTAGTTTCATGTGATCAACTCTAGCACCTCGTAAAAAAGCTTTGCTCGATCGCCCCTGGCTGCATGAAAATCTGGTGGTACCATCTACATTGCACCAATGTGTTAAATACAATCAAGATGGGAAGGAAGAAATGATATTCGCTGACCTGCATTGATGGGGACATCATTTACCCCCTCCACATTTTTGAAGCCCGGATGGATCGTCATCAAGTGCCATCGTGATCTTACAAATATTATCTATTTAATCTTAAATATTATGGCTATACCCTTACATAGTACCGACATAGATGGGAGATGAATATTCCGTAGAATATCACCTCTACTGTCCTTAGGCGTAATGAAATGTTTAAAATACTCTTTGAGGAGGGTAAAATCAATATGACCCATGTACGACCTGTTAACTTCATGTCCATGTCGGCCCAAGGTCCACACGGTACATAGCGGTCTCCTGATAGTCTGCAACCCACACCTGGTGGCCCAATAAAGACAGGCATAGGATTCGCCAACTCATGAAGGGTATCGACCTAGGCATATCGGACGTCGGATGACCCTCTAACGACCGAACGTTACTCCCGCCATCAACGGTCTCTGCTCCAGTGAAGGCGAGCACGCCCCAAGAGTGCCGTAGATTCGCTTGAAGGCCGCACAGTCTGGATGAACGGACGCACAATGGGAAACTCTCCACGATTATCGCGGGGAGACGTTACACCATGACTTATGACTTTCTCCGCTAAGGGATGGGTCTCCACCGACTGGACAATCATTATAAATTGATCTCCGATCAGAAGGAGCGGGGGACACACAGGGAGAGACATACGCATACACACACGCATACGGTCACACGATATTCGCGCTAAGACTTAGAGAGAGCCACCTACAGAGAAGGGCTCAGATCTACTTCCGAGCATGCCTCAAGCTCTGCAAGCATTCTCCGGACACTCCCTGGACACAACAGGCACCTCCAGAAGTCTCATCTTGACTCCAGACTTGATCACTCTGCTCTCATCCTCCTCTATCTCCTCCATCTTCTGTTGATCCCCATGTAACACGGTCCTTACTTAAGCATCGGAAGGTTATTGTAACGACCCGGATCCCGGATACCAGGTATACCCGATATCACTTGGAATCCGCGAGGCCTCCCAAGGGCGGAAAAGCCCCTCAAGGGATAAAGGATTGTCGTGAGGGGTACATTGAAATGACAGATATAGCAGAAGTAATAATATTTCATTAGATTGGGTTGCTAAAGTAGCAGAAATAAAATTACTTTTTAATTTCCATAGCACCGTGTAACCCAACACGTGGTATCAGAGCTATTCTGATCCCAACACTTGGTATCAGAGCAGTTCTGAACCCAACATATTGCTCCGCCATAACTGAGCGAGAAGAACAAGAGGAATAAGAGGAAAATGTCGACTCAGGCATCTAGAGGAGGTGGAAGCTGATGAATCACCGCCACCACGATCTCTACTACCTCCGCGAAGCCTTTTGTGATTCTTTGCTCCTCCAGACCTCCCTCGCGACGCATGAGCTTTTCAGAATGCATGGCTGATGGAGAGACAAAACTCTAAACAAAGGAGGCATAGAACGTAAATCTGCGTAATGTTTATACTCCCAGTGATTTTGCGGGAGGCGGCGTGACGTTCCACACTCCGAGAAGGGACTCCTCGCATCGACTGAAGAGAGTCATCATCATGGGCATATTCCCAGGACAGCCGCATTAAATGGCCCCTACCGGAGAGAAACCTACACCCCACCCGAGCAATCAATGTCACCCCCACAAATGTTACTCTTCTGAGTCCAATTTTGGCTCGGGAGTAGGGGGGACAAGTGGAGAGGGGAAAAATCAACTGCCCAAAAAGCACAGCCTAACTAGGTCCAATTTGACCGAACCAGGCCTAGCTTCCCAAAGTGACAGGCCCATTCTGGGCTCATTTATTCCAAGCTCAAAATCCACTCGGATCAACACTTCCTAGGCGACCCTCGGGTCCAGAAGTCCGAGCGACAGGTCAGTCAGGAAGGCCCCTATGCCGGCCCAGAGCACCCTGTCCGAGCTGCGCGCCCACCGCTCGGGAAGACCCCCATCCGGTGTCCCAGGCTCGGACTGACCGTCGAAAGCTTACCCAAGCATCCGTTCCGCAGTTTTAAGGAGCAGGGAACTCCAAGGGATAAGGGAGAGCAAGAGTCCTTGTGCTATAAAGAGCCTATAATGTAATACCCCATGATTTATTACCAAATTTTTAATTAATTTTTTTGTGATAAATCAGAATTTTTAGGAATTTATTTGAATGTTATTGATTTAATAAATGAATAGAAATTGTTAAAAGTCAAAAGTTCTCTTAAAAGTTGGGCAACTCAGTAATTTCCTTACATGAGGTAAATGTAACAGATTCAAGGAGTTGAGAAGATCTCTTGATCACACAAGGGAGAGTAGAAGGAATGACAGACTCAGAATTGTATAGAGTGATAAGATAGGACATAGATGCGAGGCATGGAATGTATGCATCGAGGCACAAGGGTAGCAACCAGACAAAAATACAGCTTTATACGTGCTGCTCAGACTTTCAACCTTAATGCTCTGACATTTCAAGCTTAAACAAGCGACAAAATGTAACCATCCTTGCCAGATGCATCGAGGCATCGTACTGATGCATTGACCTATCAAGATCAACTGAGCTATCATTAGCACTTGTGTCGAGGCAATGAACTAATGCATCGACCTATCATGGCTATTTCTTTTTAGCACATTCCAAGTGTTAACCACTAACATAACTAATGAACCCACAGTGCAGCAAACAAGGACGCTCCCCCTTAATGCTTATCAGCTTCTCTTCAACTGATCAGAGACAAGCTCCCCCTCACTTGAAGAACTGATTAGACCAGCAGATCATAAAATGAACTGAGCCAAATTCCCCCTTAATCTTTTCAAATGTTTACTAGAACAGACAAGAATGGGGTGCATAATTCAACAAATATGTGTTCATGAAGATCTAAATTCTACCAAATGTAGTTTGACCCATGGTACTTGACAGAGAACATAGGTCCGAAGACCACCATCAAGCATGAGGATAGTTTTTGGACAGGCCTGACCTGACCTTCCACATATCGCCATTTGATATACCATTGGGTCATGCATGAATATGCAACAACCAATGCAATTTCAGTTGATATGCACAGCGATCTCTAAGGATAATGTATGCAACAATTGAGCATTGAAGTTAAATTTATTTGGACTTAGGAACAACAAGACTAAGTTAAACACACATTATTATAATTTTTTACTTTTACTACACCAGCAGTTAGGTGTGGCCAGCTTTTTGACACGAGTACACATGCTTATCAGGCACCAGAGTCCTCGGTTACTTGAGTCTATGCATATGTCAATATGCACCGACCTTATCTTGCATCATGAATGATGTGCACAGACTTTGCTAGGCACAAGATAAAACTTGCACCGACCTTGAGTGTACAAGACAAAGGTCTGCACTGACTTCTATATGTAAACTACAGGAATGTGCACCGACATGAGTCTGTGCAAATGACAATATGCACCGACTATATGCAAAACCTGCACTGACTTTATATGCCATAGACACAAACATGCACCGACCGTGTATATGCCTTAGACACTAGTGCCGACCCGTTATGCAACTAGCACCGACCCTAGTATGCACACGGTACAACAAGCATCGACCCATTATGCAAGACTTGAAATGAGCTCAAACTTGGTATATGCTATGGCTTGAAACATGCACCGACTTGGATTGAAATTATGCATGACTGTGCATGGACTTTATAATCAACCTAAACCAACTAACGTAGACCTTGTGTATGAGTGAAAATCAGCTAGCACAGACTTAGGTGCAGGATCATGCATACTAACATCGACCCTGTTAAGCAAGACATAATGTGCTAACACAGACTTGGATGCATGACACTTCAAGGTAACATAGACCTCGTATGCGCAAGGATAAAATGTACACTGACCTTATGAGTGAGTAGATAAGTGCATTGACCTTATAACACACAAGGGCAAAACGTGCACCGACCTTGTATCTCACAAGGGAAGAATGCACAGACCTTCTTTATGCCTAATGCAGATGTGCACAGACCTTGTATATACACAAGGTAAATGTGCACAGACTTGATATGCTATACACTAGAGAATACACTGACCAACTACATTCAAAGATAGAATATTCACCGACTTCGTATGCATATAGAAAGAATCTACACCGACCTCAGTCAAAGCGTAAGACACACTTGCACTGACCTTAGTCATGCGAGATGACAGTATGCACTGACCCTCTTAGTGCAAGGCTAAGCACATCGACGTTATATATGCAAGGTAGAATGAGTTTGGACCTATATGACTATTAGCAGAGATGAAGAAAGATTTGAAAGCAACGAGTGGGGGAGAGCTATCTTCCTAACATGAGGGGCCCTATTCTAGCATAAGAAATGTAAGGGAAATATAACGGAGGCTATCTTCGTGAGAATGGAAGGAGGGAGAGAGATACATAATGTTACAATCTACATAAGTGCATAATGGAGTGGGGGAGAGGACCCCGTGAGCCCCCGTCACTCCTCCTTTTATAGGCTCCAAACCATCTTTATTACTCCATGTAAATACCCCAAGCCATTTTTATTGAAAAGTAAAATTTCTTTCCTCATTTTTTGCCTCTGCGTGCATCACGGTGCTGGCCTACCTTTTCTCCTGTTCTCCCATGCAAGGGCCGCCGTCGTGGACCCATCTTCACTTGAAGCCGCAATCACCGCTCTCGCCAAAGCCAACGTCCACATGCGAACCACTCCGCCCGCCATCGTGGACCAGCAGCCGAAGCCTCCACGTCGCGAAGCACGGCCTGCATTGGCCTGCCTCCTTTTCTCCCGCCGCGAAGCACGCTCGCCAGCGTACTGAGTTGGCCGTGTGTGAAGCCCACTCGAGCCCGCGTTAGAAGCACCTACTGAAGCCTGCTCGCGTCGCGTTGGGAAGCCTGCCGAAGCCCTTGCGTTGAATCTCCCACCCGCGTGCGAAGCCTGAAGCCTCCCACCTCCTGCCAGCTGTTCCCTTGGCCAACGCCCGAAGACCTGCATCCGCCGCCTGCCAGCTTGTGTGCGAAGGCTTTTGGCCGACGAAGCCACCTCGCCTGGCTAGCTCGCGCCCGTGGTTGTTCTCTCTCCTCTTTCTCCGCCGCATGCGAACACCTTGGCCTGCCATTCCATGCCACGTTCGTTGACCTTGGCCTGCGCATGAGAAGTCCACCCACGTTGCTTTGCGACTTGTGAAGGCCACCCGCGACTACATGCAAAGCTGCCCGAAGCCTGCTGAAGTGGAGTCCTGGCCGTTTTACACGTTCCACTTAAAGCTCGCGAAGACTGTGAGAAGATGCCCACGTTGCCTTGGTGCCTTGGCCACACCGAAGCCCCGCGTTCGCCATGCCCAAGCCAGCCCTCCTTCTCAGAGCGTATGAAGACGCCCTTCTCTTTCAAGAAGGAACATACGAAGATGCTCTTCGACCTCTGCATTACCCAGAAGATCGTCGAATTACCGAAAGTCCACAAGCCAGACGAAGCCCATAAAATTGATGATCCCAACTACTGCTCATACCGTCGCATGTTAGGCCACTCTCTCAAAGATTGCTATGTCTTCAGGACACATGCACAGAAGTTGATCCGAGATGGCCTTATTCAAATGAAGAGCGGTCTCATCGATCCTCTGCAGCTGCATATGTGGTCCAGACCAGCCAAAGCAGCGCGTGTGGTTCACCATCCGGCTAACGTGATCCACATGATGGTTGCATTTTCTCTCTCTGATGATGAATCAAAGGAGCCCAGTACCAATCAGAGAGAGTATTCGATCTGCTATACAGTATGGCGGCCCTGGCACGATCGCAGACCCCTCTCCTTCCACAGGGAGAGAACTCGGCGACTCTTCGATGTCCTCATCGAGCGGGCACAAATCTTGCCCCTCTACCCACTGGCAGACGACACTCAGTGGGACTTTAGTCATCCCCAGTACTGTCCCTTTCATGCACGAATCTGCCACGCGATCGAGTCCTGTGGGGAAGTCCCGTACCTCATCCAGGAACAGATCCGGTGGGAGTAGATTGACGCCGAAGGAAATTCCGTGGCACTTGTTCGATTGCGGCAAGCTGTCGAAGAAACTCTGAGCATTGCCAGAAATATGCCAGAGTAGCCTGATCCTCCCCAGGAAAATGGACACGGGCTACCTTACCAGCACACGCCAGAATGGCTCGAGTTCCAGATCGATAATCGGGAAGCTCTCGAGCGACTGCGGAGACGCAGGGAGCAAGATGCCAGCCAAGAAACAGGGCCGAGTACCTTCTCGGCCAACGTCATTCATCCTCCTGCTCCCTTGGTCTCCCCTGATTCCTCGACACCACAGGCCGGTCAGACGGCCCCTGCCACTTCAGCCGCGCAATGGCGACCTTGGCAGGAATTAGAGTCTCTGCCCTTTTCCAGAGAAGACACTCCGCCCCTACCCGGAGACGCCATGCCCCGCCATGCATCGCCTGCCTGTCAGAGAGTAGAGAGACAAAGATGCCCCCAATGTGTCACCGAGCTATGTTGTGCCTCGAGCTGTGCCGTGCCGAGCTTCATCGAGCAAAGAGATGTGCCATCATCGGACCCACCTAGAGCAGAGAGATGGCGATGCCCGAGCTGTGCCGTGCCTCGAGCAGGGAGACGGCGACAACTCGAGCTACGTCGTGCTAAGTTTCACCGAGCAAAGAGACGTGCTATCGTCGGACCCGTCCCGTGTAGAGAGATGGTGACGCCACAAGCTACCATCCCACAACTGCTCGGCCCCACCCCTCCAATAGTGGGAGCAGTAGCGGCCCCCCACCCTGTCGCCGGTGACATGCCTCCTTGCCCACTCTCTCTCTCTCTCTCTCTCCCCCTCGCACCCCCGAAACACTGTAGTCGTGATTCCAACATTCCCAAACCCACTTGGAGAGGGAGAAAATCTGACGCCCAAGAGCACGGCCCAACTATAGGTCCAATTTGACCAAACCAAGCCGAGCTCCCCAAAGTGACAGTCCCATTCTGGGCCCACTTATTCCAAGCCCCAAACTCACTCGGATCAGCACTTCCTAGGTGACCTCCGGGTCTAGAAGTCTGAGTGACAGGTTGGTCGGGAAGGCCCCTACGGGGGCCCAGAGCACCCTGTCCGAGCTACGCGCCCACTGCTTGGGAAGACCCCCAGTCAGCGTCCCAGGCTCAGACCGACCGTCGAAAGCTTACTCAAGCATCCGTTACGCATCTTTAAGAAGCAGGGAACTCTAAGGGATAAAGGAGAGTAAGAGTCCTTGTGCTATAAAGAGCCTATAACAAGGACGTAACCCCCCTGAATCCCTCCAACTCCCTAGACTCCCTAGATTCTTACGTTAAACGGGTTGCTGTATAAACTTTGGAAAACCCTCCGAAAAGGTAAGCAACAATCCTGAGTGAGAACTACCACACTTCTTGGTGGAGAACGATCTCGAGCCCCTTTTTCCTCCTGCCATCTCTCCCTGCACCTGTGCTCCACCTTATTCGCTGACTTAAGCATCGGAGGGTTTTCCCCAGAGATTCATCCCTGGGCACCTCTGAGTCTCTGACCCGTTTCCTGCCTTGCAGTTCATACAGACGTGGTGATCGTGATCAATGATTCTCCCAAGATCACACGGCTCAGGATCGATGCGAGATCACGCCTCTTCATCTGGCGCCGTCTTGTAGACATGTTTTTTCATTGCATCCTCTTCCTTCATTTCCACACTTTCTAAGCCAATAAGTGAGGAAAAATCAAAATAAGGCTAGAAAGAGGAGGAGTGGAGAAGTATGTGATCGTGATCGCCACCAATGTACAGAATGCGAAGAATATGCACCCTTACCTTGGAAAGGGAGAAGGTACTCGCCTGTAGCAATGCTGGAGTGGTACACGGTTCGGGACGGGCCGCTCACTGTATGGGACGGTCGATCGATAGTCCGCTCCAATACTAGGAAGGGATCGCGGGACAAAGCTCGTCAGGCGGCAGAACGGTCCGGAGAAAGCCGCAGGAAGAAGTGGGACGGTGCGTGGATGACCGCTCTCTCCTTCAGACGGACGATTGGAGACCGTGCAGTGCCGTCAACCTTCAAGTTGTGGGACTTAATCCTCCACCCCTTCTGGCCGGCCAGAGAGGATGGGCCTCGTGTTAGGATGATGCTGACCTGCAAAACAACGTGAAGAACACAAAAAGGAAACCCAAATCAGTCCTGCGAGGTGTAGTAACTAGAAGAAAGAAGTGAAAAGCAACACAATGACATGGAATGGGGGATACCTGGGAGGTTTTTAAACCCCTAGGGGCGTGGAAAAACAGTAGGAGTGTGTGTAGAATGAAATGCAATAGCGAAAAAAACGTGAGAAAGAGATGAAGAGCACAACCATACAATGAATGAACTAACACTTGAGCACATAAACTAGAACATCAAAGAAGGGACTACTCTCTAAACCGGAGGCTTGAAAGGACGTAGAAAGTCTCCCTCCCTGACTGTAGGTCGCTCAAGAATGCGGCAGGACTTCGCCGTCGACCTTAGATCTCTCCTCCCTCTCAAGCTAGGGCTAAAGGTCCTATTTATAGACACCCAAAGTGTAACTCGAAATTAGGGTTTTCAGTGAAAATTAGGGTGAGATAATCAAATAAAATCTGTAGCTAATTATTTTATCTCCCACCAGGATCAAATGGCATCTCATTTGGTTGAGATTCCATGGAGAAATGGGTGGAGGAAAATGGGGGTTTGACCACGGACAAAGAGAGAAAACTCAATACTTCTATAGTTATCGGGCCTATACGTGGTCATGTGATAGGCCGCCCAGCGCAGTACGTGGTCTAATGCCAGACCATCCAGTGCTGTCAGTGGAAAATAAATAAATCACTAAATTATCCAATTATCTACCGAATTGACCGGCTATCACGGCCCTGGACTCTTCTGGATAGAATGGTCACTTATGGACCGCTCAAATAATAGCACGGTCCAATGGAGATCATGTGGAACCTAATGGTGATAAATCATTAAAAATAGGATAAATATGCAATTATCTAGAAAACCAACCAGCTTAGGACTCTGGAAATAGAACGGTCCAATAACAGGCCGTGCAATAGAGGTGAATGGTTCACAATGGACCGCGCAGTCAATGGACGGCCCCGTGATAGACCGCACGATAGCTGGGCATATGAAATTAGTAAAATGGGCTAAACAAGCCCGCTCTTACTTAAAATCTAAGCGAAATCAAGGCCCATTAAGCCCAAATTTGAGAGCACACCTTCCCAGGGAGGGAGATATCCATAAAATGAGTCCAAGGATATGCCTGAAAATGGCCCAATGAGTAATGGACAACTCGAGACATCAAAAATAATAGTAAGAGGAAATGACTCAACTCATAGGCAAAAATGGGTGTCAACATTCTCGCGCCCATCGCCTGAGATCTCAAAAAGAGGAACAGTTCACCCAAATAAATAAAGTGAGACAAAAAGATAGAGCAGATATATAGAAGAGCATTAGAGCAGAACTACCTTTCCTCTTGAGTTGAATCACGGAAGAAAGAGGTCCAAGAGCGAAAGAAGAGTGGGAGTCTGCAAGTGAAAGGAGAGAGCAAGATAGTGAAGAAGAGAGATATCAAGAGAGGATATCGTGAAGTGATTGAAGCAGGCCTAGAAGAAGAAGAGAAGACCTCGAAGCAAGAAGAAGAAGGAGGTTGTCGTTGCTTGCAACACCCTCTCGACACTGTTCAACTCCGCCCTTTCTTTGGGCGAGGAAGAAGAGGAAATGCCCCACGACCTGTGAGAGGCAAACCAGGTCAAGGCATCCACCTCCCAACATGCTACCCGGTTAGGGAAGAAGTGGGGTCGCCCTCCTCAAGACAGCCACAACATGTTGCTCGGGAGTGAGCAACCGTACCTAATCCTGGAACCCGAGGTCCGAGGCGCTAAGATCCCTCCACTAGTGGGGCTCTACCCCGGGAAATCGAGAAGCCAGGGCATCCCCTATTTCGTGAAATTTTTGCGGTCACGTGCCAAAAACCAGGAACGTCCGTAGAGACCCCAGCCAGCCGAGAGGGCCAGCATTCCCCTAGCTCCGTCGGTTAATAAGCCCCTGGCTCTGCCGACGATGACCCTGTCCCAGCCGGTAGAAGAATTTGACGGCATCCCTGACCTCGCCAAATTTATGCAAGAGAAGGAGGAGGCCCATTAGGATGCGCCGTCCCAGGCAGCTCTACCCGACCTGGCAGGGGAGCCATCCTCCAACCCAACACCTCAGAACCAGACCGGGGGTAGGCGCGCAAGCCCGAAGAGATGAAGCTGCTCAAGGTTCGGGTGGCCGACCGAATAGTCAAGCACCTTAAGAAGATCCCAGCCCGATTCATCGTATGGGAAATGTTGTCTTTGGACGAAGAGACACGACAAGCCATCATCGCCGCGCTCCAGACACCGGCGCACCTTGAAGCCTGCTTGACAAAGATGTCACTAGAAGTGGCCGTCACCTTCACGGAGGATGATATGCTCCTACCCACATGTAGTCATAATAGGCCACTCTATATGAAGGGGCAGCTAAATGGACAGCCCATCAACAGGGTCCTGGTCGACCCAGGAGCGGCAGTCAACATACTCCCTTACCGGGTATACCAGAAGCACTACTTCGACGTGCATTTAGTCGAAGTTAAGAACATCAAAATCGCGGGCTTCAACCAGAAGTGCGATGAACCCCCAACACCCTTCACCCCCAGCCAACACGACCCAGTCTGAGATGAACCTACAGCTGCAAAGTGCTCTCGGGCCTTCATCCCGACCTTCAAGAATACGGACTCCGCTTTGGCATGGAACGAAGGTCTTCAGATTCAATCTGATGTAAATAAACACTGACTGCTTGCGATCGGTGGGGAAAGACTTCCCGTACATGACTCCCCACAGTCGCCTGTGCACTCGCACCCATGGAACCATACTTCCCTCTGCATGTCGCTCTTTCCCCGAGTCCACATGCTGCCCCCTGGCGGTGCACCCCCAGTTAAACGTTCGGTTCCGCAGGTGATTGTCGAGAAATCGACTGGCATGCCCGCATCCCAGGCACGTTTCCCGTTAACCTAGAAAACCTCCTGTGTCACTTGGTCTCCCCTTGACTCTCCATAAAAGGCGAGTGCATGGTACCACTTCGAGACAGATACGGTCATGAGAGGGGGTGCCCGAAGCCCATTACCTTTCGACATCTCTCCCGTAGCCATATCCTGCCCCTCACTCCAGTCACCGCACACACCGCTCCAGCGAGCCCGCCGACCACACACGCTCCGACGAACACCCCCCCTCTGGGGTGAAACAAAGAGGATGGCACGCCTAGTGGGACGTCTCCCACCTTCCTTCTTATGCTGAAGCGAAAGCACATGCTATCCCTGAAGCCCGGGTGCCCTTTTCCTATCCTTGCAGGAGAGGTAGAAGAAAAGCACCTGTTTGCGCTTCCCAATAGCTTCCAGTTCATCTCCCAGTTGCCAGATTGTGTTCGATGGCTGCTCCCAGCCATCGCCTCAACTTGTCCAGGACTCTAGCAACTATGGAGGCCGTCACCTACGGTCCCATCGCCATCGCCACCCATGCACGGGTGGGTTACTTGGCAATGCCGATCGCTTTCGGTAGCTTTCCTCCTGTCGTCGGATCACCCTACGTCTTGGGTGTGGTCACCGTGGCGGCTCCACCGCCACCTCTAGCTCCTGTTTCCTCTGGCACCGCCAATGCCCCATGCCAGCTGCCAGTCCGTGATTTTCTGCTTTTCAAGTCTGATTTGGAGATGAGTAACTAGACCTACTTACTGTGGGACCGATGTTAAAGTCAACAAAAGGAAAAGAGTGTTTGGATGAGGGGCAAAGAGTGCTTGGATGAAGGTCTAGAGAGCTTGGAGCATGACACTGGATGGTGGACCAGTGGTGAAGAGTGCTCCGATGGTGGGGAGAGCTGATATTTTGGAGAGGGGCATGGTTGCTGAGGTGTTCCCTGTGAGCAAATTGCCTCCATGCCCATTCTCGTTGGACGTCCATCTGGGGTCTTACTCATAGGATTACTCTTGAGTCCGTCTGTTTCACCTACTTCCTGACTTAATGGAAAGTGGAGGTAGTAAGTTGTCCAATTGTAGAGTCGTCGGTTACTTACTCGTCCATTGCATGAGAAGTGAAAGGGCGGAGTGGACGGCAGTCGACATGGCGACGTGGGTGAGAACCCTACGCCTGTCCGTTGCTAGGGATAACATCTGCTATTATTGCAGAAATATCTACTTGATGGAGTGTTGCCATGGACGTGAGGCACAATCGTACGTGGAGCATGTGCCTGTATGTTATGTCTGTCCTAAGTGGATCTTAGTTGGCAATGTCCTGAACCGTGGGCTGGTTAATAATGGGTTATAACAAGCACGACAAATTCCTCCTTCTCGTACAACGATATTCTTCATAGACTAGCTGTCCACCTATTTTCTTCATATTCTTAATTATCCCTCTTTATATATTTTTTTATTATAACCTCGCGTTCTAGTTCCATCAAAGTTCACAAACAATAGAGAAATAAAAAAAATAGGATCGAAAGTACACAGACAAATATAAAAGAGTTTAGAGTTTATATGTCGTTGTTTGAATTGTCCGAGGAGGTTAAACATGATAGATTAATCATTTGCGTAGGTTCACTAAATTATAGCTGACGGTAAGATTGCACATGGTAAAAAAAGGTGTCTGGGACAGTATAAAAAATGTAAGAATATACAGAAAAATGAGAGAGTATGAAAAATTACAAAAATACTCTCATAGGGGCATATAGGTCATTCTACTCCGGTAGGATTGACTGACCGTCAAACTTGTTTCTCGATATTTTACTTGCCTCTATTCCTTGTAATGGTTGGGACTCTCCGCCGGATACTCCTTCCGTCGGACTAGGACCTCCATTATGAGACTTTCGTAAGTCCCCGCGAGTCTGAGATTCTCACTAGGACGCCGGACAGGTTGTACCATCAAGACCTGAACCTATTCACGTGATCAAACCGCTTGGATTATTGTGTCGTGAGTCATGGCTCGATTTGGACCGACTGAGACTTGAATGGCCGAAAATGGACCATGTGTCTCAATAGGCGGCCCACTAGAGACCGTGCATCCCTGGCTAAGTGCCACTTTATGTTGGTCGATTAACCTTGTTCTTTCTTCGACCAAATCTTGGTTTGATCAACCCAATAAGCCCTAGGCTGACCAGTGGATAGTGGGCTAGACCTTGGTTCAGTTCTGCCCCACTTATGGTAGCCTGGAGCCCATTTGGGTGGATTTCTAGTCTATTAGTTAGGCCCAGTTGAACGGACGGACTTGGCCTGTCCATGTGCTCAAGCGGATCCTTTTGGACAGTTCATCCTCTAAGCAGCCCTATAAGGACCGTTTACCTTCTCCTTGGGCTTCAAGTCCTTCTGGCCTTGTGCAGCCCATTTTTGACCGTCCATATTAGTTGAAAGGCCCGTTATGACTGTTCTTGTTGAAGAGCGGCCCATACTGGTCCATTCATCCTTGACTTCATTGACTTCCTAGTATAGCCCAGATGAGACCGTACATAGCTTGAGCGGTATAATGTGGACCGCGTATCTTTCAATTTTCTAAAAAGTGATGTTTCATGGTTTTGATTGCGTGAGCTACCCTAGCCTATCCAGGCTATGGTATTTCGAGTTGTGACCTATTGCTAGGTCTATTAATCCGTTCTAGTCATTTTGAATGACTATTCCCCTCGATTAATAAGCTTATTGCTTGGAATCTTAAGAATCAATATTCTTATGTGCTTTACCTTGATTACATGAACTTGATCTTGGAACTCTTGGCCATTATTAATTCCTAAAGGAGGTCTTGTAGGAGGGTCTTCAAGTGCTGGTTCTCCTTCATAAGAGTCTCGAGAGTCACCTCTTGGAGCTCATTGGTTGGGGGAGCATTATTGATCGGCTCCGCATTGATAGGGGCAGCACGGTCCTCAATGAGAACTTCCTCCACTTGTGCCGATGTCTGAGGCCCAGCAAAAGTGACGACATGGCCGACTGGAGCTAGAGGCTGGGTCTGGTAATGAGGCCTCCTGAGTTGAGCTATGGGCTAGTCCAGATCATCAGACTCGGTCTCGGGCTGGTGCCTAATGGCGTAACACGCGAACACTCTGACCGCATCATTAAGGAACTGGACCATCCGCTTCTTCTGGAAATGCTTCTTAAGCCGGACGGGTGCCCCCAGCCTGTCAAAGGCCGAGGTACACTGCAGAGGAGTCTCCATCGCGGTATGAACCTGAGGAGAACTTGGGGCTGGATGCTGGTGAGGCCCGGAATGAGCCCGTCTCTACCTCTGCCTATCTAGATGAGAGGCGCTGGATGACTGAGCGTCGTCAGGCAACGCGATTGTATAATCAGCCACGTCTTGCTTGGCGCCGCGTCTAAGCGCCCAAAGGGGGTTCCTAAGGCACGCCCTCCAAATGGCTTGAGCTTCCTCTAGGGTAACCTAGATCCTTCTCAACTCGGATTGCTGGTCTCCCTTGTCGCTGTTTCTTTAACGAGACTGGGGAGCCAGTGCATCAGGCTGGTGCGGGCACCTCTGGACCACTACCGGGGTGCCTGCCTTTTTGAGTTCTGCTTTGTCCTCTCGCGTTTGCCGCAGGAGGCTGAAGAGGTTAGCAGTGGGGACCATAGGGATGATCTGTTCTTGGGGTATGATTGGTTTGCCCCCATTGAGGCGAATCCGTAGATCACCGACAAGGATGGTCTTGCCGGAGTTACTGGTCGTCGTGGCGAATCACCTACCTTTGCGATTGTAGCAACCTTGGTAAAATGAAGGATTAAAAATCTTAAATAGATTAAAAACAAAACCAATGTTCAAAGCTCAGACCATACACATAACCCACGGGACTCGTAGTGATGGTTCGGCGAGCTATGGCTCACGAGGTCGGACTCGGTCCGAGCAGTAAGGAGGGTGGTAGGAAACCACCTGGGGGACAACGAAGTAGGCACCGGACTCAACCGGGTGGACCGATACTGAGGGGATCGGTTCAAATGTACGCTCACTCACCGGCAACAAGTACTCTCAAAAAAGTAGAAGTTTGGATCGGGCACTCTTCTCACGGGCGTTGTAGTTGGAACTAATACTAAGCAAGCAAATTAGAGTGGCAGCTGCACGTACATAGCATGTCCGAAGGATCGGCTCTAGTCGGAGACGAGGGCGAACTAGGGAGCGTGCACACTCGGCGGACACACTGCATCGAAGAAGCTCGGCGATGATCCTTGCTATTACAATTACTATACTCCACGTAGGGAGGGGATCACGGGGATGGGCAAACCATTACATGCAGTACCCTCACACAGGAGGGGGGAACAGAGGGAGGGGAAATCAAACTGTCGATCTATGCTTGCTTGTTCCACAGCGTATGCCTAGCTCTGATGTCCAATCTAGGTGCTGTCAATGCCTGGATGAAGCCTAGGGAATGTCAAAGGATGCCTGAAAGTCCAATGTCGAGCCGATGTCACTAGAAGGTGGAGGAGGTCGCAGCCGATGGCCTGTGCAGTTCTGCCTTGCAGGACTGGATGGCGCAGTCGTGGGGCATCGATAGGTACGCTCGCTGTAGAACTCCAAAAGTGACGAGACTAACTCATGGGTGTAGCAGACAGAGAGCACTACAAACCCTCAAAAGATGGCAGCCGTCAGATCACCTCTCCGGTCGTGGTTGCTAAAATGGTCGATGTCAGGTTCCTAGATGAACAGCAGGACAGGTCGACGATGGCCATGATGGAATCTTCTATGTCATTGTCAGAACGAGACAAAACCACTTGGGTTGGCTTCATATTGTCGAAAGTCACAACTTTATAGAAGACTACTTGGCCTGAAACTAAGTGGAGGATGGAGTATTGGGGCTGACTATGTGGCAGTCTATCCTGGGTGAACAGAGAGGGGTTCACGGGGAGGGGAAAACAGTTACATGCACTACCCTCGCACAGGAGGGGGGATCACGGGGTGGGGAAACGAGCGGTCGACCGTAAGCCGAGCTCGGGCGTCTGATCGAGGTGCAGCCAACTCCTGGACGAAGCCCGAGGGATGCCGAAGGACGCCTGAAGGTCTGGCGCTGAGCTGATCTCGCTGGATGGAGACGGCAGCCGTAGCTATGGGCCCGTGTAGTTCTGCTGTGTAGGGTTGGTTGGCGCGGTCGTGGTGCGACGGCCGGTACGGGTGCTGTAGAACCCCAAACGTGACGGGACCAAGTCATGGACGTATCTGACAGGGAGATATATGAACCCTCAAAAGATGGTGGCCATCTGATCACCCCACTAGACGTGGTCATAGGAATGGCCGGTGTCAGGTTCCTGGGTGAATGGCAGGACAGGTCATCGATAGCCATGGTGGAACTTCCAGTGCTGACATTGGATCAAGATGAGACCACTTGCGTTGGTTTCGTATCGTCGAAAGATGTAACTTTGTAGAAGACCTCATAACCTGAAACTGAGAGGAGGAGGGGGTGTTGGGGCCGACTTGGTAGCATTCTGTCGTGGTCGAACAGAGGAATCTGGGTCCGGTGTGACTGAGGGAGAATGGACGCCCCAGGCGGAGGCGTTGTCAAAAGTAAGCGGGACCACCTCTGGTTTGTCGGTTCTTTGGAGAAGTAGAACTCTTGTGAAGGGAACTCTGACTGATTCGCACAAGGGTTGGCAGTGGAGCTGCTACCAAGTGGCACTCAGGTTAAGACCCAAACCTGGCGCAGTTGCACGAGAATGGACGACGCGAATAGAGCCGAGGTCGGATCGTGGCAGGACCACTTCTGGAGCGAAGCTGGCTCGACGAAGAACGATCCACAAATGACAACTTTGGCTGGTTCACACTATGGACACCGGGGTAACCTCTGCAAACTGAGCTTCACAATCTGCCTCGAATCTGTGAGTAGCAGATCAAGGTTCCAATGATGCAGAGGGTTGGGTGACGTCGGGGGAATTCCGGACCGCTGATCAAGGACAGTTCAGACAAGGATTCGACAAAATCTAGGATGCACCTAAAAACAGCAGGATCCTCTGCAGATCGTTGGATTTGATCAATTAGAAACCTGCTCTGATACCAATTGTTGTGTTAGGTGCGGCGGATTCAGAGGGGGGGGTGAATGAATCCCCTTATAAAATTTTTGCCCAATTAAAACCTCTAACAATTAGAAAAGTGGAATAAGAACAACCTAGACTCTAACGAGACTGAAGAACAAGGATGACCTCACACAAGCACTAAACATGCAATCAATTCGCTCACTGGACATGGAGAGGCATCATCAAATCAATTAAGACCTTTTGAAACTGGACATGGAGAGGCATCATCAAATCAATTAAGACCTTTTGAAACCAGAGTCAGATAGAGAGCAAGCAGCTTAAGACATAGGTTGTACATACAATTAAGATCTGCCTATGCATGCATCTAGCGAAAACAAGTAAGACATCCAATCATAGTGCACAAGGAACTTTTAGGTGGTTTGGTCCTCCACACCTACGTCCACCCTACACTCAACCCGAGTGTGGCTTCACTGCTGCGCAATATAGCTTGCGTCCACTGGGCACCACAGCTTGCCTACAAACCACTGAGCAACACAGCTTGCTGTCCAGAGGATACCATGTCACGCCCCGTACTCTATACCGTCGAGGTATTGTCCGCTTTGGCCTATCGGCCTTACGATTTTGTCCCTTTCTAACAGTGGTCGGCTCCAGAATGGAGGACTTCCCGGACAGGTCACCCATCCCGGTACTACCCCCCATTAAGCAGGCTTAACTTCGGAGTTCTCTACAAGAACTGAGCCGATACTTCAAAAGGCACCTCGGTGACATAGAGTACAACTTTACTATATTTGAGGGTGTTATAATCTACCCCTCTTATATAGGAGACGTCCTCATCGCTGGGCACATATAGCATGCAATCACGCAATCAAACCCCCAGACAGGTAGGATTCTAGAGGTGGCCCCTACAGGCTCAAGAGGTGGCTCCCACTATGTAGCACTTTGTCCCATTGCGGGTCTTGTGCGCGTTGACCGGAGAGTGAACCCGTCGTGCTGTCGCTCCGTGCTTCCGCGTGTTGATTCCTCGAACTGGTATGGCACATGAACCGCATCATAGGTCTGCAAATGGGATGAACTAGAACTGAGTGGTGTCGTTGGACCACCGGGCTGGACGGAGGGTGTGGCCCCCAAGGAGGTTCGCCCTCCCTAGGGCGCGTGGCCGTCCCTGGGGTGAATTGTCCCTAGGTGAGGTCGTAACCCCGGGGGATGGTCCCCGGGGGTCTTCTTGCATGATTTGGGGCTGTCCTTTGACAGACTTTGATCTTCGGGAGGCTAGTATGGGCCCATGGGGGCGCCATTCTTTGGGTTGTCGTAGCCGCCTGCAAGGTGTCTGGGTAAATAACCGGCACACCCCGGATTGCCGAACGGCTTGAGTAGATGGCTGAGGGGCCGTACGGCGGGCCTTGGGTTGATGACGATAGCTCATGAGAGCTGAAGGGGAGGTGTTTTGTTGGCGTGTGCCATGCCTCAGGCTGTGTGCCGCATTGTACGGTGGGGTGATCGGGTAGCCTCAGGTTGGCCCGAGTGCTGGAGTTAAGTGGCTTATTGCCACGTGTCTGGGTGTTGGGGTCGACCTTGACTTGCTGAGGGGTCGTTGTAGGACCTAATTGACGGGCTGGAACCACGGGGTGGCCCGTGGTTTGGTGTAGAAGGGTTGGAACATACGCGCCCACAAGGTGTTCGACAAAATGTTGAGCATGCCTGTGTGAGCCGTACATGCGTGCGGTGGGCCTCCAAAGCCTGTGGTTGACTTAGTTAGGTCTCCCTTTGACCTCAAAGGGTTGAAAGACATGCTTCTGGGTGGGCCCCTTGGCCCTTTTTGCTGGGTGCCATGTGGCGTCCCCAGGTTGGCCCGGGTGGCGATGTAGGATACGGGCAAGGCCCATATGTGAGTAGCCGGAGTTGACTCCGTGGAGTTGCTTGGGTCGCCATACATCACGGCAAGCCAGTCAGGGCCCTTGTAGTTACCCATGGGATTGTAGAAAGGGCTGGCTCGCCCGTGATACAATGTTTTAAATACATTTAACCACAAGATAGAGATATGCTTCCACAAACACACAATATTTATTATCATCAAAATCAGGGTCAAAAATAATGTGAGAACACCATACCCAAAAAGGCCATAGGAGCAACCTCCCTTGTTGCACTTGCTCTAGTGGCATATGGCTCTGGTGGAGTGACCTGCTCGGCAACAAGCTCTGGAAGCATGGCTTCGGGTGGTCCAAGGTTGTCAGTGAGGACGATTGGCTCCTGACTGCCCCCGGCTGATCCTTGGGCTGCCCGGTCTCCGCGCCCTAGATTGCATTACCCTGCTCACCCACGGATTCATCTAGGGAGATGGGGGGCTGCACATCGGGTGCCAGGGCACCGGTGGCATCCTCAACCACCTATATGGTAGCTGCCCAACCCTCATGGATCCCGACGTCCCTTGCCGGCCCATAGACTTTGACAGCCGTAGTGTTTATCTCATCCTCATAGGCCGAAGATGCCTAAAAATGCTCAATTATCTCCTCGACCGTGGCCTCCTCCTCCTCCTTGGCCATAGCCACTATGGCCTCCATCCCTGTCACCTTCACCTTCGCCTTCACTGCCACCACCTCTGCCTCCATGAACATAGCGATGATCGAAGCCGCCAGTTCTGTCACCTTCGACTCCGCCACCTTTGTTCACTCCTTCATGCACTACCAGGATGCCTTTGACATGCACACCTGCTCCCAAAAGGTGTCCCAAGCATGCTCGACCTTTTCCAAGGTACGCCCTTGAGATTTGAACAATGCTTGGAGATTGACATGCTCCACCTCTAGCATTTGGAGCTGAGATAGCTCACTCCTCCTAGTTGATGGCCAGTTGGCTTTCCACCTCATTGAGATAGGCCACCTAAACTCCAAGCTTGGTCCCTATCAAAGTGAGAGTTCCTGTCGACAGCAGGACCAAATCCATCCTGGCATCGGGTGGAATACCCTGGGGGACATCTCTGGGCAGCACCATCTTGAATATCAAGTCATAGGCCTACGAATAAGGAGTCATTGACTCCGAAAGTAGCATGCATTACCTCCATCAGGTCAACACCTCTGACACACTCACCAAGTGTCTTGTCAGACCACGATCACAACACCTCTCGATGCACCATCACTGTGACTCCTCAAACCGCAACACACCATGTCTCGAGCCACAACATGAGCTATAACTGGTGCCTGCCAATGCTCATTCGGGCACATCTCGACTAGAGTGCCCACTCTGTCACCTCAAACCATGATCTCAATGCCTTAGGGACTGGATAAATTCTCAGTTGGAGTGGCCAACACCAATAACAGCTCCCTCAGAGCACACTTACAGTCACTTAACCACGAACAATCCGCACCAGCCACTTGACCTCGCTACAGATTCCTCAAACACAGCACCGCGGCAATGCACCTGCCGACAACCTCTACCCAATGCAGCACCATCGGGGTCACCATCGATGAGGGAGAAAGCTCTCGACCTCGATCCTTAGACCCCACACTGACACTCTGACGATGATAACAACCACCTTCACAGCGCCAACGCCGTGCACTCACGCTCTCACGTGAGAAACCAAGCAAAAAATAAGCATGAAACCCTATGCCAACTACCAATTGTACTGGACCTTACGGACTTTGATCACTGTAATATCTCAAATTTCAATGTACTTCCACAACCATAGCTCTGATACCAACTGTGATGACTCGGGATCCGAGTACCAGAGAGGAACCAGTGCAACTCGAACCTCGACCTGTCGCCCACGTGCCCGAAGACTCGGAAGGGCTAAAGGATAGGTGTGGTGTACATAGAAATAGGAAGTAAAGTAGGACAACAGATATAATAACAGAAATAAATAGCTAACTACAACAGAGTCCAACCCAATATAAAGTACAGTCTAAAGTAGTAAAATGTACCACACGCCAAGTAAACACTCGGCCCGGTAAGCTGGCAACTAGGAATCTCCATGCAACGCCCTCGAACCTCAAGGAAGAGCCTCCGCACCTGAAAACCAGGGGTGAGCCTCCTATCACTGGCTCAGTAGGGATCTTGCGGAACCGCAACCGAGAAAACAACGGCGGAAGGGAAGGAGCTATGCTAGCTACAGAAAGAACAGCAGTAACAGTAGGAACAGTAACCTACGGCGGCCGGTAAAATCTCAACTCTACAGCTACTCCTACTGTATCAAAAAAACTTGACCCGGTCTCCCGTCGAGGGAATGACCAAGTCACGCACCCGACATCCCGATTGCATGGTCAGGGAACAACCAGACATGAACCGCCCTAGTCACGCCACTAGGAAAATGCCATGATGCCTTAGTCACGGAAACCTGCCCTCACAGTAAGGCCCAAGCCGAAACTACACAGTCTGAAAACACAATCACGACCTCACTATCGTGAATTCCACACCGTCTAGGAAAAACCCTCGGTGATGCTCACTAGAAACCCTAGACCTCGGCTATGGAAATGCTCTCGAAAATAACACCTGAAACCCCGTCTCGCAGATGAGAAACGAAAATCTAGGACACGATAACTCATGTCACGTGACGGGAGCACCACCCACTAGAAGAACGACTGGATGCGTCCCCTGACGTCTTACTCCGCATCATAAGTGTCTAGCTACAACGCCCCGACCGTGAGACTCAGACACACTCAGTAACTAGAAGTACCACAAAATAAGGACTAACTGAGGTCGCACTCGTCAGCGCGGGTCCGACACGCTCAGCTTCGTGTGCACACTCAGACCATACGCCCTAGGCCTGTCCTCTAGCTGGTAATTCCCCCCGAGCCCAGACTCGACTGTGCGCGGGGGGGCCCTACGGTAACCAGCCTACTCACCGTCTCTCTTGGGTACGCCACACCAGTGTTCCCGGAGGGCCAACACACATGTGCCGTGAAAGCTATGACTAGTGGATGGGTCACCGGAGGTGAGAACTGACTCACGAAAACCACATATCGAAGCAAAATGGGATTGCAAACCACCCGGTGCAGCCCAGACTCTGGCGGTCCAACCTTGGGCCACCACAGGCTCTAGCGGCTCAACTCTGGTCTGCTACAGGGACTCTAGCGGCCCAACCTAGGCGCGTTAGAACACGAATCACACTGGCTCTAGCGCGCTTGCCTCAGGCCGCCACAGCACTCTAGCGGACCAACCTTGGCCCTCCAGAAACCCTCTGGCGCCCGTACTTACATCCGCTAGAGGCACGTGACCCCAACGGTAAAAAATACACGCCCCGAAATGCAACGGTCAAAATCGGAAGTAGTGACCGAAGCTACAGCCGCTACAGCAGTTGGCGGTTTATCGTGCGACCGCCAGCTGACAAAAATCCCTGCCGATAAAATAGTAACAAATGGTGCACCCACCTTAGGCCGCCAGGGCATCTGGCGCACCTACCTTGGGCCGCCAGTGAGTGTGGTGATCTCTGGAAGGGCCGCCACACCCACCTGAGAATGGGATGATGGGAAGAATCCCAAAAACCCATTCCACGGCCCGATTATCCACAAATGAGGGGGAAAATAAGGGGGGAGCTCCCCCGACACCCCTAGCATATGGCAGATCGAAGCTCAAGTCCTAAAACATGGATTTTTTCCAAAATGCCCCGAATAGCCCACTCAGCTCATCACGGCCTACGAAACTCACGGGAAATGAAATACACGAGCTAGGGAACCGTTCCCCTACCTCCACTGAAGATTTGACGCGCCTTGGACGCTGATCCATGAAGAAAACACCGTTGAAATCCTCATCGGCACCTGAACTCGTGACTGAGCTCGCCGTGCCTCTGTCGCCTCGATCCTCATCCCATCCTCGTGCTCCTTGCCCTCATGCCATCCCTGCCTCGCCCGCCTTCGCCCCCGTCGGCCGCCCAGAGGAGAGGGGGAGAGAAAGAGAAGAGAGAGAGAGAGTGGCATTCCTCGATACGAAAAGCTGTCAAATGACACGTGAAATTTCTTTGAGAATGTCTTACCACGATGCAAATCCTTCCCTCACTGGGTCAGGGTGGCGTGAGATGACAGGAGATATCACGAGTGGACGAGACTTTGACGATAGTAGGGCGGTCAGTGAGTCGGGCCAGTCATATATGTCCACGTGTTTGGCCCGATTTCGGGATGGGTCATAAGATCTTTTTCGGTCAATGAATCATTAGTCGTGCCTAAAAATTCGGCATGACTAGGCCAGCAGCTTGGGCTCAGACTTTAAGTTCGGCCAGCGAGTTGACCCGACCCGTTCTCTCTTTTTTTTTTAAATTCTCTGATCATTCACGACTGTTAACTGCCACGTTCCGAACAATCGACACGTTCCGTTGCTATCGGTTCGGGGCGTGACAGAGAGTGATCGTGAATATACCTCAGAAGTGGAAAATTTATGTGGATTCCTTCTTCCGCTTCCCTCGGTCGATCAATGAAGAGGATTTTCTCTTGGTTACCCTTGCAAAAATAGAACAAAAACTAAATGGATCAAAACAAAAGTAATGTAGTATCCATCCCGTGTGATGAAAATGATGAGATCATGAACTAATACACACCTGGTTGGTGTTGTTTTACACCCCTTTTGGATGCAAAGGGTAAGAAAATGCCATGATGAATGAAGATTTATGCAGAAATGCACAAATGGTGAGCTCTCTTAAGAAGAAAGATGCGACACAAATGAAAGTGAAAGATTATGTATGCGACTAACGAAAATGCAACAAAAAAGAACACGGGGAAGAAAAAGCTTATGGCAGCATTGATGGTGGGCTTCGAGGAGGGCTTCGACAGCGTGAGGACAGTGTAGACACACTTGTAGACAGGAAAAGATGGCCTTTTCCTCTCTTCCTTGGATGTATCGGCAATGGAAACAACTAGGAGAACGATGAAACGTTACTAAAAACTAGAAAAGAAAAGCAGAAAGAGAACCTGTGATCGCCACCCAAGACCTCACACGTGATGGACACGCCGAGTCTTGAGAAAAAGGGAGACACTCGCCTGTGAGGATGTATGGCCTTCAACGAACCGCCCCAAGTTGTGCGGCCCACTTCCAACCACAGGATGAGGATGTGCGGCCGACTGGAAACCGCACAACTCCACCAACCTCCAAACCGTGGGAACTTCCTCCTCCACCCTCTCTAGCCGGCCAGAAAGGATGGGCCTCGCATTGGATGGTTGCTGACCTACAAAAAGGAGTGTAAACAGCAAAGAGAGAAACCCGAATTAGACCTCCAAAGCATAGTAAATGCTAGAAATGACAATATTAAAACTAAAGATCATGGACGGGGGATTCACCTGGGAGTTTTTAAACCCCTAGGGGCACCAAAACGTCCCCTGGGCACAAGTATATATATGTTGTTTAGTTTTGATGCTAGCAACATAGTTTGTTTTGTTTTGATGATAGCAATTGAATCTTATGCTGTGTGCATGCCTTATATATATATAATACTTTGTCTTGTTGGATGCAAGGTTGACGCTGCCAGAAGATAGCGTCTACGCCTCAAAGAACCCTCATCAAGCTGAGGCCTGAGTCCACGCTGAAGGCTCAAGCGTGGACGCAGCAATTGAGCATCTGAAGCTGCTGAAGCGTCAATGCTGCTGAACTGCAGCGTGGACGCAACAGAGTAATACAAGCCGTGATGAAAACTTCAAGTCCAGGCCAAGGCTGAGTCCACGCTGCAGGCTCCAGGGTGACCGCAGCTGTTGAAGTATCAAGAAGACATCAAAGCGTCCACGCTGTAGCACTGCAGCGTAGACGCAGCAGAACCTTCAAGCCTGCCTTCATGACAAGGGTCGAGCTTGCAAGACAAAGGTCGATGCTGAGTGTGTGTGTAAGTTCAATAGTCCACGCTGCTGCCTCTTGCGTGGACGCGGCTGAACTATGTCCAAGAAACTTAATCAGGGCAAGGCAGCGTCAACGCCACCTTCAGGAGCGTGGACGCTGTAGTTGAAGACTGTAGCAGCTAAAGCCTTCAAGCCTTAATGCTCCACGTCAAAGGTCGACCTTGCAAGATAAAGGTCGAGGGTTCAGGCATAAAGGTCGATGCTAAGTATGTATACAAGTTCAAGAGTCCACGCTGCTGGCTCAAGCGTGGATGCAGCAGTTAAGCATCAGCAGAAGTAGCATTAGCGTCTACGCATCAAAGCATAGGGTCGCCACTGCGGGCGAAGATGACAATGCATCAACGCCTCCGTCCTGTGCGTGGACGCTACAGAACAAGCAAGCAGCTGTTACATGGGGACTTCTGCAGACTCAAGCGTACAAAAGTCCTCTAGTGCGTCCACGCCTTTGGGTACGTGAGTGGACGCAGCAGAAGACATTCTGGAAGGCTTTACACAAGAAACCCTTCTAGTGCGTCCACGCCTTTGGGTAGGAGGGGCGTATTCTTTCAGAACAAACTCTGTAAACTCTACTGCTCCTACTCGGAACAGATGTGCATCAGTAACCTTCGCGTCTCCGAACCAGCCGGTAGCTAGCTGATATTTGAATTGCACGGCCAGGCAGTTGAGCACGAAGGGTTCATCCCGGTACCCCCACTTCAGCGGTGCCAAGAATAGACCGTAGCCAGATTTCTCCTTGTCAACTCTGCCGCCAGCGGTATCCCACCGAGCGGGAGTGAAGTCCAGGGCTCGGGTCAGGATTTTCTTCTCCAGCTCCAGCTCTGAAATTCCCAGGATAGCATCCTAGTCACGCTTCTCCCCGGGTAAATAGATGGCTTTGCCACGATAAACTGAGCCTTTAAGGCTATCTCTCTCAGCAAGCATAGCAGCCTCAACACAGCGAGCTATCTAGGGGTCCCGCAGGCCACCCACGGTGAAAGTCTGAATAAACAGCATCAAATGGTGATCCTTCGACAAGTCGGGATGATAATCACCACCCTGCTGAAAGTATGTTCCTTTTGCAGCAGAATAGACCCGAGACGTCGATACCGTATCTGTCTCGGAATCAGAAGATTCATCAACAATGGCAACCTTGCCATATCTGAAGTCCAAGGTGTTGACGTTCAACCAGTTTACTAGAGCCTGAGTTACATCTGGCTGGGCTGACGAGCTCGCTCCAACAGCTTCAGAAGATGCAGCAGCAGAGCTAGAATCTATTGCAGTGACTGCAGTCAAAGAAGAATATAAACATGAGCCCCGAGATAATAAACAATGTTATAAAGCTTAAATTTATGATTTTATGAAAATTTTGGCAGCATCTCCCCTTATTTAGGGTCTGCCTAGAATAAATAGAAAATCACCCACCAAGAGGGAGTGACTCTGGAATCAAATAAGGACTGAGTCCCAAGAAGAAACAATCACCTATGAAGCAAACTTGCTGAATAAGAAAGTGAAAAGGCGTTCTCGGAGGGGTGACTCACTCGCTCGCCGCTGAGAAGATGAAGAGAGAGAAGGGCAAGGTAAAAAAATGAAGGAAATATGGGATGATCTTTATGAAATCTGACATTGATAATTTGATTACCTTGGTTCCCTATTACCTCCTCCTGAGCATCAGGTTGCTCTTCATTATTTTCATCAGATTGATCTTCATGATCCTCTTCTTTCAGAATTTCTCCATCATTCTTTTCCCTGCACAGACTATTATCAGATTTAGTCAAAGTTTCATCAAAGACCACATGTGGAGATTCTTCTACTGTTTTAGAATTTAAATTGTAGACCCTATAGGCTCTAGATTGTTGACACCCATTTTTTGCCGATAAGTTGAGTCATTCCTCTTACCACCATTTGTTGATGCCTCGAGTTGTCCATTACTCATTGGGCTATTTTCAGGCACATCTCTGGGCTTATTTTATGGGTACCTCCCTCACTGACTCAGTTTGCTTTGATTTAGGGCTTAATGGACCTTGATTTTACTTAATTTACCTCATTTTTATCAATTTCAAGCGTCCTGGTCTCACACAGTCAATCGCCTGGCCGTTCAGTCACTAGGCGACTGTCATTGAGCCATTCATGTATTTATGGGATATTTTTTGAATTTCCACTGACAAGCCATTGCACGATCTAATTATAACCATTTAAGATCATTGAACGGTGTGCACTTGGCCGTCCAATTCCCAGAGTCCTAAGGGCATTGGTTTTTCAGATAATTATCTATTTATCTTATTTCTTTGGATTTATCACCGACAGGTCCTACACCGCTGGACTTGGGCCTCCCCATGCACTAAGTGGTCTAGTAGCAGACCGTTCAATCCTCAAGAGTCCAGCGCCGAAGAAGTCGATCAGTTCAATGGATGTTTGGATAATTTGTGGTTTATTTATTTTCCACCGACAGTCTTGAGCGGTCCAGATTTGGACCGTGCGATAGACTGGGCGGTCTATCGCACGACCGTGTATTGGCTTGATTTTTGAGATTTTAATGAGTTTTCTCTCTCCATCCGTGGTGAAACCCCCAACTTCTCCCACCCATTTCTCCACGGATTCTCGAGCAAGTGGGGTGCCGTTTGAACCTAATGGGAGATGGGGTCATCCATGGATTGACAGTTTGAATGCAGTACCCTTGACTGCCCACCAATGCCTTAAGTTCCCCTTTCAGGGCTGGGTAGTCAAGGTGAAAAGTATCTCCACGGTCTAGACCGTTGATGCAATAGCTGATAAAATTCTGCCTACATTATGGCCAAGCAACAGGCCGGTGTTATCAGTGATGGACTTGAACTATTCATGGACATATGTGTCACGCAAGCCCACTACGACACCTGTTGATGTCAAAATCAAGTCTAAGATTAGAGATGATAAGGGATGGCACATGATATTAAAATTGGGCTATCAATCAGGCATGGGCCTCAACGCACAATTGCAGGGGTGGACCAAGCCCGTCCCTAGGGGAAGAAACATGAGCCGAAGAGGCCTCGGCTATCGGGAGTCATCACTGTCTATGTTGGGAGACTCCGGGCCATTGACATGGGATTATCACCAGCATTTTGTCAAGGGGCGCTACAGCCCGGTACACTAAAATCGCCATCGCCGTGTCAGGAAAAGAAAGAAAGTGCCGCTTGTGCTATGCCCGGACCACTTCCCTTGTGAGATGGCCTAGTCCATGATGTTGCTGATTACTCCAAAGTTTTTTCCATGATGTTTGCTGAAGAGGAATGTCTGAAAAAGCCCGAGGGGCGGATGATGCAGTGCATACGCAGGAAGCCAGCCCAACGTCTACAGGAGATGGAGAGCTCGATCACCACCTTGTCTCTTTCCCGCCTTATTTCTATTCTTCAGAGGCTGACTTTTGTTCCCCGCTCACCTCCTCTTCTCTTTGATCCATCCATGTTTCAGTCTCCCTTCCGGACTGAGAGGCCGATTGAGTTTTTGATCGTTAACTGTCCATGCGGGCATTGCCCGCCAATTGATTTGGTATCTAGGTGGTCGCCCGATGCACCCACTGATTTATCTAAGATGTGGTTTCGATCCTCCAACCCATTCTTCGATGTCATTTTCCCCACTCTATGCCCTCGGGCCCTTCCTCCTCCTCCAATAGATTCTTCTTCTTGCTGTGTGTTATCCACTGAGCTCGACCTAGAAGAGATCTAGACAGACCCAACACGACTAAAATGTCGTGCACACAACATAACACTGACCTCGGGCAAAGCCATGAGAAGGTTAACCCGGAAAGGTCATGACACTCAAGAAACACGAGAGTCACGTGGAAGTCACATGTCACGTGACTGGAGTACCCCTCACTAGAAGAATAGCCAGCCGCATCCCCTGACGTCTTATGTTGCGCCTGCAAGTGGCTCGTCTACCTGTCATCCAAAAAGCACGACTGAGACCAAGACACTGTCAGAACTAGAACAGTACTACCGTCACAAGTAACTAGATAGGGTAACGCCCGTCGGCATCAGTCCAAGCCCCTGACCACGTGTGCACACACTGGCTCATTGCCTTGAGCCAGGCCTCTAGCTAGTTTTCTCCCCCAGCGGATGCTACTGCAAAGCAAGGGAGCCCACGAAAACTAGCTTATAAACCGTGTATTGGGAACTACCTCGCCACCACTCCCAGGTGGGCTGACACGTCAACACGAGTCGTCAGGCTACAACTAGTGGAGGTTCATGAGACACAGACTCTAAAACGAGAGTGCCAGAGTACAGATAGGCAAGAAGCACTATCACACGTACTACGAAGCACCAATGGCAGTACAAAGAACTACCAATAGACTCAGGACAAGACAACTAGACCTGAAACTACAACGATCCTTGAGTCTCACGACTCGGAGTCAAGATCATCCTATAAAGCAAAATAAGCCACCAATCGGTCTAATCCTAAGCCAGAGGAAATGACTCACCGTAAGAAATTACTCACGGAGACTTGAGGGAACACCGAGAACCCTCAGCACACTTGGATACGTAGAACGAGGTAAGATGATATCTCACGGTATCCAGAACCATGTCTCGAACTGGATAGAACCATCGAGACACACACAAGGTCGCATGTCAACCACTGGGTCACACTGGGTTGACCAGAACCAGACGATGACATTAAAGCACAGAAGACTGCCCATGGCAAGAACACTCCTGGCCACCTTATATCATGGTCATAGCCCTCATAGGACATCAAGAGACGACTCGCTGGGAATCACCGCGGGGTCCCGATAGGCTACCAGATCTGAGACATTGAACGTAGAGCTGATGCCATAGTCGTTTGGTAGTTCAATAACATACGCATTTGACCCCACTCGCTTCACGACTCGGAAGGGGCCGGCACCGCGGGCCTAGAGTTTCTTCGTGGTCCCGGGGGAAACCGTTCCGGTCTATCCCTGATCATGACGTACTCTCCCTCTCGAAACTCACAGACGCGTCGGTGCGCGTTAGCTAAGTCCTTATAACGTGCGTTGCTGGCCTCTATCTGACGACGCACATGCTCATGCAACTGCCTAATACGCTCAGTAAAGGACTCAGCTGACTCAGACACATGAGACTGGACAGACGCTTGGACTCTTGGAATGAGGACAGACGGAGAGACAAAACCTAACGATTTCCTATGACTGGCGACAACACAAGGGACGCACTAAGGAAGAATGATGGACACCGACTGCATACACCAAGTGTAAGGATAGGCTGACCCACAACTTAATGTCTTGAGTTTCGACCCTCGTCAACCGTCTCCGGTTCGAGAAGACTCGTCCTCGGGTACGGAAGTGCGGGAGGATCAGGAGGCGGGTGACGGGAAGGTAATCCGAACGTTTGGTGTGGAACACGAAAAAACGGAAGTCCAGACGCTGTCTCTCGTACATGTGGCAGAAATCAGACCACATCGCGTCAACATAGGGCGTCGACAGCGGTACGATAGTCACAAGCGGCTGCGCTATCATAGGAGAGACATGCAAAAGAGAGACGGCTGACTGCTGCTCGGGAGTGACTAGGAAAAGAGAGGTGGCAGGCTTGTCAGGGTCGTCAAGGGAAGCTTGGATGGGCGGCAACACGAGGTCGTCGACGGGCTCCTGAATGATGGGCAAGGTAGGGGCAGCTAGCGGAGTCAGTACGACTGGTGCAACCGGGATGACCGATTGCGCTGGCCCATCAGGTGGCACAGGGATGGATGGCGACAGCTCTGTTAACCAAGGATGGCAAACTCGGTTTCGGTCGGGACCGAAACCGATACGGGTCCACTCTTGGATTCTCTCCAAGGAATTAAACTAAAGCACAAGATTAATGGCTCTCAAAAGATGATTTTTCATTACTTTTCAAATGGAAGAATGGGGTCCTATATATAGGCAACCCACATTTTACAAAAAACCCCTGACATAAGACACAATGACACAAACTCAAAGGGAAGGGGGCGCCCTTGGGCTTGGCCTAATGAATTGGGCCTAATAACAACATCAACCCACTGAAAGAAACACGAATATAGGGAAATAAGCCTGAGACCTAGGGACATGACTCTAATAAAAGGGAAAATACATCAAAATGACTCAACTAATATGCTCAAAATAGATAATGGGACCCATGTGAAATGAAGCTCGAGCTCAATCCAATCTCGGGTGTGTGGATGCCCCGAGCCAGAGGGAGGTGGTGGTGATGTCTCCATCACACCGACTTAGCCAATAGCTGCACGGACCCTGTCTACATGTGCACTGACTCTAGCCCATGTGCACTGACCTCAGCCCGCACGTGCACGGACTTTAGCCCGCGTGCAGTGGTCTTAGTATGCATGTGCACTGACTCTAGCTCATGAGCACTGGCCCTAGTCTGCACGTGCATTGACCTTAGTCTGCATGTGCACTGACTCTAGCTCATGTGCGCTGACCTTAGTCTGCAAGTGCACTGACCTTAGTCTGCATGTGCACTGACTGTAGCTCATGTGCACTGATCTTAGTCTACATGTGCACTGACTTTAGCCCATGTGTATTGACCTTAGTCGGCATGTGCACTGACTTTCGCCCCTGTGCACTGACCTTAGTTTGCATATGCACTGACTTTAGCCCATGGGCACTGACCTCAGTCTGCACGTACACTGACCTTAGTTTGCATGAGCACTGACTTTAGCCCATGTGCACTGACCTTAGTTTGCATACGCACTGGCTTCCCCTGCACGTGCACTGACCTAACCAGTATGTGCGTCGACCTTACCCCCATGTACACTGACCTTCTATCAGCCCCCAGCCCCATGTGCACGGACCTTATCCTTCGCCGGTATGCTTCCTGAATCCTAGCCGTACCGAATGAGCGCGGCTGCCAGACTAACCTCGACTCCCAAGCTACTCCTAACAGCAATAGAAGAGCGAACTCTGAATTGGCGAAGTCAGAAGTTGCCGATCCGTTGACGAGACACCAAGCAAGCAAAGGCCTGCAAGGAAAAAGATAAAAGCCCTAGAAAAAGTCTAGACAGACTAGATAGAAAGCACACACGACTCGATTATCGTGTACGCTCATCTAGACAGATCCAACACGACTAAAATATCGTACACACAACATAACACTGACCTCGGGCAAAACCACAAGGAGGCTAACTCAAAAAGGTCACGATGCTCGAGAAACACGAGAGTCACGCGAAAGTCACGTGTCACGTGTCTAAAGTACTCCCCTCACTAGAAGAACAGCCAGCTGCGTCCACTGACGTCTTATGTTGTGCCTACATGTGTCTCGTCTGCACTGCTGCCTGAAGAAGCACAACAGAGACTAAGACAAGCTGAGAACCAGAATAGAACTACCGTCTCGAGTGACTAGATAGGGTCATGCCCATCGGTGCAAGTTCTAACGCCCCTGACCACGGTGCACACACTGGCTCTCGTCTAAGTCAGGCCTCTAGCTAGCATTCCCCCTCCGCAGGACGCTACAGTTGACCAAGGGCCCACGGAACTAGCTTAAGAACCGTAAATCAAGAACTGCCTTGCCGTAAAGGTTGACACGTCGTAACGTGTCATAAGGCTATGACTAGTGGAGGATCACGAGGCATAGACTCTAAAATGCAAGCGCTGGAGTACAGATAGGTAAGAAGCACTATCGCACGTACTACGAAGCACCAATGGCAGTGTAGGAAACTACCGACAGACTTAGGACAAGACAACTAGACCTGAAACTACAACGATCCTTGAGTCTCACGACTCAGAGTCAAGATCGTCGTACAAAGTGGAACAAGCCTCCAATCGATCTAATCCTAAGCCAGAGAAAATGACTTACCGTAAGAAATGACTCACAGAGACCTGAGGGAACACTGAGAACCCTCAGCACACCTGGATACGTAGAACGAGGTAACAACTCAAGTCCTTTTCAATATAACAAAATGCTTTCATTGTTCAAAGGAATTACATTGTATATCAAACCCTCAAATTTCACTCTTCTCATTACATCATTAAAAATAAAAGAAAGAAAAATCAAAACACATTCAGTTTCTTGTCGGCTTGAGGCTGAATTTTTGACAATTTTTTCATGTAGGCCCAGCAGTGGTCATCATCTTCTTCGACAACCTCCTGCCATGGACGCACCTTACTGATCTCCCACACGGTCAGCGCATTCCGAACTGATCTTTCATCTTCCTCGCTCCCTATCTTCCTAACTTGAAGGGGAGGGTAGTGTGCAAGAACAGGAATGTCGATTCGAGGTAGCCTGACTTGAAGGTGACATCGGTGAGGGTTGTAGATTGCTAGAGTAGTGTCCCCCACTAGCTGAAGATCTAGGCCAGGCCACCGTGGTATTCTGAAAGAGGTACTCTGAAGCTCATGTGGCTGCATCTTGAACCCGTCCATTGGCATGGTGTTGAGAAAGAGACGCCAATCATCGCATGTCTTCTTATCCGCTATCTGGCACTCAACTTGATGGGAAAATCTGAAGGCACCTCCAATGAAGAAGAGTGGGTGGCTCCCGAAGATCTGGCTTGTCGTGGTCAGTTCTGCCTTGTGCTGGAACTTAATTCTAACTCCTAGCCAGCACTCTAGCAAAACCATGGAGCCGAAGAGAGGTCCCCCAAGGCTAGCCGAACTGAGCCCTTCATATAAGTATGCAAGGACCGCTTGAGAAATCGACATTCCCCACCATAGCCCACTAATGATGCTCAGATTTTGGATGTCTAATAGGTGGTCAGTGGTGGAGAAAAGGAAGACGCCACACAAGCACACCGACACCACTTTAGCTATCGCTTCGAATCTCCCACTTTTATTCTTACAATAAGCGGTAATCCATTGGGCCATTGGGAGCAGGTGGATATGTTTTGGGCTGATCATCATCCTCACATCCTTTTCACTGTGGATGAAGTCACTTAAAATCAGTGACGGGTCTATTGGTTCTACGGTGTGACACACTGCCATTTCTGACTGCACTGGGCATCAGAACTGGGCCCTAATTGTTTACACCTCCCACGCCCAAAATCCCCACTGCACACCACTATGCCACTGCTATCCAACCACCCCACAACTTTCACCTATCCACCAGAGAAAACCCCGCCCCATTTGCCATCTAGAAGCCCTGGTTCCAACCCAATCTTCGACTCATTGTCCTGCTGCCCGAGGACAGGCCAGATTGTATAGGGGCTGCTGCGAAATTCACCTCGACTTCCTCGGTGCTCAGTTGCAGTTGCCATTCAACCAGAGTCCATGGGGCATCCCCAGCAGCGTCCCCAGCAAGTTTCGTGACTAGCAGATGAGCAGAAGGTGGCATGCCGGCCCCGTCATCCTGCTGCTTCCCAGCACAGTGCAGATTGGCCAGCAGTCTGCCCACCTGTTCGAGAGCACGCCGGAGCTTCCCTCCCAGGCTGTCGGCGTCCAGCGTCTTCCCGAGTAGTCTCCATCCCTTACTGCCCTCCTCCAGGGGCCGTACTCCTTTCGAGGTGACGAGGCTCGCCTTCCTTGCTTCCGGACCCTGGTTAGTTCATTGACGCGGCGTAGTTTGCTTCGGTTGCGGCCACACGTGGGCGACGAGCACCACCGACCCGGCGCCTGTCACCCCACCTCGCATGATCCTTGGAATTCGTTGTGTAGCCTTTTACCTCCCTGTGAGGAGTGGGCATATGTTTGGATTGTACTCTCTTAGACTTGTCCCGAGGATCGTGTGATTTGGCGGGACTTCTTCCCCACGCCCTGAGCATGGAGGTATGCGTTACTTGCTCTTAGTATAGCTCTTGATGCCGCTACTTGTGACATATTAGGTGCCTAGCTCTATATTGTTACATCACTACCACAGTGAGAGAGCGTGACCATCCTGTGCTCGACCCGAGCACGAGTGTGTGAATTGTCTACCCTAGACTCTACCGGTTCCTCAACTGTGCGGATCAACACGCTTCCCTCTCTTGGGGACAATTGCGAGCTTGAGTTACTTGTTTAGGCGTGACCCCTCTCTTGGGAGTCTTAGGAAGGTCTGCCTCGCCTTGGTCTTCGCGGTCAAGAAGCTGAGGCACTACATGCTGTCCCATGAAGTGAGCTTGATTTCTAGGGCTGACCCCGTCAAGCATATCCTCTCCCAATCGGTCCCGAAGGGGCGCCTCGACAAGTGGGCTATGTTGTTGATGGAATTTGACATCACCTATGTGCCACAGAAGGCCATCATGGGGCAAGCCATCGCGGACTTCTTCGCGGGACACGCCGTGCCCGAAGACTCCCCACTGGCTATGGAACTACCCGAAGATGAAGTACTAGAAGCGGACCAAGTCTAGCAGGCTGTCTAGTAATTGTACTTCGACGGGGCCTCTAGAACAGAAACGACCTTCTCTGGGTGCACCAAAATATGGGTTGGGGCAGGCATCATCCTTAAATCTCCAGACGGAGAAGTGGTGCACACTTCCTACTGCATCAACAAGCCCTGCCCAAATAATAAAGCAGAGTATGAAGCTCTGATTATCAGCCTCCAGATTGCTCTACAAATGGAGCTTAAAATGCTGTAAGTATTTGGCAATTCATTGTTGGTCGTCAAGTAAGTCCAGGGACAGTTTGATGTCTGGAAGTCAAAGCTACTCCCTTACCACACTAAGGCAAAGGGGCTCATGGAGCGGTTCTACCTCCTTGAGATAGGCCACGTCGCCATAGGAGAGAATGCTCAAGTCGACGCCCTAGCAAAGCTGGCAAGCTCACTAGCGGTCCCTCCTGATGGGTCACTCGACATCCGAGTGATCAACCAGTGCCAGGTGCCTAGCATGATAGAAGAACGATTGGAAGAAGAAGAAGGATGGGAGGTCGCCACAGTAGAAGCTGACAGTCTGCCCGACTGGAGAGACCCTCTTATGCAATGGTTCAAGTACCAACAACTGTCCAAGTAAAGGGAAGAGAAGATTAGACTGATCAGAACAAAGGACTCCTATGAGCTCCGAAATGGGATACTATTCTGAATTGTGGCCGATGCCAAGCAAAAGCTACTCCTCCGATGCCTGTCCATTGAAGAGGCTTGGAGAGTTATGAAGGAGCCCCACACTCAACCACCCCCATTTCACCCCCCTCCTACTCCATTTCTCATCAACAAGTTGCAGACCCTATTCTGTTCGTAGGCAGCCGTGGGAGCTCAACTGGTAGAAGCTGTCCCAGAGTCATTCGGCATCAACCAGAGGCACACCATATATCGACGGAAAGCTCGTCAAAATAGCTTCGTCGCTGTTGTGGTCTCGCTAGCATCCGACCTCCCTGCTATCCGAGAGACTCAATCTCCCCCGACTGCGCAAATCAGGATCAGCTGGCAACCTGAGATGACTTCTTGGAGCTCCCACGGTCGCATCCCACAACTTCTGAGAGTGCCACTTGGCCGAGGACTCCTACAACCAGTCGGCATCCATCAGCAAAAAGTGACATCCCATTCGGCATCCGGAAGAGCATTTTCTTAATTTTCTCCCCCGAGTGCTTAGTCCTATCCACTCCTAGACTGAACCGACACCTGTCCACCTTTTTGGCTGCTTTGGTCATCTCCGATCACCTCCGGCATTCCCACCAGTGCCATTTCGAAGAGGACTTGACAACGGCACCAACGACCCTAGCCTCACTCAAATCCAAGTCTGGCAGCACTCGTGGTGGCCTATACTCTTGCTATTGAGGTACCTTTGTTGACTAAACCAGAAACCCAGGGCCCTGCTTGCGGGCAGCCCTTGACCGGATCCAGCTATCAAAGAATTCTGAAAAAATTAGACATCATCCTGATCCAGTTACGAAGACCCTCCCACTAGTTTCGTCCCAAGAAAAAATCTTGAGTGGCTGCAGTAGCAACAACCCCGACTGCCTGTCCCCCATTCCTGAAGGCTGACAGAACCGACATCGCTCACTAGTTTGGTTTCTTTTAAGCTCTCCCCTAGCCCGCCTGGCCGGCTTAGCGCCCCTCCCTGCGAGGAGGTAGTTTTGGTTGTAATTCAAGTTAATCCCCACCCTGAGATCCCCCTCCTGCGTGAGGTGTAGTGAGTGTACTAGCAGGTCGCCATCCGAAGCTACATCGACGCGGCGTGCGGGTCCGTACCCACGCCTCCCCAGGATCCGGGGCATCACAGCCCTCCCCCCTTAAAAGAATTTCATCCTCGAAATTCAGGACAAGCACCAAGCGATAAGGGGAGAACGTCGGAACCAACTGACAACACCATTAGGGCCCCAACCAAACCTCAATATTCACAAAAATCACAAACTTGAGGGATGCGGCCAGACAATAATCGCGGGCGATGCCTCGCTCACAACCCAAGACACATCGAGCAACAGAGCAGGCACATGCAAGAAACACAAGTCTGGCGTCACCTCAACCGATGCGAAAACCAACCACGATCACCAAAAAAACACACTCTTCATCACGGAAACCAACACTACCAGTCAACGCCCACGCCCGGCGGACCCACCAAACGTCAGCTTCACAACTCGCTGACCGATCTCACACCCTGCACCAGGGCAACCAACGCTGAGCTTCCACCAGCTCACACCCGGCAAGCCGGACGCTGACAACAGCACCGGACCAACAGGCACGCTCCAAATCACGACAGGCCATCCACTGACTCTCGCACAGACCAACACCACAACTCGAGCCAAAGCTCACTCGGACACCGCAACCGATCTCGAACTTCAAGCCAACTCTACCCTCTCAGGAAATCACGACGAACTCAAATGACAAGATACCACCTCGGTACGCACGTCACTCGATGCAACACACCGGGAAATCCTCCCCTGCTGGACACAGACCAGGAATCACCATATCCAACGCCAACATCTCACCAGAGACCTCCACACACCGGCACCGTCCTTCGTCTTGTCTCATCAAATCTTTCGTCTCAAAATGATCCAAAAGGACACCTGCCAATCCCGATTCTGCTCTCACCACAGAGCCTCGGGACACAATCTCTTACAACCCACAACACACTTCTCAAAAACCAACAAGTGCAGCCTGCTACCACAGCAAGCAGGTCAAAAATGTCACGACCAATGCACATGGGTCCCCAGACAATGTTGTGCATATATTGTTTAGATTTGATGCTAACAACATATTCCATTCTGTTTTGATGATTGCAACAAAGTAACATTGTCTGCTTGCCCTGCATCAGCGCACCTCTCCCGCTCAGCAGTCGCCAGTGCAAGCTGAGCCCGCTGCTCCTCCAGCTCTCGGACGGTCACCAGCCGTCGAGCCGCCGAGCCGTCTGCTCCTGAGCCTCTAGAAGCCGTAGGTACTCCACCCAAATGCTGGCCAAGCCTGACATCTAGAGTTCGCGTGGGAACCCAAGGCCATGGTAGCCCTGGGTGCACTCCCTCAACCATTGTCGGAGCTCATCTAGAGAAGGCAGGGGGTCACCTCCTGCGTAACCTCGAGCACGCTGGAGCAAAGCCACGCCCATGCTAGCATCCAGCAGTGACTCTGGTGGTGAGACAAATGAAGGCCACTAGGTCCCCAGCTCCAGGCAGGAGTGGCCTACTTCAGTCAGCACACCAGAAGGACCTGTACAACCCCACCAAACACAGAATTGGTCAGCAACGTTTAGGGCTTCCCTGTGACGAGACAAGGTAAAAAACCTAAGAAATGTCCTGGCTCTCACCTGCTACGGCCCCCGCCATGATTGTAACACCCCTGCTCGGGGTCGGTGAGGGTAGTCTCTCCTCCACCTCAACAGTGTCTCCTGCTGGAGTCGAAGAGGGCAGAGGCTCCTCTGACATCCAGGTGTCCCCAGTAATCATCGAAGAGGTGGGAGGCTCCCCTAGATCCACCTCGATGGGAGTCAGTACGTGCTCCCCCTCGGACTCCAGCCCTGGACATAACATAAAATGTCAGCCCTGCCATAAACCTTGAGTCAAAGCCAATGAAGGGGAGCGAAGGAGCTACAAGTACCTTCTAACGCTGCCTTCATCTCAGCATCTCTGGTGGAATAAGCCTTAGAGGAGGAAGAGCTCGGGCTCGAGCTCTCGTCGGTCTCCATGGCCGTACTGTCGCTGCCCAAAGAACTCGATGAAGCCCCTAGTGAACCCTCAATCACGGGCAAATCAGAGGCACCTGCACACCCGTAAGTCGAGTGAGGCTACTACTGAGTCCAGGCTTGCACAAAGATAACTCCCTAGCCAAAGGTGTTAGGGAAGAAGCTCACCAGCTGGGGGTTAATTGATTACAACCAAAACTACCTCCGCACAGGGAGGGGCCTTCAGCCGGCCAAGCGGGGAGGGGGAAGATGACGACAAGAACTTCATGCGACGTCGGAGTCGATTCTGTCCCCTCTCAGGAACAGAGGATAGATGGTCAATGCGAGAATTCTTGTGGGTGCTCCCGAACTCCGTTGTCATCAGCACCCGTGCCAAAATTTCATGGGTTGGCCTAGCAGGGTACGGGAATTTTGGCAGGAGCTGGGGAAGCCGTCGCTGGTCGCGGTGGAGTAGGAAGTGGAGGCTCTATTCTCTGGCTCAGACAGTCTCAGCACTGCAGGATCTAGAAGATGAGGCCACCACGAATAGTCCCGAGCTTCGAATTGAGCATGGTCAGTGGCGTTGTAACCATTGACGAGCTGCCTTCGAAACGAGACCCACGGGGGTGCCAGCCGATGTCAGAGTAGATCGCAGCAACCTGAACACTGACTGGGTGTCAGTTTAGTCCCAGGGATGATAGAACTGCGCACTCTGGGAAGAAAAAGGAGAAGAAATCACTCGGGCCGCCGAATGGAGCTTCGCTTCTGGGAGGAACAGGGAGACTCGCATTAGAATGTCCCGGTCGAGCACCGAGTCCAGATCTTCAGAAGAGCCAATGTGGTAGCTACTGCAAGTCGTCTCTGGAAGCTAATCAGGGCCTTTCTATGTAGTCGGAGTAGATTGCCTCTCCCGGACAGCCACGAGCTCAGAACGGGGCGAGATGATCACAGTTGCGAAGATGACTTGAAGATGCTTCCATGGATAGCTCTTGCGCCTCCTAGAACACTTGGATGACATCACAGCTTCCTCTACAGTGTTCAGGTTCTCTGGGTGGCGAACTGGACAGTAGGGGCAGTCTCCCAAACTCAAGTGGGGGAAAGGGGGAGGTGGCTAATGATGATGGGAGGGAGAGGAATTCCTAGAGAGGGATGTGTAGGGGGTGTGGAGGAGCTGGAAGAATGGTGGAGGATGGGAGAAGTGGGGTTGGACGCAGGGGAGAGAGGGGGAGTGGACTGGTTTCCTGTCACAAGCCAGGCAGGTCCCGGAGTGACCCTGGCACAATCTCAGATAGAGTGATGCAAAGTGGGGCGCGTACCTATGCCAGGAAGACAGGCGGCCGACTATTGGCCGCAGAACACAAGTGCGGTCACTGGCTGACCGCAGAAGACAGCAGGGTGGCACAGCGAGCACGGCCAGGGATGATGAAGAGCGGTCGATGTCTATCCGTAAAACCACTAAGGTGGCCCTCTCTGAACCGCACAACCTCCAGCGAATAGAACCGCCAACCTGTGGCCACCTGTGAAGGACGGAAACTAACAAGGCAAGAGAATGAAGAAGAAAGAGGTGGGGTTAGCAAACACCAGCACGATGGGCACTAGGCGTCCCACCGTGATTGCCAAAAAAAGGACTGTAGATCGAAAAAGAATGAAGGCTTTTTCTTTCTTTTGAAAATACCGGCAACAAAATCAGTCCACCTTTTGCTCCTCACGACCAGTAAAGTATGAAAGAAGCTAAGAAACCAGAAGAGTAAGGTGGAGATAAAACTTGTGTGATCACCACCCAAGACCCCGGACGTGATAGACACGCCATGTCTTGAGAAATAGGGGGACACTCGCCTTTACTTACGCTGGGAGGATGAATGGCTAATGATGAACCGCCTAAGTTGTGCGACTATCTTCGGGCCGCCTAAAGGAAGTAGTGCGGTCCTAGATCAACCGCCAGATGGAGATGGACGGTCGACAACCAATCGCTCTACTCCGCCTACCTCCAAAACGTGGGGACTCCCTCCTCCACTCTTTCCAGCCAGCCAGAAAGAGTGGGCCTCGTGCTGAAAGGCTGCTGACCTGCAAAACAACGTGTGACTAGCAAAATGAAACCCAAATTAGATCTATGAAGTGCAGTATACACTAGAAATGGTAAAATTGGAACTAATTAACATGGATGGGGGATTCACCTGGAGGTTTTTAACCCCTAGGGGCACCAAAAACGTGGGTGGGTGTGTGAAAATGACAATGAGAGTAAAGAGAAGCAAGTGACAATGAAAAGAAAGCGTGCATGCAAATGACTCCAAAAGGATCCGAACAACCTAACAAAGGCTCGCCAAGACCCAATAGAGATCCGGCAAGAATCCAGGATGTTACACCACTTGTCACCCAGCAACGAGGTCGGGGCTTACCCCAAGACACCTCCTTTTAAACTTCCAAGTGTCAAAGGAAGACCAAATCAAGTCAACCACAGGCTTTGGAGGCCCACGACATGCGTATATGGCTCACGCACGTGTGTCGGGTATTTCCCTGAACACCTTGTGGGCGTATACACTCCAGCGCTTTTACAACAAACTGTGGGTCAACCCATGGCTCCAGCACACCAGCCAGGTCCTACAATGACCCTCCAGCAAGTCGGTCCCACCCCTGACCCTCAGACACGTGGCGATGAGCCACTTGTCTTTAGCTCTCAGGCCAACCCAAGGCTACCTGGTCAACTAGCCATGCAATTTAGTACATACCTCGAGGCTGGGCCCACGTGCCCCAAGTGCCTCCTCTCAGCTACTACCAGCCCAAATCCTTAGCCCAAGGCCCATTCCCAGGCCCCTCAGCCGATTATCCAGGCCGTTCGACGACCCAAGTGTGTCGGGCATTTACCCAAACACCTTGCGAACGGTGGCTATGACGCAACAACAACAAGCCCCTATGGGCTAATCCCAACATTTCCAAGCACCTCGTCCTTCAAAGGACACCCCCAGACAATAAGAGAAGACCCCTAAGGGCCATCCCTTAGGGTTGTGGAGCACTCGACAGCAGTTCACCCTAGGGCGTGGTCGCGCCCCTAGGAGGGTGAACCCTCTGGGGGCCGCACCCTCCTCCCAGCCCAGAGGCCCTACGGCCCTCTCTAGTCCCAATTCATACAAATTTCCAGTCTCGCAGTGCAAGGTTCATGCAAGGATTCGTTCACCGTACCCGTCCGTGGAAGGAGCCGCGAAGAATGCCCACAACAAAGCACGTAGGTCAACCCTCAGTCAGCATGCACAAGCATCTCGGTCCACGCACAAGCATCCACGTATCCTCCCAGAAGCCTTGTCCTTTTATTCTTAGCCAAACTAGGAAGAAAAGTAAAGCGGGATTAGCCCACCACCCTGGCTAAATTGACCAAGAGCAAAGAAGGCAAACGACACTTACTCAAGGCTGTCTCTTCCTTGACTGCCCCGCCAGCCTCGAGTCCTCTAGAAGACTCGCCAGTCTCGGCCACTGCAGCCTCTACTCGGGGGCGTTTTCGCCTCGGCTACGGACTTTCATCCCCGCTCCCCGAGGACGCCTCCGTGGAGGGGTTATCCCCCTCCATCGCCGAACCTATCAACAGATACAACATTATGCAATGTCAGTGTTATAACCAAAAAGTAACAAACAAAAAAGGGATGGAGTATCCCAAACAAGGCCGCACCTAGAGCCCAGAAGGCAGTCGGTGGCCAGAGTACCAGTTGCTCTGGCTTCAGTGCCAGCACCCGGGCCGCATTCGCCACAGCCTCCTGGATGTCCCGCAGAGTGCGAGCACACTCAATCTGGGACAAGAACTCCATGGGCCCGGCAGACCCGACTGCATAAGCAATGTTCCGCCGCCAGTCGTCAATCGCTGAGTTGTCAAAGCTCCCGTGTGGGAGCTCCCAACCCAGCGAACCCTTGCTCTGAAAGCTGCAGTCGGCCAAAAATTGGGCCCACTAGGCCTTAGGCACCCTTGACCGGGACCCCTTCCCACCTGTCACCGTTGCTCTCGTCGAAGTCTACACCAGGGGCTTCAGTGCCCCACCATTGCTCCAACTCCCAGAAGTCGAACCCCGGCCACCCCGGGGCCACCGCTCCATAACCTGCTCGATCTCTCGACGGATCCGAGTGACACGGGTCCTTTGGTATGCATCGTCCAACACAATAGGAGGCAAATCCTCCCTCAGCAAGCGGCTCCCCTCTGCTTTTCGGATCGCGGAGGCCTTCTGACGGTACAGGTGGCTGTGCTCGAACCACCACCTGGCGTAGTGAATGTCGAACCTCCCTCAACGTCCCTGCCCTAGCATCGGAAATTGCTCTGGCTCCCGACGACTGTAGAAGTCCCACCATACTGTCGCGAGCAGGTGCGTGTCTCTACCCCGGTACTGCCTGCCTGTCAAAGAGAACTCCCGGTTCGGTGGGATCCCCTGGTCGGACCCAAAGTTCCTCACGAACCGATGCAAGTAGTATGGCTCCTGGGAACTCGTCGCTGACCGGTGCAACATCAACACCGCCGACCGAGTACTCAGTATCCATGCCATCTGCAACCCGGCATCTGCCACCTCCTGACTAGGATGGGTGCTGGGTGCCCCTCCACTTGAAGCCCCCAGGAAGAGGCTAGAGTCCCTCGTGGTGCTGTCAAAGGCAGCCCCTCCTCACCCCTGGTGGTCAAGTAACAAAGGGCTCGCCTAGCCCCCTCTAGCTGCATCTATGCATCCCCATCAGGCTGCCCAGGGAAGCTAAACAAGAGCGGCACTGTCGGGTTCCTCATTGTCCCTCGCGTCACCAAGCCTGGAAATAACAACCTGGCCCACACACTGAGGTAGTGGGTCAGCAGGACTATGCTCCTCTCTCTTGGTGCCGGGTGCACCGCCAGAACTCCCAGCCCCTGGTAGATGTTGGCTAGTGCAGCAGGAGCTAAAGCCAACTATCTCCCCTTAGCTAACAGACATGCCGGCCATAGCAGCTCGGCCCTCACCAGACCATCCTCTCCGTGCGGAACCATGAACGTCGCCAGCCAGTAAGCCAAATAGGCAGTGAGGTGTGTCACGTCTGGCAGACTGTGAGGGTTCCAGCCCTCCCATGGAGCATAAATGTACCAGTTGTAGGTCCTGAAGCGTAGCTCCACCTCTGTGTACTCCTCCCAGGGAGTCTAGTCCCTGGGGAACTCCTAGTAGAAGGAGAACGGCCCGTTGTAGAAATGACGAACCCATACATTCAGTGGCACTCTCGGAGTCCGTGTCGCTCTCTCTCTCCCTACCAAATCCATGTCCCTCCAGGTCTTCAGGAGGTACCGATAGCTGAAAGGTACCCGGTACCTCCCCTATCCATCACTGTGAATGCGGTGGAGGTCATCTAGCACTACCTCCTCGTATCCCTCGCCGCTAATCGGTAGCCCGAAAATCCTGAATAGAGACCACAAGTCCAGTGAAGTCTCCCCCTCTACTGTGACCACCGTGTTCCAATGGCAGTTGAAGCACTCTAGCAGCCCCTGCAGTAGCCCAGTGTAGCAGGTGTACGCATACAAGGCGGCAGGCACCACATACCTGATCCCTGCTCGCTCTAATAGCACCCGGTAGTGATGGATAATCCCCATCAGCCACTCTGTGGCACCATGGCGGTAGTAGTGCGATGGAATCACAACCCAGCGATCGTACCAGCTAATGATAGTCTGTCACATGACTCCATCCAGCATGCTGTAGTCATCATAGCCCTCTCCACCATACTACAAGCCTGCGGGCTCCAATACTAGTCTGGTGGTCCCCTCTGTCTCAGCGCAATGGTGACCGTGGAAATCCCAAGAAGCAGGCCCTAGCGGCCCAACTCTGACCCCTGACCTCTCTGCTCCACCAAAGAACCCCAGGCACTCAGCACTGGGAAACTGTCGTTGCCTCCAGTAGTCCTCCGAGAAGCTAGGGTAGCTATAGGAGGCTACCCCATATAGGCTGTCCCTACCGATCAAAATGGCCCGCTCAAGCGGACGATGGGCTCCAGGAATCTGTGAGTCACCCTCCTCCATGCCAAGAGGAACATAGCTTCGAAGAAACTTAAACAAATGCCGATCCAGGGGGAACTCCAATGGGTAGCCTCCACTCCTGTCATAGATGTACATGCTGCCGGCCTCTTGAATCTTGGCCACCTCCACGGTCCCGGCTCCAGCGGCTCTCTCGCCATGGGGACCCTCAGCCACCACAGTATGCCCACTATCCAGCTGCTCTATGCTAGCCACAGTAACCACCGGTGGGCCTAGAGGGGGCATCTGTCGATCGGTCCTCCGCACCTAGTGATCCTCCTCGTGGGCTATCCATCTCGGGACCCGTCCATCTCTGCCAAAGCGTGCCATAGCTGCAAGACAAAGCATAGAGAAAGGGTCAGAACACCGGTAAATCACTAAGCACAGCTGATGGAGGCATCACCACCACCTCCCTCTGGCTCGGGTCGTCCACACACCCGAGGTTGGATTGAGCTCGAACTTCTTATCACATGGGTCCCATTATCTATTTTGAGTATTTTAGTTGAGTCATTTTGATGTATTTTCCCTTTTATTAGAGTCACATCACTCTCCCCCACCATTAATCCCATCCCCACCCCTTTCCTTGCACCTTTGGAGCAGCACACAGTCCACCAGTTCACAGTCTAGAGAACCTAAAGATTGCAGAGGAAGCTGCAACGTCATCCAGGCAATTCAGGAGGCACAAGAGCCACCGATGGAAGTGTCTCCAAGTCTTCTTCGCATTGGCAGTCATCTCGTACCCTTCTGAGTTCGTGGCTGTCCGAGGGAGGTGATCTCATTCGACTGCGCAACATCACTCAGACTGTCAACCAGAGATGGCTTGCAGAAGCTGGCACGTTGGCTCACCTGAAGATCTGAGAGGAAGCTCGCCCGGGGCCTTCTACAACAAGTCTTCTTCCCTCTCCAAGAAGCGGGACTCCATTCGGCAACTGGAGCTGCAACTTCTTAATTTTCTCCCCAGGGTGCGCTGTTCTGTCCCCTCCTGGACTGAACAGACACCCTGTCACTCTTTAGACTGCCCCGGCCTACCACGACATCAGCTGGCATCCTCGCAGATCTTGTCTCGACGGAGACTCGTCAACGATTCCAACTCTTCCTGCCACGCTCGATTCTGAGTCCGGGAGTGTTCGTGGCGGCCTCGGCTTCCTGCTACTGTGGCACTATAGCAGTCAGAACCAGGAAGCAGAGACCCTGTTCATGGCTCTTCCCCGACTGGCCCCGACAACTTGGGAATTTCAGAAAAATCAGTCAAGACCCTGGTCCAATTACGAGGAGTTGGCCTCTAGTTTTGTCAAAAGTCGAGTTCAGGAGTGGTCACAGCGGCGTCGACACCGACTGTCTATCCTCTATTCCTGAGAAGGGACAGAATCGACTCCGATAATCTTTGAAACTTCTAGCCTACTTCTTCCCCTCCCCGCTTGGCCGGCTAAAGGCCCCTCCCTATGTGGAGGTAGTTTTGGTTGTAATCAATTAACCCCCACCCCAAGATCCCCCTCCTGTGTGAGGCATAGTGGTGTAAACATTTGAGCAGGTTGAAGCTTCCTCGCCGCGGCGTGGGTAAACCCCACGCTTCCTCATTCGCCCAGCAAGGACTTTGATGACAGTAAGAGAAATGCACGGGGTTTTATGTGCACAGACTTGTATATTCGTGCAAGGACTTTGATGATAGTAGGAGAAATGCACGGGGTTTTATGTGCATGGACTTATGCATTCGTGCAAGGACTTTGATGACAGTAAGAGAAATGCACGGGGTTTTATGTGCACAGGCTTGTGTATTCGTGCAAGGACTTTGATGACAGTAAGAGAAATACACGGGATTTTATGTGCGTAGACATAAGATGCTCAGACTTCGTTAATGAAGAAATGCACGGACTTGTTGAGACATGCACGGACTAGAGTGTGCACAGACTTCGTTTTCAAACAACCAAGGCATATGCACGGACCTTGGTTGAGCATAAACCAATCTATGTACGGACTTTGCTTTGACTTAAACTATGCATGGACTTTGATAAGGAGATGTGCACGGACTTGGTGAAAATGCATGGACTTCATATACGCACTGATGCACAGTGTGCATGGGCTTTGTGAGGTAGAGTCAAAATGTGCACGGACTTTTAAGGCATCCACAGACTTGAAAGAAAGACGTGCATTGACTTGTTCAACGCTTCCACGGACTTGGACGGTTGTGCACGGACTTAACAAGAGTAACGTGCACGGATGTGGAGTAAAGGTCATGCATCAAATGCACAGACCATGCACGGACTTAGCTACAGTGGTTGTTCTAACCATGCACGGACTTAGCCTAGACGGCGTGCAACATACTCGGACTTGTATCGAGTATATGCACAGACTCCAAGTTAGCACGGAATTAGCTACAGTGGTTGTTCAGACCATGCACGAACTTAGCCTAGACGGCGTGCAACATACTAGGACTTGCATCGAGTATTTGCACAGACTCCAAGTGTGCACAGACTTAGTGTATGCATGGACACAACGTGTGCGTAAATCAATGAATGTGCATGGACTTTCCAACAGATGAGCCAATGTGCACAGACTATGGACAATGTCCACGGACTTTGAAGAAACTACATGCACTGACTCAGCATGCACGGGGTTAGTGTATGCATGGTGCGTGCCCCTGCGTCAACGCACTGAAGCCCCGCGTCGACCCTGTGCGTGCCCCTGCGCCAACGCACTGAAGCCCTGTGTCGACCCTGCCATGCCGCTGCGTCAACGCGTTAAGGTCCTGCGTTGACGCTGCAGAGCCTTGCGTCAACCTCCTTAGGCATGGCGTCAACGCGCTAGGGTGCAGCGTCGGCTCCTTGGAGTACGGGGTTAACTCTTTGAAGCTGGCTGCGTCAACCCTTCAGCTGGAAATCTGAAAGAGTGAAGAATTGGCTGTCTTCAAGCATAAAAGGAGAAAGAAAGATCACAGAAGAGCCAAGTATTTAACGGAGGGGCAGCTAGCCCGGGCCCCGTGAACCAACTAGCCCACTTCCCTATCCCGTTCAGTAACAGAGACAACCCGGGTCCGAGGCCTCTCGTCTCGCTGGGCCCGCCTTGTCGAACCACTCGGCAAGACTGCGGAGCCTGCGTGGTGGAGTGATCCCCTCGTCTCTCCCTTGGAGAGACGAGCGCTCTCCTACGCACCTCCGCCAGTCCGGTCGGGACGCTCCTAGGTCGAGCTTTCGACACAGGCTTACGCTCAGATGAAGGACACAAAGAAACAAGAGCTAAGAGGCGAAGAAGAACAAATTCATGAGCCAATACTCGAAAGAGTGCATACCAATGTTCGTTTCCTCTATTCAAAAAAAATGGAGGGATACATGTGCTGCGGGGCATACCCCTGTATTACATAGTCATGATAAAAAAGGGGAAAAGACAAAAGGAAGCATGATACATGGGAAGGCCCGGAGATGGCGGCACTCAGTCGATCCCCCGAAAGATGTCTTCAAGGGGAAGGATGCCGATGCAGGGGAAGCTCACCATGTCGCGTAGTCGGCCCCTCTGCCCCTCGAGACGCTCCAGTTCCGCCTCGAGGGAGGCCGCCTCCGCTCTAGCCACAGCCCCAGCTTCATCGGACTTTTCTACGGCCGCCTCGACCTCGGCCAGTGTGGACTTGGCCACAGTGAGTCGCCCCTCTAGCTCCTCGATCAGCCCCCTGAGGGAGTCGTGGCTTATGATGGTTTCCATGATTATTAATGAATTCTTCCGTTGTCGTATGTTTTAGATGCCACCCCGTAAAAGAAGAGCTTATGTTCCCCTGGAAGAGAGTGGCAGCGTTCTGCCTCATGTCGTACCTACTCCTCCGATCGTGCCAGTTCCTGTTCCTATCGTGCCAGCTCCGCATGATGACTTACCTGGTGGCCATGGTAAAGCACTTAAGGAATTTTTGTTGTTCCACCTACCGACATATGAAGGTCAGCCAGATCCGGATGTTGCCAGGATTTGGATTGAGGCGACCGAGCGTGTATTTTGATCGATGGAATGCGCGGAGGACGAGAAGGTTATGCTTGCTACGTTTCAGCTTCAGGGTGCAGCATTGATGCGGTGGAGTTCGGAGTGGGAAGTCGCCTTCCGTTCCCGACCACTTCGTCAAATCACCTGGATAGAGTTCCTGACTACTGTCGAGCGTACCTACAGTCCGGCCTGTCTTCACATGGATAAGATGCATCAATTTCTAGATCTGGTGCAGGGTGAGATGACTGTGTTGTAGTTTCGGAACAAGTTCATCGAGTTGGGTCGGTATGCGTCGCATATTATTGTTCATGAACACTTAAAGATCGAGCAATTTCTCCAAGGTTTGCGGGCCGAGTTGAGAGTGCCACTTTTTGCTACCCGTGTCACTGTCATGGATGATGCGTATCAGGCAGCAGTCGCAGTTGAGCTCAATTTGGCGAGGTCTGCAGGGTTTTCTAAGTCCAGTGTTGCTCAGCTGGTTGTACCATTCCAGCAATCCTTTTAGCCGTCAGCACCTGGTGTTCCATCTGTCGTGGCTACTTCTGGTGGTCCTTCGAGGTGGATGTTTCGAAAATCTAAGAAGCATTCCAACCATCAAGCATCTTCAAGTTTTGTGCAGCAGCAATCGGTGTCTCCTGATTCAGTTCAGCAGTCTACTCCTCCGTATCAGCAGCACCGTTAGTTTCAAGTGAGTCAGCTGAGACCATGTCCGAGGTGTGGTGGCAGCCATCCTGGTGTTCCATGTTCCTTGCCAGTGGACTCTACAACATTTTGGAGAGCAGACAACCCAAAGAAAAAACACGCAAACACAAGGGAAGCATGAAGCAAACCACATTATATGCACCATAGGGTGAGGGCTAAGCAAACAAAATGAGAAAGAGGGACTATTTTCATCCTCAGGAACGAGGTGGTAATACATGAGCGAAGAAAAGGAAAAGAACCAAGGAGGGGAGGCGGGGTCAAGGGGGGAATGAAGGTTCCTTTCCCTTTCCCGGTCCCCTCCTGCTACACTAGTAGCCTCTCCCTCAAGCTTCTCCTCTCTTTGCATAGGCGGCGGTGGGTAGGGCAGCAACTCTTCCTCTCTTCTTCTCTTCTTCTCTTCTTATCTTCTTTCTTCTTCCTCGTTCTGCCTCTCTCCCTCTCTGTCCCTCTCTCTGTCTTCCTCACAGCGGAGAGGGGTTTTTATAACCCACATGGTGGGAGCATTGATGGCGGGAGGCGTTAATGGGAGTTGACCCCATCCCGTCCTCGGTTGCAGGGGGTAGCTGGCATGCCCACCTCAGAGGGCGACACCTCAGCTACCCTGAAATATCCCCACTGCGCGTCAAGGACAGTAGGCCATGGCCCTAGATCTACTCTGCCAGTTGCACCGGGTGAAGGGGGATGACCGTTGTGCCACTGGAGGCTTCGAACAGGCGTGTCGCTGGAGGCGTTGAAGGGAGTGTGCCGCTGAAGAGCTCTGTGACCGTGCCACTGAAGGGTCTCCATGGCGCGCTGCTGAGAGGTGCACAGGGAGTGTGCCAGATGAAGGGGGCACGAAGCGTGCCAGATGAAGCCCAACGCAGCATGCCGGGTGAAGCCCAAGGCAGCGTGTCGTTGAAGGGGCCTTGATGGCGTGTCGCTGGAGGACACGATGGGTATGCCGTTGGAGAGGCATGAGATAGTGTGCCGTAGGGGGGCTTCAAGGTGTGTGCCGCTGGGGGCACTTCAGGAGTGTGCCGCTGGGGCACCTTAAGAGTGGCTTCCTTTTCTTCTTTTCTTCTTTTCATCTTCTCTTCTCTTTTCTCCTCTCCTTTATTCCTCATAGCCTGGTTAGACCCCCCATTAACCCCCCTAATAGTCAGGGGACGCCCCAGCTTATTCCCACCACATTCCCCTCTCCTCATCTCCCCACTATCACCCCCTTCCACCACTATACCCTGTCCAATTCGCAAGCAGCAGCAAATGCCTGAGTTGCAGATCCTGCCCCAAAGTCATTTGGCATCATCTGAAGGCATACCATATATCGACGGAAAGCTCGTCAAGATAGATTCGTCGCTGTTGTGGTCTTGCCAGCATTCGACTTCCCAACTGTCCGGGAGGTCCGATCTCCCTCAACTGCACAGATCCTGACCAGTGGGCGACCTGAGGCAACTTCCTGGAGCTCCCACGGTCGCACCCCACCACTGCTGAAGGCACCATTCGGCCAAGGTCTTCTACAACCAATCAGCTTCCATCAGCAAAAGGCAGCATCCCGTTCGGCATCCGGAGGAGCATCTACCAATTTTCTTCCCCCAGGTGCACAGAATAGGTCACCTAGGATCAGACCCGACCCCCCTTCACTCAACGGGTTCCTCCTCCCCACCCCGACATCATCTGGAGCTCCCCCTAGTTTCTGATCGAAGAAGACTTATCCACAGTCGTCCTCGACTTGGTCCCGTCTTGATTGGACTTTGGGAGTGGCCGTGGCACCTACATCCATGTACTGTTGTACCCTAGGGTCAGTGCGAACCAGAGTGCAAAGGTCCTGTTCCAGGAGCCACCCTGGCCGGTGATGACAACGGGATCCTTCGGGAAAATTGTCCAACGTACCAGGGTCTGTTAGCGACGAATCGGCACCAGTTTTGGCGACTTCTAAGTTCGGGGGAGTGCGCAGCGGCATCTGCATCGACCCCCTGTCCTGTCATTCTAGAACTGGACAAGACCGAGCGAAGTCCCCATTCGAAGCTAATTTAGCAAAATCCCCTCCCCGCCTGGCCGGCTTAACGCCCCTCCTTGTGAGGAGGTAGTGTTTGATTTGTAATATTAATTTCCCACCCCCTAGTCCAACCCCCCTGCGAGGGGAGTAGTGCTTGTATAATCTGAATCTAAAGAATGTCCCTTTGGCTACTAAAGCCCTATAATTGCACACCTATTTATGCAAGGACATAAATAAAAATAAAAGTACATAAAGACAAAAATAAAATATGGATGCATGGACTCGATTCCCATCACCGGCGCACCCCACGGGGAATAACTAGGATGAATATACCCCTTCGCCAGCAGCTCCTGCAACTATGCCTTCAACTCTCGCAACTCCGCAGGTGCCATACGATATGTGGCCTTCGACATAGGTGCCGTACCAGGTACCACCTCAATCACAAAATCAATCTCTCGCTGCGGTGGCAGCCTTGGCAACTCCTAGAGAAAAACATCAGAAAACTCGCACACGACAGGAATGTCCTCCAGATCCGGACACTATCGCTCGACCAAAACCATGGAAGCAAGAAAACCTTGACAACCTACATCAAGCATACGACGAGCCCTAATAGCCGAAATAAGCAAGCGGGAAGAGGAAGATGGGATACCTCGATAACAGAAGGTGGGTCCACAAAGCTATCGGAAGTAGACCTTCTTCGAGCCGCAATCCACCAACGCATGATGTGCCTCGAGCCAATCCATACCTAAGATAACATCAAAGTCCTGAAGCGGTAACGCGTAGAGCCTGGCCGGCAAGTTCCACCCTTCCATCCACACAGGCACCTGCTCGAAGCAATACAGAACGTGCACGAAATCACCAGTAGGTAACTCCACCGCCATGTGTGGACGCTAAAAAAAAATGATGATGATGAGAGAGAATGATGATAATGATGATCATACGGCATGCACGTCTTGACACTCGAGAGCAAGCCGAAGATGAAAATGTCGAATAAACCTCATACCTCACCCGAGCAGGACGAGAACTCACTTGGTGGCCCGCCACCCGATAAGGAAGCCCTCAGATGGAAGATACAGCTACAACTCTGCAACCGCCCATGCCGAAAGTTGAATCAAAGAAAAGTCAGCAACTTCGACACAGTCTCAGTGTGCACCGGAAGACACGCAAAGTCTTGGACTGAAGCCCAAAGATGCAACTGGAACATTCCGGGGAGAGCAAAATGTCAATGTTGGAAATTTGGAATAACAAATTTATTATAAATAATTTGGAGGTGGATAAATTGGCGAACAGCAGCGAAAGCGTGAGAGGAAGGGGGGACGAATACTGCGGGGGAAAGGTGAGAGAGCCGATTGGGACGAGTGGACCGACCCGACGATGAGCGGTGACCGCAGGCCCAAGCGCACCGTCGCCAACGCGGACCCCAGCCCGGGTGAGGTGGAGGAGCTGCTGCGCGCCGCCCAGGACGACCTGCTCCTCGGTCTCAGCGTCGACGCCCACGCCACCTCCTCATCCTCCTCCCTCGATCCCGATCTCTCCCGCCGCTTCGACGCCCTCCGATCGCACCGCGCTCCCGCGGCAGCGCCGCCCAAGCGGGAACCCACAGATGGCCCTTCTCATCTGCGGGATGGAGGAGGAGGAGGCGGCGCCCCGGCCGCCGGCACCTCTGCCGCCGTGGACGGAGCAAGGGGAGGGAGAAGCGGGGGCGAGGGCGAGGACGAAGTAAGCAAGATCCTCGGGGACGACCTCGCCGCCAGGTTCGCCGCCCTCAAGGGCGCCTCTTCTTCCTATCTGCCCCCCGGTAGCGTCGCCCGGAAACCTGAGCGGATCCCGAAGGAAGATGACGACGACAGCGACGGTGACGAATCCGACGATGACGACGACGGTGACGGGGTGTCCAAAAAGGAGGTCGAGAAGTTGATGCAGTGGGCGATGGACGCGGCCCGCCTCGATCCCAGCAACAGCGATGACGAGGAGGGCATCGGGAAGGAAGAAGAAGGAATAGGAGGGGAATCCGAGCTAGACGATGCAACGGCTACGGCGGACGAGAAGAAGAAGAAGGCGGAAGGGGGGAAGCCTCCCGCCAGGAAGTGGTTCTTCTTTTGATGCTGTTGGTTGCGTTTTCGTGCGTGTGAGATTACCATCGTTTCTTCGCGTGTTCCTCCACTCGAGCAGTAGAACACTTCGAGAGCGTGGAAATCTGAAGCTAAAAAACTCTTGAGCTTGGGATGTTCGTAGAAATTTAGCAAGGATCGGAATATACAGACAGGTCTACTTTCTGAAATTCAAGGGCTACAAGATAATGACCCGATACTAGTAGAAATCAAGGACAAAGTGAATGAGAGATCAGATTTTCAATTAGCATCTGATGGAAAGTTGATGTTCAAAGAAAGAACTTGTATACCGGATAGTTTGTTGAGTTCGACATGACGTCGAGTCAACACTTACCTCATATTCTGCCCTTAGCTTAGGTCTCATGCCTCTGCCAAGTTCGTTGGCTCCGACATGACATCCAGTCAACATTTATCCCATATTTTGCCCTTGGCTTAGGCCTCAAGTCTCTGCCAAGTTCTTTGACCTTGACATGATGTCAGGTCAACATATATCCTATATTCTTTCCTTGGCTCAGGCCTCATACCTTTGCCAAGTTTGTTGGCTCTGACATGACGTTGAGTCAACACTTATCTCATATTTTGCCTTTCGCTCAAGCCTCATACCTTTATCAAGTTTGTTGGCTTTGGCATGATGTCGAGTCGACACTTATCCCATATTCTGCCCTTGGTTTAGGCCTCACGCCTCTGCTAAATTTGTTGGCTCCGACATGATGTCGAGTCGGCACTTATCCCATATTTCATCGTTGGCTTAGGCCTCACGCCTCTGCCAAGTTCATTGACCTTGACATGATATCAGGTCAACACAAATCATATATTCTTTCCTTGTCTTAGACCTCACGTCTTTGCCAAGTTTGTTGGCTTCGACATGACGTCCGGGCGACACATATCCTATATTCCACCCTTGGCTTAGGCCCCCACGTCTTAGCCAAGTTGGCTGACTTCGACTGTCTGTCAAGTCAACAATCATATTCTACGCTGGCCCAGACCCTACGTCTCTCCCAGGTTAGTTGGTTTCGACATGGTGTCAAGACGACAATGGTGTTTATTTCTACCCTTGTTCTAGACATATCATCTAAGCAAGGCTTGTTGGCTCCAACATCCCATTGGGTCGACATCAATATTTCATCTTTGGTATGGACCTTCCGTTTGGTCAGAGAATAAAAAGACCCTCTCATTTTTGGCTCAGATCTTTGACAAGATTAACCTGAACTGAATATCCATATGTTTGGTCAGCGGATTGTGAAAAGAGTTTCCAAACTCTAAAGGAATGTTTGGAAACTACCCCTGTTCTTGCCCTACCGTGTGTAGTGGAGGATTTGAAGTCTATATAGATGCTTCTGGTATTAGATTAGGTTGTGTGTTAATGCAGCATGGGAAGGTCATTGCTTCTGCTTCTAGACAACTGAAAGGCCCCGAAGAGAATTATCTGGTGCATGATCTAGAGTTGACAGTTGTTATTTTCGCTCTCAAGATCTGGAGATATTACTTATATGGTCAGCAGCTCATTGTTTACACTGATCACAAGAGTTTAAAATACCTATTCTCGCAAAAGGAGTTGAACATGAGGCAGAGAAGGTGGTTGGAATACTTGAAGGATTTTGATTTTTCTATCCAATATCACCTTGGGAAAGGAAATGTGGTGCCTAATGCCCTTAGTTGTAAGCTTATGACTTTGTTATCTTGCTTAATGATTAAGGAATGGAGTCCACTGAAGTAATTTGTTGAATTGAAGTTGGATGTGGAACCAAAAGAAGGTCATTTATTAATTTCCAATATTAGTGTGCAGCCTAACATATTGACTGAGATCAAGGAGCTTCAAGATGTTGATCCACTTCTGATAGAAGTCAAAGGAAGTTTAGACGAGAGACATGATTTTAATATGGCTAGTGATGGAAGGCTGTTATTTTAGGGGAGAACATGTGTGACTGATCATGATGACATCAAGAAGAAACTCATGGAAGAGGCGCACAGATCTAAGTATACAATCCACCCAGGAGCTACCAAGAAGTATCAAGATCTCAAGAAGACTTATTAGTAGCCGAATATGAAGAGGGAGATCACTGATTATCTGAGCCATTACGGCCTCTTTAGAATGCCAGAAAGCATAACGGACCAACACAGGGCCGTTACCTGACATAACGGATCAGGACAAGGGTGTCATACATTGCATAACGCACCTCCCATCGTCCGTTATGCTCACCCGAACGCTCAGGTGAACACAGGGCACAGGTACCTGGTGGCAAAGGCAAGGGGCCCTACGGTGACCAGCCTAAAAATCATCTCACTCGGGTCACGCTCTCCACCACTCCCTGGTGGGTCCGCACCTGCGTGCGCAGGAAGCTACGACTAGTGGTCGGGTCACTGGAAGGTAGACTCTCAAGTAACGAAAATCAACTCCGAAAGTAAACGAGCACAAGGATCACTCCTCGTACGGCACCGACTCGTAGTGACGTAAGCCGTAAACGTCACACCCCGGAGCCCCTCACAGCGCCCTACACCTGGTCCCCCTATGATGGCCAGCATCGGCCGGATCACGGGACAGCACGTGGATCGAGGTCTGCTCACTCGGGACTCGAATCGACACGAAAAACCATCGGCTACGCCTCAGACGAGGAACGGTCCATCATAAGCCACTCACGGATGCACTATTGGAGGTAAGAGAACATCTCGGACTTCCATCCTTTGTTTGTCGAGTTTCGTAACAATTGAATTTGGTAAGTGCAGTTTAAACCCGATTTTATACGAAGGCAAGAGATTTGGTGGAACATCTCATTTGAGTTATTCGGCGTAATGGGTCTTTGCCCACTTCGACCCAACGGACGGGATAAACTTGTTCGACCCAACATTGTCGAACAACGGGGCTGCGTGTGAGGAGGGGTGGGGGGTGGGTCCGCCTCCGGGGTTTCCCGACAGGCGGCCGACCATCCGGTTATCAAAGGGCGCCTTAGTTCTTATCGTCTTCCTCTATCCGTCCTCGCGTCGGTGCCGACCCTGAGGTCCTATTGCAGCTCAACACCATCGCTTCCGTCACGTCACTGTCCTCCTCTCCACTCTTCTTCCTCGTCGCCCTCGTATCCATGGGAGGTGGAAGCACCCGGCATTCCCCACTTCTTCGCACCTTGGACGGGGTCATGGGTGCGCAGGACAGCCCATTCCCCTCTCACCGCCAGCACCAGCACCAGCACCAGCGGAACCAGGAGCATCATTATTAATTCTGCTGCACAGACTGCAAGGACAAGGCTGCCTGGCTTTCCCCACCTAGGAAGTGAGCAGGGTCAATCAGACGTCGGCGATCGAGAGGGCGCGGCACGGTTCTCGGAGGCGTGCCGAATGAGGATCCCATCTGGGCGCGAGCCTGGCGCGGCGGTGGCGAGGGTGTCGTCGCGGGGGACAAGAATGTGGGCGGGTGGCGGCCCGGGCGCGGAAGGAGAATGCCGTAAGGGCACCGTTGATCTCGCGGCTCAGCACCAGCAGCAGCAACAGGGGGAGACGGCCGTCATGGGTTCCCACCGCCATCTCCCTCAGAGCGGCCGCGGGGAAGGAAACGGCGGGGGCTCGCTGCAGTTGCGGCAGATCGGGAAAAGACTGACGCTCCCCACCGTGCTTACCCTCGGAAGGGTGGCCGTCGTCCCCCTTCTTGTGAGCAGTACGTTGATTTTTCCTTTCCTATGTTTAGTTTTATTCGAAACCCTTCTTCGATTATCAGCAGTTCAACATGGGATTTGGAGCCGTTCCGTTGATGGGTTGCTAATGCTATCGTTTTCCTCATCTATATTTTGATGGAGCACGCCTGTGAATTTCAGTGCTCTAATAAAAATTTCCTGATGCTGATGTTGACTTGCTTGCACCAGACATTCTTGAGCATAACATAGGCAATCAAAGATCCAAAATTTGGCACGCGGACAACAAAGATGGGACTTGGTAAAGTTTACGAGCGTGAAAGCAAGACAAGGTTGTCACCATGTCAAAGATCTAGACTGATAATTGTGAAACTGCGATGCCCGATCCACAGTTGAATGCTGTGTGGCTCGTTTAAACGCATATTAGACATCACATTCTTCCAAATTGGTCAACCCTCTAACTCGAGTGTCACTTGGGAGTCCGATACTTTACGCTCTTAATGCTCATTTGGTGGGTGGGGAATGATCATGTACACTTGCTTATCTGCAAAGAACTGCAACTACACCAACCTCTACACTATGATTCTTCAGTATCCATGTCCACCCAAAAAGACAAACTGAAAAGAGAGCTATCATGATTGCTTTAATCGAAAAAAATTGCTCATTTTATCTTTTGTAATTGAGAAACAAAATCATAGTGAGAAACTGAACAGACCAGAGTATGTTGCAAAACAATTTCTAAATGTTTACATGCATAAGTTATATACGTAGTGTACATGCTGTAGATGTTTATGTGTGCAAATTCTTATGGCTGTGTACACTATATGTACAACTTATTTTAAATATTCTTCTTCAAGCTTGTTCCTGTGAAGACTCGTGTAAAAGCCCTGCAATGTCCAAGGTGTAGAAATGAACTTAGATGAACTATCTTGGTTTGGTTGATTATTTCAGTTTTATTTCAATAGATATTCTAGTTGATTCCATTTGGGAAATGTTTCCCTACAAGTGAAGCAAACTGAACACTGCACTCACTCACGTCCATGTACCAGGTTGTTTGGTCCATCTCACTTGGGCATCCTCATACAACTTCTCCATATCTGCCTAGTAAATGGGCGTTATGTATAGATTCTGTATTATCTCTGCCTCATTGTCACATAAGTGATACACAGCCTACATCTTTGGAAGAAGCCACAAATTTATGACATGTGACCATGTCTGTAATCTCATCTACTCTATCCTCAAGAAGTTGATAATCAACAGGTCGACTACCTCCAAATTGCCTTTGCAGAAGGAGCCACGCAGCCACCATGGATAAGAGCATATACAGCCTTGCTGTAGACAACTCTTTCTCCCCATGTCCAATGGAATCCTTAAATTCGTGCATCAAGGTTCCCCTTCCACTCTGTTGTATTCTCCGACTCTCCCACTCTTTTCTATGGCTCTCCCTGTCCTTTCTTTTTTCTTCCTCTCTACATCTCCCTTCAAACTGTACAAGTCTATCCAAGTCAGACTGGGACATATTTGCATTTCAATGTCTGGATATAGTGCCCAGTCCTGTGCAGTAAACTGTGCTCATGACTCTTGTAAATAAAAGTATAAATGCCTGTGCTTTCTGGTTCTATTTTTTTTGCACTCTTAGCTAGTTAAGAATGATTCTTTCTGATGTGATTGGACCCTGCCTATAAAGAGTTAAATGTTTCTAAGATTATAAAGTTCTTTACCTAGTTTGGTTGTTCACTGTTACCATGTTGCGGCCATTTTAGTCTTTGCTGACCTCTTATGCTCTAATAGATTCATTCTTTTATTAGCTTTCTGCTTCAGCTCCCCCGTCGGCTCGGCCCGCCTCTCTCCTCTCGCATCCTCTCACTCGTAGGGTCGGCGTCCCTCTCTCCTCTCGCGTCGTCTCTCTCGTAGGGTCGGCGTGCCTCTCTCCTCTCACGTCATCTCTCTCGTGGAGTCGGCGTATCTCTCTCCTCTCACGTCGTCTCTCTCGTAGGGTCGACGTACCTCTCTCCTCTCGCGTCGTCTCTCTCGTAAAGTGGATGTGCCTCACCCCTCCCGTGTGTCTCACCCGTAAGTCATCCACAGTCAGAATTTGTTTTTTTTTCATACATACATGCATCACATAAGAAAATCATCAAAAAAAAGAAAAAGACAAACTAGGTCACTGTCAAGTATAGGAGTACAAAGCATAAAATCAGGCCGCCCCCTCTGGCCTGTCACTATCACCATCTCCCTCCTGCCTCTTCGATGGCGGGCCCATCGCAGAGGTCGCTCCCTCCTCTCTCTGTCGCTGTCGGCGTCGGTCCTCCTCCTCGTTCCTCTGCCGCTGAGAGGAAGTCGCGAAGAAGTACCCGACGGAGCCGTGGGTAGCCTGACTGCCGCTCGGGGCCGCCCGACTACCACTCATCGCGCTGCGGGAGCGGCTCATCTCTCGGTAAGCCCACACTTCGCCACGTAGCTCGAACGCCTCCTGGCGGAAATGCTCTAGCTCCGAGGTCATGGTCCGGAGTCACTCCACCTCCACTCGGAGGACCGCCACCTCGACCGAGTCTGACGGTCTGGCCTGTGCTAGCCGCTCTCGCAGGTGGGCTACCACCTCCTACACCTTATCACGGCCATGCTCTGCCAACTCCCTCGAGCAGACGCTCTGCTCCAGCTCCCTCCGCAGGCGGGTCGTCTCCTCCCCTGAGTGGAGGCTCTACGCCAGCTCCTCGCGCAGGTGGGCGGCCTCGTCCTGCGCCAGGATGAGCTCCTCTCGTAGCTGGTCACCCTCGCCGGTGGCGGCGGTCAGCTCTGTCACCTGCACACATGCATTCACCATTAGTCAACTGCATTTTAATATAAGAACATAATTCTGATGCGGTAGGCACCATTCATTTTTGGATGCTGGCTGCCCATTCAAGTCCCTTGGTAAATAATAAGAGAGAGTGCAAGGATGACCAGGTGGAGAGGTACGTCCATCCGATCAGCCAGCTGACTGTCGTCCGCCCGTTGTTAGAGCCGGAGCTCTGTGACTAGGCTCTTTCCATCCGCTCGAGCATGCTGGCCTTCAGAAAGGGAGACACCTTGCTGTTGGAGCCATACTACCCTTTCCGCTTCAGGTGAAATTTTGGATATGACCAGCATATCCCAGTGTACAGTGCACAATTTGGCTTGCCCGCGTGAAGTCTTCGAGGAAGTCCAATGGTCGAGCACGCTCGCACCTGGTGGGACTTCTTCCATCGAGCTGACAGTGCTAGCTTCAGGGTGCCGGCCCCAGGCCGAGTTCCGCTGGTGACTGCAGAATACATGAAATGGTGGAATGCCTGGACCAGCTTCTATTGGCTATGCCGGACCGACTGTTGGGACAGAGCAGAAAGAAAATTCCTGAGCAAGCAGTCGACACCCATGCTAGATATCGACTCGGAGCACCTACTTCGGCTGAAGCACAAAAAGGAGAAGGAGGTAGCCACATATATGGCTGCACGCCGGGAGGCTTGGGAGGCCAGGCATGCACCACAAGTCAAGTTGCCACCGGTCGCGAATGATGAGTTCAAGAAAACTTTGAGGGACATGTGCCGCATCGAGGGAGACCACCTCGATCTCATCAACTATCCTCTCCCGATAGAGGAGGAAGGCACTCCTGCCAGAAGCTGGCAGCCAGAGACGGACCTGACATGCCCGTACCGCACGTTCGTAAGAAGGGAAGAGTGGAGGCCCAAAAATTACAAGGACACCACGTGGTTATACGTCCTTCTTTGGGTACACGGGCTAAAAGCTAACGACCCATCGGTGGTTGTCCTAGGCAAGCGTCTACAGGTCTCTTATTACTATGCTGACGGGTGGGGTATGGATCACTTTAGTCTCTACTACCACCTTGCTTTCAAGAAGCATGCGGACCTGGCCATGCTCGCCGACCGGTGTGATCGGTGAGGTTGAGAGAACTTAGTTAACTTGTTTAGCTTAAATTCCTCAACCTTACTAATCTCTTAAATTCTGCTGTGAGATTGTTTGAGTTTGTAATTAGACATAATTTTTAGCAGAGGTTCTATTCACCCCCCTCTAGAACCGTGTTCCTGCACTAAGGGACCCAACACCAATGCTCGAATGTTAGTCATTGTTGTAGGCGAACTCCACTAACTGTAAATGGTGGATCCAACTCCCCTACCACTCCAGACAACACGACCTCAACATGTCTTCTAAAGTCTGGATGGTCCTCTCAGACTGACCGTCCGACTGAGGATGGTACACATATCTAAATGCCAACTCCGAGCCTAGAGCTCTCTGGAAACTCCTCCAAAATCTCGAAGTGAAACGAGGATCACGATCAGACATAATGGAGACAGGGACTCCATGCAACGGGATGATCCACTCCACATATAGACGGGCCAACCTCTGCACACTCCAACTGACCTTGATCGGCAATAACTGAGCCGTCTTCGTTAGTCTATCCACCAGTAACCAAATACTATCACACCCACTGGACGTCCTCGACAGTCCAACCACGAAATCAGTGGTCACGTGGTCCCAGTTCCATGTTGGAATCTCCAAGGGCTGAAGTGTACCACCTGGTCGCTGGTGCTCAGCCTTCACCTACTGACAGGTCAAACACCTGGCCACAAACTCCGCTACATCTCTCTTCATTCCAGGCCACCAAAACTGTCTCTTCAGGTTCTGGTACATCTTCATCGAACCGGAATGTATGGTATACCGGCTCTCATGAGCCTCCCGCAATATCGCACACCTCACCTGCTCCTCGGCTGGGACGTACAACCTACCCCTGAACCTCACAGTTCCATCCTCACAAGCTCTACCTCAGCCATCGACAGAATTCGAGGTAGCTCGGGGTCCACGCGTTGAGCCTTTATCACCTGACGACGAATAGCTGGCGAGATAGTCAAGCTCGCAAGAAAAGCCGAACCCTGATCCCAAGGGATCTTGAGCCTAAAAGTCATGGTCGGCACCAGTTACTGCATCTCATCCTCACGTTCCCAAGACGCCTCCCCACCAGAGTGACGCTGCCAGGCCACCTTAACCAGAGAGTGTGGACGTGTAAAATCGCACACCCATATGTCCCTGCCAGTCCAATAACAACAACAGTTTCAACCGAAGAGACCCTGGAGAACATGCCCCGTCCGGACTCTCTGAACAAACGACATGCTGCCGTGGAACCGTCTCCAGAATCACGACAGCGAAGAGAAGCCAGCCCCTGGGAAAGTTCACTGCTCGTGGGCCCCCGAAGAGAACCAAATGGATCGTCAATCGGGTCCAGAATAAGCCAGGAAATTCACCTCAACAAACGCCCGAGTGCCCTTCAACGGCACGCTCACTAATAGCCTTCAACGGCACGCTCCTGTGCCCTTCAGTGGCACACCCGCAAGCCCCTTCAAGAAAGCCTGGCGTAGCCTTCAACGGCATGCCCCAACAGGCCCTCCAGCGACACACACCAAGTACCTTCTATGGCACACCCAGCCTTCAACGGCACACCCTCACCAGCCTTCAACGGCACACCCTAGTGCCCTTCAGCGGCACACTTCATGTGCCTTTTCAATGGCACACTACCTAGTGCCCTTCAGCGGCACACTCCATGTGCCCTTTCAACGGCACCCTATCTTCAACGGCGCACCCTTGTGCCCTCTTCAACGACACGCTGTTAGGGCCCCTTCAACGGCGCAGCATGGCACCCCAGCAAACCTTCAACGGCACAGCCCAAAGCTCCAGCGGCACGGCCTCGTCCTTCGGCGGCACGGTCTGACTGGCGGCGTGTCTGGCAGAAAAGATCTCACGCCACGTCCTACGAGATTTTTGGCGCGTAGTGGCCCATCCGAGGTGTCAAACGGAGGGCAAGGCATGCTACCTACTCCCCTATCACCAAGGACGGCCAAAGTCAAATCTCCATTAATAACCCACGTTCTCACATCTCCCATCGACATTCAAAGACCCCAGGCACTGGAGGTATAAAAGGGGCCCGTCACCGACGAACTACACAGAGACACACAGAGACACACTCCAGTAGAGCAATTCTTCAACCTTCTCCTTCCTCTCTTCGATCTCTCTCTTCTTCTCTTTGCTGCTCTCTCTCTTTGTCTCTCGGACTCTCTTCTTTTCTTTTCTCTGCTCTTCTTCTGCTCTCTCTGATGATCCTTCTGAATTTCTGCCAGAGAGATATCTTCTTTTCATCTTTTCGTCTAGACTGTCATCTTGATTGCAGAAGGAGGGTTTTATATAAATCTTCAGCCTTGGGGTCCCACAGATCATGCTTCGGGCGTATGAAGGGAATACTCCCGCCAAGAAGATTCTGGAATTCCTTAGCCACGTGTCAGAGTATTCTGGTCCTCTCTCTTCCTTGGATCACGTGCCATCGACTGGGTACCTTGGGTTCCATAGTTTGTAGATTGTTCAGTAGACACTCGACCATATGGCTGACCTGGCAATTACATAGTCATGTTATAACAGTTGCGCAACTTCATGGAAAGCACGGACTTCATATAGTGCACAAGAAATATGCACAGACCTTGTCATTCAGAACAAAAAGATGCACGAACTTGTTTTGAGGAATGTGCACGGAGTTGGATTGAAAGACGTGCACGGACTTCATGTGCCATGGAACAAAGAATGTGCTCGGACTTTGTTTGAAAGATGTGCACGGACTTCGTGTGTGATGGAACAAAGAATGTGCACTGATTATGTATGCACAGACTTTGGTTCGTTCAAACCAAAACATGCACGGAGTTGGTGGTCAAACCAAAACGTGCACGGACTTGATGTTAGAACCAAAAACATGCACGAACTTTGGTGGTCAAACCAAAATGTGCACGGACTTGGTGTTCACACCAAAACTTGCACGGACTTGGTGTTCACACCAAAACATGCACTGACTTAGATCTGCACGGACTCACTATATGCACCTGGCATGTAAACGTGCATGGGCTTTATTACTCACAAATACAAAACCTACACGGACTTCAAATGTTCATGGACCTGATATGCTTAAGATAAAGGTATGCACAGACTCAAGAGATGTGCTAGCAAACATGCACGGACTCCAGGTGAAGGGTAGATAACTTGGAGCATTATAAAGATAAATAAGGAGATGACCCAAGTTATTGGTCATAAAATAGGTGTCAACAGATGTCCCTCCTTAACGTCCTCTTTGTAGGGGAGCGAGCGGAGGTGAAGCAGAAGCAAAATGGAACATGGAGATGAAGCGAAAATGCAGCGGAGTGGACTGAAAATCGAGCGTTAAGGTAAAGACACTCATCCTCAACCAACGAGCGATAGGAATGTTTTGAAAAATTTCGAACCAATCACAAGGAATGACAATCCTGAATGACACATGTCTGGAGGAACTAATAACTAAGGAAAGGAAAACACGACCAACCTCCTCACTGGAACACACAACTGATAGGCGACTAGAGCAAACGGAAAGGAAATAGATGATTTAACTAAATTCTAGACAGGAATCCTCAGCTAACCTGACCGAGAAAAAGATTGAGGGAAATCTTCCAACTTAGAATTGAATGACTCTCCTTACTCGAGACCATGGATGCAATTATCCACTATTACTGAGATACCTTGGACTGATGAGGGCACATGAATACTCAAAGATGCGCATGATGCATGTTGGGCTAAAGAAAAAAGAAATCATCAAAACGAATGCAAAGAAAAGATAAAATAACAAGATACTCGAGAATAGTATTGCTATACCGGACGAACCAGGGCCAAGAAACTATCTGCAACCACGTCGTGTAAGATAGAACTATCGTCCCCTAGCCTTTCCAACCTAACGGCCTATCCAACGATTTAAACATGTGCACCTAGATCATGATCATTTTTGGTAAAGGGGAACATCAGATCCTAGAACACATGAATGACCAGCCGATTCTCGAGGTAATATATCATATATATCCTATAGTAATGCATTAAGGGACTAGGGCATCAAGATACTTACCTGACTTACTTGCCTGGCGAGCGTGACGGAGTGTACGATAACGTTCAAGGTTTTTAGAAGAAGGGTTAGCCATCAACAAAATATCCAATTATGATCAAAAATAGGCATGAAGCACATAATTAAGCATGAATTGCATAAATAAGATGAGCGAGGAAGCGTGGGCTTGCCCGCACGCCGCGCCGATGAAGCTTCAACCTGAAAATTTAAGTTACATGCACTACGTCCCTTGCAAGGGGGTTGGACTAGGGGTGGGGAATTAGGTTACAACCAAAATGTATCTCCACGCAGGGAGGGGTGCTCAGCCGGCCAACCGGGGAGGGGAAAAGTCGAGGTCAGAACCAATTGGAAGGCAGTGGCCGGTTCTGTCCACACTCTAGAACAGGGGATAGGTGGATGTTGTCGGTGCCGCTACGACCACTCCCGAATTCAGTTTTTGACGAAACCAGTGGACAACTCCTCGTAATTGGACCAGGGTCTTGACTGAATTTTTTGGAATTCTCAGGTTGTCGGTGCCAATCGGGGAAGAGCCACGAATAGGGTCTCTGGTTCCTGGTTCTGTCTGCTACAGAGCCACAGCAGCAGGAAGCCAAGGCCGCCACGACCACTCCCGGATGCAGAATCGAGTGTGGTAGGATGCGTTGGAACCGTTGACGAGTCTCCGTCGAAACGTGACCCACGGGGGTGCCAGCCGATGTCGGAGTAGGCCGGAGAAGTCTGGTGAGTGATAGGGTGTCTGCTCAGTCCCAGAGGGGATAGAACAGTGCACTGTGAGGAGAAAATTAAGAAGTTGTTGCTCCGGTCGCCGAATGGAGTCTCACTTTTTGGAGAAGGAAGAAGACTCGTCCTAGAAGGTCCTGGCCAAGAGCTGCCTTCAAATCTTCCAGTGGCGGAACGTGGTAGCCTCTGCAAGTCATCTTTGGCTGACAGTTAGGATGTAGTTGTGCAGTCGAGAGAGATTGCCTGTCCCGGACAGCCACGAACTCGAAATGAGATGAGATGACCGCCGATGCGAAGAAGACTCGAAGATGCTTCCAACGGTACCATTGGGCCTCTTGAAATGTCGGGATGAAACCGCAGTCACCTCTGCAAGCTGCTGGTACTCTGCTACTTCTGAACTGAGAACTACAGATTGAAGTTGATGGGGGGGAAATGGGGTTTATGGTAGGGGAAGTGGGGTGGATGGGTATGGGCTCATGGGGCGTGCTCGCCCGTTATGGGATCAAGGCCGACGTCGTGGGGGCAACGGTCGGTCGCCGGAGAGTCCTTCGGCGGTAACTGCGCTTGGGCCGTAGCCATTCCGCATCATGGAATCTGATGCCCTCTTGGGCTAGGCCCTTTCTTATTGGACTGAGCGCGTGCGCCCGCCTCTTGGGAGGGCTTATGTAGTGACCCGAGATCCGGATACCAGGAAGACCCAATACCATTCAAATCCCGAACCGCCACCCACGAGCTGGAGGGCTCGGAAGGGCTAAAAGGATAGGTGTGGTGTACATAGAAATAAGAAATAAAGTAGGGCAATAGATATAAACAATCTAACTACAATAGAGTCCAGTCCAACAAAGGTACGGTCTAAAGCAATAAAACATACCACATGCCAAGTGAACACTTAGCCCGACAAGCTGGCAACTAGGAACCTCCATGCAACACCCTCGAACCTCAAGGAAGAACCGTCACACCTGAAAATCAGGGGTGAGCCTCCTATCACTGGCTCAGTAGGGATCTCACGGAACCCCAACCGAGAAAAATAACGGCGAAAAGGAAAGCTACGCTAGCTAAGCAACTACAAAAGTAGGAAAGTAACTACGGTGGCCGATAAAACCTCGGCTCTACAGCTACTCCTACTGTACCGAAAAATATGACCCGGTCTCCAGTCGGGGGACAACCGACATGCACCCGACATCTCGATCCCACGATCGAGGGACTACCAAACTCGGACCGCCCTAGCCACGCTACTAGGAAACAACACGACGCCTCGATCGCAGAGGCCTACCCTTACGGGAGGGTCCAAGCCGAAACCACACGGTCCGGAACACAGTCACGACCTCGCTGTCGTGAACCCAACGCCCTCTAGGGAAAGCCCTCGGTGACGCTCACCGGAAACCCCAGACCGCGACTCCGAGAACGCTCCCAAAACAACACCTGAAACCTCGTCTCACAGACGAGAAACGGAAACCCAGTCATCACGACACGTCACGTGACAGGAGCACCTCCCACTAGAAGAACGACCGGAAGCTATTTTTTTTCTTTCTTTTATTATTATTATAATTATTATTGTTATCATTATTCTTCTTCTCCTTTTCCCTAAATTAATTTATTAAATGCTTGAACAATGGGTGAATAATGCAGGGGAAGCGTAGGACCCGCATCTCATGGCTGCAGGTCCGTGCAGTGTTCTTGGCACTGCTAGACTTCCAGCGGGAGCGGCTGACTGCCATGGGGTTCGCCCCATTCCTGAGTGTTGAGGTGTGTCGGTTTGACACCTTTGCTCTATGCCCTGCACGACCGCTGGGATCCAGCGAGTCAGACCTTCGTCTTCCCGTGGGGGCATATGGTCCCCACGCTGGAGGATGTGGCTAGGCTCACTGGCCTGCGAGTGCACGGGCTACCATTTAGCGGGACTACCTTTCCCGACTATCAAGGGATGGCTCTGGAGCTGCTGGGCCTAGAGCTTCGGCGCCCCGAGAGGTAGTCGACCCTCCTCCCTCGGGTGAGTCTACAGGACAGCCTAGGGCTGAGACGGGCGGGTCTAGTAGTTGGCGAGGAGCCGGAGCAGCACCTGCAGCGCCTGCTGGACCTGGCCAGACCGAGAGTAGCCGAGCAGCCGGGAGCATGGGTCGACCGAGTGCTGCGACGCTTTCTGATGCTGATGTTCGGTCGGCTCCTTTTCTCCACGAGGGCGGATGCGATGAGCTGTCGCTTCCTCCCTTTTCTCGAGGAGCTCGACCACGTGGGCGACTACGCTTGGGGAGCGGCAGTCCTGGCCTTCCTTTTCGACATGTTGAGTTCGACGGCCCGTCGGACCATGCTCGGGGGCTTCTCCCCCTTACTCCAAGTATGACTCTTACCCTAGTTTTGACCCCATGACTTCTACACGCTGCTGTGATGTAGGTTTGGGCCTATGTGTACCTACGGGCACTAGGCAGAGGTGAGGATGCCCGCCCTGGGCTTCTCCCGATAGCACGGAGGTGGGTAGCACCTCGAGAGACCGGCTCCCTGAGATGATAGGTCAGGGAGTTTCAGGATGACATTGACGCTCTACCGTACGCCTCGGTATGATCAAGCAAAAATAATAGCACGAAGATCTAATGCCAATAAAAAAGAAAATGAAAGGAACTCCATTCCCCTGCTTAATTAAAATTTTGTTCCGGGGGCACTGCCCCCTTGACCCCTGCGACCTGAACAGGCAGGTCGATCCCCACGACCTGACCGTGCAGGTCAATTCGCGTGGCGACCTTCAGTCGTGTGTGAGGGCGCACATTGGTGAGCTCGTGCTGCACACTTAATAATTCACTCCCTCGAACTGGGTGCCAAGAGAAAATCAATGACGCCTCATGGTATCGGATGTGGTCTACGGAATTCCTGACATGGCCATAGTCCAAAATTGTCTCGGGCCAATAGTATATCAATTCATCCCTACTTTTGCCAGGATTCGACCGCGCAATCCACATCAAACTTTCCGTACGTGCGGTAGATATTTATATGGTTTTTGCCGTCGCTTTTGGTGTTACTAATATGGACTTCCGTCCGAATAACAAATGGTCCGTCAGCGACCAACACACATGGGTTTATTGACGTTTATGCCCCCAATGCAGGGTTCGTCAAAATGCAATCCGAGACTTCACTCTCGCTCTTATTATTGTGAATCTCATGTCGTAGTGCCCCCTTTTCTGGTGATTAATCATGGATTTTCTCCTCTCTGAGAGGATGTAATTAACATCGTAGCCTTTACAGTGCGGCGGGTCCTCAGTCCCGACATGAATCACACAATCATCTGATTAGTTAGAACGAGCGCACCACGGGCTTATTTAAGCACGCATAAATTGTCACCTTGGTGACTAGCACGCCGTCGCACTCAATAAACCGAACAAACATTTGAAAGGATGAATAAACAAATTAAAAGAACAAAGAGTCCCCGAAAAGTGCATCCACATCAGCTTGAGTGGGCCACTTTGATCGGCAAGGACAGCCTGCATGGGGTAGCCTCCTATAGCTACCCTAGCTTCTCAGAGGACTACTGGAGGCAGCGACAGTTCCCTAGTGCTGAGTGCCTGGGGTTCTTTGGCAGAGCAGAGAGGTCAGGGGTCAGAGTTGGGCCGCGAGGGCCTACTTCTTGGCATTTGCATGGTCACCATCGCGCTGAGACAGAGGGGACCGTTGGACTAGTGTTGGAGCCTGCAGGCTTGTAGTATGCTGGAGAGGGCTATGATGACCACAGCAAGCTATATGGAGTCATGTGACAGACTGTCACTAGCTGGTATGGTCACTGGGCCATGATTCTATCGCACTACTACTGCCAGGGTGCCACGGAGTGGCTGATGGGGATTATCCATCACTACCGGGTGCTATTGGAGCGAGTAGAGATCAAGTACACGGTGATTGTCACCTTGTACATGTACCCCGGCTACACTGGGCTGCTGCAGGGACTACTGGAGTGCTTCAACTACCGTTGGAACACAGTGACCACCACAGAGGGAGATACCTCACTAGACTTGTGGTCTCTGTTCAGGACTTTCGGGCTGTCAATCAGCGGCGAGGGGTACGAGGAGGTAATGTTGGATGACCTCCACCGCAGTCACAGTGATGGACAGGGGAGGTACTAGGTACCTTTCAGCTATCGGTACCTCCTGAAGACCTAGAGGGACTTGGCTTTGGCAGGGAGAGAGAGAGCGGCACAAACTCCGAGAGTGCCACTGAATGTATGGGTCCTTCATTTCTACAACGGGTCATTCTGCTTCTACCAAGAGTTCACCAGGGACCAGACTCCCTGGGAGGAGTACACAGAGGTGAAGCTGTGCTTTAGGACCTACAGCCAGTACATTTATGCTCCATGAGAGAGGTGGATCCTTCATAGTCTGCCAGATGTGACACACCTCGCCCCCTATTTGGTTTACTTGTTGGCAACGTTCGTGGTTCCTCACGGGGAGGATGGTCTGCTAAGGGCCGAGCTGCTGTGGCTGGCCTGTCTGTTAGTTGAGGGGAGACAGTTGGCTTTAGCACCTGCTGCACTGGACAACATCTACCAGGGGCTGGGAGTTCTAGCAGCGCACCCGACACCGTGAGAGAGGAGCATAGTCTTGCCGACCCACTACCTTAGTGTATGGGTCGGGTTGTTATTTCCAGGCTTGGTGACACGGGGGACAGTGAGGAACTTGACGACACCGCTCTTGTTTAGCTTCCTCGAGCAACCTGAAGGGGATGCAGAGACGCAGTTGGAGGGGGCTAGGTGATCCCTTTGTTACTTGCCTGCCAGGGGTGAGGAGGGGCTACCTTTTGACAGTGCCACGAGGGACTCCAGCCTCTTCCTAGGGGCTTCTGGTGGAGGGGCGACCAGCACCCATCCTGGTCAAGAGGTGGCAGATGCCGGGCTGCGGATGGAGTGGATACTGAATCCCCAGTCGATGGTGCTGATGTTGCACCGGTCAGCGATGAGTTCCTTGGAGCCGTACTACCCACATCGGTTCGTGAGGAACTTTGGGTACAACCAGGGCATCCCGCCAAATCGGGAGTTCTCTTTGATAGGCAGGCAGTACAGGGGCAGAGACACCCACCTACTTGCGGTAGCATGGTGAAACTTCTACAGCTGTCGGGAGCTGGTGTAGTTCCTGATGCCGGGACAGGGACGTCGAGGGAGGTTTGACGTTCACTATGCCAGGTGGTGGTTCGATCACAGCCACATGTACCATCAGAAGGCCTCCATAATCTAGAAAGCGGAGGAGAGCCGCTTGCTGAGGGAGGATTTGCCGCCTATTACTCTGGACGACGGGTACCTGAGGACCCACGTCGCTCAGATCTATCTGGAGATCGAGCGGGTTATGGAGCGGTGGCCCCGGGGTGGCCAGGGTTCGACTTCTGGGAGTCGGAGCAGTGGTGGGGCACTGAAGCCCCTGGTGCAGACTTCGACAAGAGCAGTGGCGACAGGGGGAAAGGGGTCCCGGCCGAGGGTGCCTAAGGCCTGGTGGGCCCAATTTTTGGCCGATTGCGGCTTTCAGAGCCAGGGCTCGCTGGGTCGGGAGCTCTTGCACAGGCGCTTTGCCAACTCAGCGATCGACGATTGGCAGTGGCACATTGCTCACGTGATCAGGTCTGCCAGGCCCATGGAGTTCGTGATGTAAAACAACCTAGGGATGAGTTGGAACCAACCAAATGACCCTCGGACCTAGCAAGCAAGTAACTCACAGACTGATAGCTTCACTCGAGCGGACTCACCCGCTAAGCACACACTCGTGCCCGTAGGCAACACAATGATGGTGGTGAGGGTGGGTTCCGCCTTGGACCCTCGGCATCATCGCCCGATCACCTTTGGGGGATCGTGTGCGCCGTGACAGCAAGTCGTATGCGTAAGTCCGTGATCTTATTTATATGCTTGCTGGTCTAGGTCCTAGGGTTTTCTTTGCATCCAACAACATCATAGGGCTATGTCACATCATGTGGTCAGTTCAGGACCATATATCTGCCTGACTTACAGGATGTGCGGTCACTACTAGACCTTATATCTGCCTGACTTACAGGATGTGCGGTCACTACTAGACCTTACATCTAACCTGTAGGATGTGTGGTCAGTTTAGGACCTTATATCTATGGATGTACGGTCAGTTCAAGACCTTATATCTAACCTGCAAGATGTGTAGTCAATTCAGGACCTTATATCTACCTGACTTAGAAGATGTGCGGTCGCTACTGGACCTTATATCTACTTGTCGGAACAGGAGATGATCTACACGTTACAGGCAGGACCTTGGGCGGCTGGGAAGGGGCTGCCCATAGGGTTGGGCGGCTCTGGGAGGGCCGGCCATCTCCAGGGGCAGTTTGGGCAGAGCTGGTCAAGGGGTTATGTGGTCAGCTGCCGGCCGCACAATCAAGATATGTGGTCACCTGGGGGCCACCCATCCTGATTGTGTGGTCAGTCAAGGGAGGCCCATCCCTGGTTAAGTCAGTGTTGTGGTATCCAGGCTTGGGTTGTGCGGTCTATCGTGTGGCCGTACAACTCTGGTCGTATTCTGATCATCCCTGCCGCGTCCGACGAACGCCGGTTTGACTAGGGTTAGGTTTATTAGCTAAATTCTCACATAATATAGCATGAAACAAGGGGCTTTTGGTATTATTGGAAAGAGCACGAAAAACTCTACAAGATGCATGAATCAATTTCATATTTATAGCTTGGAATTACTACTTAAATCGAAAGGGGACAATTATAACCCTAATTTGACATGCCTCTACTAAACCTCGAAATACTCGCAGTATACTACATGATATTTGGGGCTTTATATGCCAAAAGAAAGAGGACTTGATGCTGATCATTTTGATGGATCCAAGATCCCAAGTTATGTCTAGACATTAATCAAGTTAAATGGCCAATTATATCAAGGTATAACTTACCTCAGAAAATCCCAAGGATAAGTTAAAGAGATACTTTGTCCAGAAAGTTCAAGTTATCAAGAACCAATAGGCCATTGGATTCAATATCATAAAACATGAAAAAATCAAGTCTAGGTGATACGCGGTCTCCAATGGGCCGCTCAAGATATGTACGATCCCCTCTGGGCCGCACTAATAGGAACTGGGCTGAGAATCAGCCTCCACGAGGTTAAGGGATGGACGGACAATTCTGGGCCGCTCAGAAAAGAACGGTCAGAAATGGGCCTTCCAACAACCAAGAACGGTCAAGAATGGGCAGCACAGGGCCAGAAGGACATAAGTCCACAGACAGATAAAGGGTCCTTATTGGGCCGCTCCAATGGTAGATAGTCCAATAGGGTACGCTCTAGAACATGGATGGGGCAAGATGGTCCGTTCCACTGGGCTTGACTTACTTAACTAGAATTCCATCCCAATTGGGCTCCGGGCTGTCATAAGTGGGCAGAATTGGACCAGGGTCCAGCCCACTCTCCACTGGTCAGCCTAGGGCTTATTGGTAGATCAAGACATGGTTTGGTCGAAGGTGGATCAAGGTTAATCGACCAAGGTAAATGGCACTAGGCCAGGGATTCACGGTTCATAATGGGACGCCCACTGAGATGAACGGTCCATTTCAGGCCGCCCAAGACCCAGTCGGTCCCAAGTGATCCGTGGTTCACAACACGGTCAATCAAGCGGTTCGATCACGTGAACAGGTTCAGGTCTTGGTGGTACAACCTGCTCGGCATCCTAGTGGGAATCCCAGGCTCGCGGGGACTTACGGAGGTCCCGTAATGGAGGTCCTAGTCCGACAGAAGGAATATCCGGCGGAGAGTCTCACCTATTACAAGAAAATGAGGCTAAAAATCATCAAAAACTAATATAATCGGTCAGTCAATTCTACCGGAGTAGAATGACTGTCAAACAACCCTAATAACAATTTCAATTTAATAAGTGCATGGTTAAAATTTATTAAGTCTGATTCAGATATTTTTAAGAAATTCATCTTCAAACATACAATATGCATTAAACTTAAACCAACTTAAACCTTTTGGCCTTTCATAATTCCACACAATGAGAATTTCCTTATTGATGACAAATTCAGATTTATGATCATGATATGCATATTGAAACCTTCTCAGATATGAGTTCAAGGAAATTTGAAAGGTATTGAAAGTCTGGCACAAATAGTGAATAGAATGCATCACAGGAAGAGACAAACCAGCTTTCAAGTGACAGGAGTGAATTGAGTTCAATGGCTGAGTCTGGAATGCAGACTGATCAGCTAGACAAGTAGAGACAGCAGAAAGTTCAATGACACAAAATGAGAGCAAAAGACAATCCACATTACTGGACAGGAGGATTTCAAGAAATTAAGAATAAAAAGATCTAAGATGCTCCCCCTGTCTAGATGCATTATGTATCAAGCTCAACATAAACAGCAGGTGGATTAAACACAAGCAATCAAACTCCCCCTGACAAATAGCATGGTTTAAACGTGAAGACTCAGTACATGAAGTGAAGCATTTGTGTTCAAGAATACTCATGCTATTCAATCAAAAGGAGACCATCATGAATCATAATGAGCAATTCAATTCAGAAGCTATTGATATGGCACAGACATTGTAGCATGATATTTATCCAGTTCAGATTCACAATATCCGAGACCAACTGTTAGGAATATTCAAAATTTTTATCAATAGCTAAGATGAGGGACACTAGCCAGAATGTTCAGAACTGACCTGAAGGGTTAAATTTTTGGGTCTTCATCTTGAGTGCCTTGGTTCATTGACCCACTTTTATTTCTTCCAAGGCACACCTGAAACAATGAAATCACTTTGACCCTGCAGGGACCCAAGCAGCCTTGGGTCCTGCGTTAGCCCTGACAGGAGTTCTAAACATTCTTTTAGCAATTTTATCATCAAAATCCATCATAGCACAATTGTCCATGGAATGACCAGATTTGCCACAATATCTGCATGAACCAACAAATTTTGGCCTGTCGCTGTCACCACCTCCCTCCTGCCTCTTCGATGGCGGGCCCATCGTAGAGGTCGCTCCCTCCTCTCTCTCTCGTTGTCGGCGCCGGTCCTCCTCTTCGTTCCTCTACCGCTGAGAGGAAGTTGCGAGGAAGCACCCAACGGAGCCATGGGTAGCCTGACTACCGCTCGGGGCCGCACGGCTGCCACTCATCCTGCTGCGGGAGTGGCCCATCTCTCGGTAGGCCCGCACCTCACCGCGTAGCTCGAACACCTCCTGGCGAAAATGCTCCAGCTCTGAGGTCGTGGTCCGGAGTCGCTCCACCTCTGCCCGGAGGACCGCCATCTCCACCGAGTCCGACGGTCTGCCCTGTGCTAACCGCTCTCGCAGGCGGGCTGCCTCCTCCTGCGCCTCAACACGGTCATGCTCCGCCGACTCCCGCGAGTGGATGCTCCGCTCCAGCTCCCCACGTAGGCGGGTCACCTCCTCCCTCAGGCCGAAGCCCTGCGCCATCTCCTCGCACAGACGGGCGGCCTCGTCCTGCGCCAGTACGAGCTCCTCTCGTAATTGGTCACCCTTGCCAATGGCGGCGGTCAGCTCTGCCACCTACACACATGCATTCACCATTAGTTAAATGCATTTTAATATAAGAACATAATTCACAAAGGGAAGTGTAGGATATACCCGCTCGGCGAGCGCTGCCTTAGCCACCTTGGCCCGATCAACCATCCTCGGAACTCCGCCTCTCGTTCTACCTGATCGGCAGGAGTCTGTGCGGTAGAGGAAGATGGAGCGTCGGCCCCCTGTCGCTAGGCCTCCTCCCCCCGCTGAAATCAAAACTCCAGGTCAGTCCTGTCTCAGCATAATAGTGATGCATCAGTTGAAAAGAAAAACTCACCAGAAGGGCTAAGGCCTATCGGGCCTCGTCCCGCTCCCGAATCGTCGTCGTGAGGAGCCCTGTCAGCTCTGCAAGGCGTTCCTCAGGGTCAGTCTGCATTTAGAAGTCCAAGTGTTAGCACATCATTGAGTAGAAATCATAATCATAATTGAAAGAGTCCAATCATAAAAATAAGAAAATACATCACATGACTCAAAGTAGATAACTAGACCGTGCTAGATGCGTCCGAGGTGAGGAGATGCGCCATGAGTGTGGCCAAGGGAGGCGATGTCCCCATCACTTACAAAATCGACTAATCAATACCGTCTTGCGATCACCTAATGGGCGGCTTGATAGGGCTTAACGGTCCTACAATGGGCCGTGAGCCAAGGAAAATGGTCTATCGTATAACCGCGAAGACCTGAACCGACATAAGACAAATAGTCACATACTGGACCGCGTGAGAAATGAAAATGATTTCTGGAAGGACAGTGAAGCCGTTACGATAGGAAAAATAGAGGATTGGCTAAAACCTGGCCTTTCTACCCCCCGTTCACCCTAAAATGAAGGGGAAACAATCCTAATGGCCACATAAGCCTTCCACAGTCCAGAAGGGATCAAATAGACGCATAAACGACAAGAAACAGGCGATTCCACCGAATCGACCCAAACAAGTCACTTGGGTTCCCAAGCTCGTACTCGTCCCAAATGACAACCAATTGCGAAGAAACTAGCGGGAATGGAATGCTAACATGCCAGGGATTCTAATGAAACTAATCTAGCAAGAAATCGTCACTAGGAAAGGTGAATTCGCCTCACACGCCCCGAAGCATGCTTTCACCCAAACGCTATGAAACCAGCTCATACATGCACCGTTCGGCCCCAAATCGTGAGGGAACATAAAAGAGAAGCAGGTGATCCATCTCCCTACCTCCACCGAAGTTCTTGCACGTCGTAGTGACTAAACCGCGCCAAAAATGACACGACGACCAAACCACGCCAGCTTTGAATCCACCGAGGGATCGCGCCAATGCCACGCTCCATCCTCCACGCCAGCACACTCCGTCATCACTCCACGACATTCCTACCTCGCCCATGTCTCCATGGTCGTGTGCCCCACGGAGAGAGGAGAAGAGAGGAGAGAGAACGAGAGGGAGAGAGTGAACATGAGGGAAGATAGAGGAAAGAGGAGAGAGGGTAAAAAAGAAAAGAAAATTAAGAATTTCCCCAGCAGGAGATTGAACTGTCGGCTGAACCGACGCTGCCTGAAAAGGAACCACAGATCTTGCCAAATCTAATTCCAATGCTGCTGCTGCCTGATAAACTTCAGTCATAGTAGTCATCCAGGCAACAATAAGCGACTATCTTAACTCTGCACGCACAGAAATTGCTCTATTTTCAAAGCCTCGCTCGCAAGAATATGGGGCGCATAACGACCCAATTCCATGAACCTGTTCCAATACTCAAGCACCGACATTCCTCCCTGGACAAGCTGCAGAAATTGATGCATCCTTTCCATTCGAAGATAAGCCGGGCTGAAAGTAGTTTCAAAGGTGGTAACGAACTCGGTCCAAGAGATCTGCTGAAGTGGTCGGGATTGAAAAGAAACCTCCCACTCGGTGTTCCACCACGTCAAAGCTGCACCTTGGAGCATGAAAGTGCCAAGCATAACTTTCTCGTCCTCCGCGTATTCCATCGAGCAAAACACACATTCGGTGGCATCTAACCAAGTCCTGGCGGCATCCGGATCTGTCTGGCCTTCGAAGGTCGACGGATGAAAGAATAAAAATTCCTTTAGTGCACGACCACGACTTCCAGGTGCATCATCAGGAGCAATAGGAGCTGGAGTAGGAGGAACACTGCTCTCTTCCTGAGGAACCGGATCTCTACATCGCCGAGGTGGCATCCTGAAATGACTAGCAATTCAAATAATCAACAGAAAAATTCATTAATCACACAAAAAACATCCTAATGCCAGCAAAGGATAATGCAATTGGACTAATTCTGGACAATGGCTGTACAATTTTAATTCCTTATATTTCTCCTCAACCACGCTTTGATACCAACTGTAACATCCCAGAGCTCAGGGCACCGATAACTCGATACGAGTACCGAATTACCACTACCAAGAACTGGAGACGCCACCCAAGAGGCTGATGAGGCCCCTGAAGGGTTGGAAGTGTTTGTCGAGGGGGAAATATAACGAACTGAAATTATACGATGCACAATAGAATTAAAACAATTATTATAAACTGTTGTGGGGAAGTAATTACGTACCAATTTTAAAACCAGAGAATAGAGAGAGAGAGAGAGAGAGAGAGAGTCTCCATCTACCCAAAATAAGATTTGTCAGATCGGGGTTTTGACGTCACTCACACTCAACCCATAATATAATTTGGACCGAGCTAGCTAGTTCCTCTGCATCTAGATATATACTTGCTTAGTTTATAGAAGATCTGTTAATTGTTTCTTGTGTTAAATAATAAAAGCTGAATGAAATGATGTGGACGTTGACATGTCATCGATCCAGTTGTGAAACCTACTGTAAGTTTATTACATAGAGAAGAATTTGATTGATTTAAACTGTCATTTCAGATTTGACGTGGATTAATGACGCCCCAAGTATTTACCCTTAATTTACCCAAAGGAATAAAAAACATAATGAGTCTCTAGCTACCGGATTAATTGGGATCTACAGGTTCTAGTTTGGGTGGATCAGATTAGGCCGTCAACAAGGATCAGATTTGGGCCGTCAACGAGTCGGGCTCAGGTTGGCTCGGCCCTGCATGACTCATCAATTTTAACCTCGCCTGGGCTCGGGCCCGAGTTATGTCGGGCCGGGCCGGGCTGAGTTGGGCCCGACTTCGTCACAAGCTCGACTTCGGTCCGATCATGTTTGGCCCGGCAAATTTACATAAAAATATAATAATACAAAAATTATAACATCACTAAATTAATTATAGTTTTACATGTTAATTTATTTGAAAATAAAGTGTTTATAAAATAAAATAAAATATTTTAAAAGGCAGCCACAATGAGGTAGGGGAGGCCGATCGATGCAAGAAGGCATCCGCTCGTCACTAATCTGTGACTGTCTACACAAGCCATAGACCAGTGACCCCTGCCTCTTTATTAACATGAAGAAGAAGCCATTCCCCTCACAGGTTGAATCTTTTGTGAAGATTCCCTTCTCCCTCCTTGTCTTGTCTGTGGTTTAATATTAGACACTTCCAAGCAGTCCCTAGCATCTGACATAATATGGAGCAGTAAATGTAACTTGCTATTTTGGGACCCTTCAAATGTTTGAAGGCACCTGTGGACAGTAGGGTGATCGACTATGGAATTCCCCTAGCTTCTAAATGCAATTGTTGTCAAGTCCCTACTCAAGAAAACCTTAAACATCTTTTTATCTCTGGTGAGGTTGCAATTGAACTCTGGTAGTGGATTCATCCCCTGATCAGTGAGAAGGTGTTCCTAAGTGATCAAATTACAATTCGATGCTGGAATTTCCTAGCAGCTACTAACATGAAGTCTGCCTCCAACTTCATTGGTTTACATGCTGTTATCCTTATGCTGTGGGGAATTTGGAAGCACTGGTGTGTCATCAGGTTTGACAACGAGTCTTCTCCCATATGTGATATTAAGAGAAGCATCTTCTCCTCCATTTCTCATGCCTTGGACAAGAAGAGATTTCACACTTCTCTGCCCGCAGCCTATGCTAGCAGGTTAGCTTGCTTCCAGCTTTTTCCCTAGGTGGAGGTCAAGCAGCCATTGTTAGTGTCTTACAGATTTGCCTCGGACTGGTTTAGTATTCATGTCGACGGGGCTTCTAAAGGAAACCCTGGATTGTGTGGGGGAGGGGGCTGTATTCGGGATGCTAAAGGCAACCTTCTAATTGGATTTTCCTTCCATTATGGCCTTGGTAGCAGCATTTATGCTGAAGCCAGAGCACTTCATGATGGGTTACTCATAGCACACTTGGGTGGTTTAAAGATTGCAGTAGTGTTTACAGACTATGCGTTGCTTGTTGATGCTGTTCAAAGAGGGGGGACGCCCCATTGGATGGTTCTGCCCTGGTGGAGGAAAATTTTACAGCTTCTTAGGGATTGTGGTTGTATAGTGCAGCATGTATATAGGGAAGGAAATCAAGTTGCTGATGCTTTAGCATTGTATGCTTGTGATTCCCAGAGCAACTCCTTTTTTACTCACTCTAGTGACCTCCCTATTTTGGCAAGGGGGGCGCTCAGATTGGACAAAGCAGGTTTGCCCACTTTGCGCAACTGTGTATAGTCAAGTGGGTCCTTTTCCCCTGCTTTAGTCTTTCCTTTTCCTTGTTTGTTCAGGGGTATGTTCTACAGCAAAAATAATCAATGACTTATAGTGTTAGCCATTATCAAAACCACTATCAAAACTATGAATATATATGACTAATGACCGCAGGGGCACAACATGTTTAGCATCCCAAGGTGAGAGCCCAAGAACTCTTTAGAGAGAGAGAGCTGAGAAGGTTGGGGTGAGAGCTTGAGGGAGTTTTGTGAGTGAGGATTTATTCCTCTGGATTTGGGGTGTGAGGCTTCTTGTATTATTCTCCACATCTAGTGAAGTTCTGCTATCGCCATCGCCCATGGACGTAGAGGGGTAACCTCCGAACCACAAAAATCCTTGTGTTCCTACCTTGTGTGATTGTTCCTTTTTTTTTCTCCTCCCTTCTTGTTATAAAGATCGAGATCTTGGGACGTCACTCTGTCCTTCAGAGTGGTCGTGTCATAACAAACTGGTATTAGAGCCTAGTCAGGATTCGATCCGTGTTCCTTGTTGATGGCTACAAAGTCGACATCAGCAATGAAGTTCGACGTTGAAGTGTTCGATGAAAAGATGAAGGATTTCAACATCTGGCGATTGAAGATGCAGTCTCTGTTAGTACAACAGGGGCTGAGCAAGACAGTTAAAGGCAAGGAGGCCCTACCAACCAAGTGGAAAGATGAAGAAAAAGAAGAGTACATGGAGCGTGCTCTTGCAGCAATTCGTCTATGCTTGACAGATGATGTGTTGAGAGACGTTGCTGATGAAGACACCCCAGTAAAACTCTGACTCAAGCTCGAGTCAAGGTACATGATGAAGTCTCTCACAAACTGTCTGTACTTGAAGCAGCGGTTGTTTACTTTTCGCATGAAAGAAGGTATGCCCATTTCTGATCATCTGAATGAATTTATTAAGATCGTTATAGATCTTAAAAATATTGGTGTTAAGATAGATGATGAGGATCAAGCCCTCATACTCCTATGCTCATTACCTCCTTCATATGAGCATTTCGTTGATACACTGCTATATGGGAGAGATGATATCTCTGTTGAAGATGTCAAGGCTTCCTTGAACTCTAAGGAGTTGAAACGGCGAGTACTAGACCACCCTTGACTCGCTGCCGGTTCCTCAACCGTGCACGTCCGATCGCTTCCCTCGCTAGGGACGAGCGCGAGCTTACTAGAGTCCCAGTCGGTGTCGAGTCTCGTCGTCGTCCCGCATCACACGGGGTTTGACATGCACGGACTTTATGAAGACGTGCAAGGACTTAGTGAAGACGTGCAAGGACTTGGAAACATGCACGGACTTCAAGCTGCTCGGACTTGGTATGCACGGGACTGTTCATCCACGGACTTGCTTTGAATGTGCACGGAGTTAAATGCATGGAAGCTCAAAATGTGCACGGATGCACAATGTGCACGGATGCAGTTTTCCTACTAAGTCCAAAACATGCATAGACACATGTTTCAAAATGAAGCATGCTCGGACATTGGTTGAACCAAGTGCATGGGCTTTGTGAAACGGAGACAAAATGTGCACTGACGCATGTTTCAAATAAACATGCACGAACTCATGTTTTAGAGAAACATGCACGGATACTATTTTTAAAGTGAAACAAGCACGGACTTGATGCTTGAACAAAAACATGCATGGATGCAATGCAAACATGCACGGACTTTATATTTGAACAAAAAAAACATGCATCAATGCAAACATGCACGAACTAGATGACAGAAAATGCATGGGCTCTAAAAAGATGCATCGACTTTAACAAGAGTGTGCACGGATTTAACAAGAGTATGCACGGACTTGGAAGAGTCACGTGCACGGACTTGTTTAAGACATCCACGGACTTGGAAGAGTGTGCACGAACTTAACACAAGTAACGTGCACTGACCTGTTTAAGACATCCACGGACTTGGAAGAGTGTGCACGGACTTAACACAAGTAATGTGCACGGACTTGGAGTGTAGGTCGTGCATCAAATGCACAGACCATGCATGGACTTTAAGTGTAGGTCGTGCATCAAATGCACAGACCATGCACGGACTTGCTGAAGTGTAGCTCAGACTCTATGTAGCTAAGGCAGATGTGCTCTGACCTTGCTACAGTGCATGCTCTGACTTGGATTAAGCCTAAAGACTTGGAGAGAATACATCGACGGGGGAGGGGGAAAGAGCACAAGCTCTTCCCCCTCCGACTCACCTCTCTTCCCTTATCTTCTCTCTCTTCTTCTTCTTCACCTTACCGGCGTGGGGAGTAGTTCTTCTTCTTCTTCTTCTGTCTTTTCCTTCTTCTCTTCACTGCGCATGGCAAAGCCGACAGGCTGGGGGTGGAAAAAGGCCAAGGGAGAGAGCTTCGGGAGAGAGAGTTCTGGAGCGCCCCTTCTTTTTTCACTGCTTTACCATATATATCTCTCCTCAAGGGAGAGTTTAGGTGCTTCTCGTTCGAAGAGGTATGGTCCGTCGCTTGCCCACGTCGCGCCGATTGTGTTGTCATGCTTCTATGCTTGCAACATTTTCGTTGCCATACCTTGTAGGAGCATGGGTTGCCATTCGTCGGAATGGGCTTGTTTGCGGCAACGTTTCCACACTTGGAAGAATGGCCTATTGGGCACTTTGAGAATGAGGAGTCAAAATGACGTGACCAATGGGCGCGCCAGTTTAACCCACGCCGGTTAAACCATCAAAGGGGGGGCGCGCCGTTTTAGTATCATCAAATGGGTGCGCCGGTTTAGCTTTTGAGCAAGTGTGGCACCGTTTCAAGGCATCAAAAGGGGGGTGGCCCCTTCAACAGGAGCGTGCCGGGCAACCAAAGCTAAAGGGGTGCACCGTTTCAATGCAACACAAGGGGAGGGGGGCGTCGGTTTGGGGCGCGCTGGTTAAGGGTCTCATCACGCCGTTTTAGGGCCTCTTCGTGCCATTTTAAGCGCCGAACGGATTTGTTTTGAAGTCGCAACCATTTATACAAGTGTTGGCACTTCCAGAATACTTTAGTTGCGACGCACGACGTCCATGATGTTTCATTCGCACCTTCTGGGGCTCGGCCCAGGACTTTGCGTGACTTCCGTCATAAGTCGAGACTGCGCTGGAATCCCTGACTTTTCTTTGATTTACCTCCTGGCACGGCCGATCATAGAGATCTTCTGCCCAGGGGCTCCCTTAATGGGTAGCGGGCTGCCGAGTGATTTCTCGTCTTGGCCGGGTGAAGTATGGGTTTATTCGGCCTTCCCGCCTTTGACTCGCACGTAGGCGCGAGTGCCGCGGATGCCGTGGGAGTCTTGTCGTCATTTTTTGACGTCCACACGGGCCCATGGTAGTGCTGCCCTCTCTCGCCATCGTCGTCTCTCCGCCTCCTCATTCCTCCACTGGCCGAAGGAGCTAGTGAGGAAGTCCGGGAGTGCACTGCTCCTCGCGTCGCTATGTGACGTGCTCCGCTCAAGTCCTCTACCTATCATCCAGACCGTCTGCTCCATGGTCCGTAGCTCAATCTTTAAATCTTAGGCCCGACGCCACACCTCTCTCGCCTCTATGTGGTAGCGCTCCACATCCGCCGCTCTCGCGCTCAGTCGCTCCACCTCTACATGAAGATGTGCCACCTTAGCCGCCTTTGCTCGGAGTCACTCCGCCTCTGCTCGAGATCACCCCACCTCACTCGGCACGGCTGCCAACTCACTCGTCTGCATACGCATTTATCATGGTCAGTCGATTGCATTTTCATAAAGCATTTAAGAAAAGGAAAGTAAGTCAGCTTGCTTACCCTCTCCGCGAGAATGGCCTCGACCTCCTCGGCCCGAGCAACCGCCCATGCGAAGTGGGCATCCCGCTCAGCCCTACCCGTCAGTTGGGAAGAAGAGGATGGAGCATCGGGTCCCTGTCGCTGTGCTCCCTCGGCTAGCTGCATTTAGAAGTCAAGGTTAGTTAGTCAAGTCCATAAGCATAAGCATTTGAGTCTGAGGCTAGATAAGCTCACCAGTAGCTCCAGTGCATGTTGGAACTCATGCCTCTGCTGAATAGTGGAGTGGAGGAGTCCCTGGAGCTCCGCTATCCGTCCCTGGGGTTCTAGCTGCATATAGAAAGCCAAGTAGTCATTGCATCAGGAATCATTAGAGTAAGTTTAAGTTTAGAGAGTCGTATCGGTTGTCGAGGGCCATGGAAGACCTGGTCTCCGTAGCGCCTGGTGTAGGCCTTGAGGTAGGCCTCATCACTGGTGGCTTGGGCTCGCACCACCCGACCTCTCCTAGACTAGTCCTGCACCTGCTCGATCACTCGAGTGACCCAGTCGATCACTCCACTCAATCCCTTTGAGGATCGTCCGACGCGCTCATCATCACTCGCTGGGAACTCCACCTCTGGCTGGTGGACCCCTCTGGTCCTCATGATCAGGCGGTGACACAGTGGCTCGATGATTTTCATGCAGTGTAGCCACATGTCACGTCCCGTGTATGCCTGGGCTGCCTCCACCTAGGGCTGTCCCTCGTGACCCTCGTCACGGTACGGTGTCCAACGCACTTGAAAGGGTATGCATTTAGGTCAGCGTTAGCATGTAAAAGCATTACATTTAGATGTTTTAGAGCTTGAGTCTTACCGATGCATAAGGGAGTACGTCGATGTCATCCTGGATCGCTCGCACTAGGTGTCGCAGTGACCCCGTGTCCCAAATCGCCATCCATCACCTCGCGATAAGCACCCAGTCCGGATGTTCCTCCTTCCCTCTGCCCAGGCTAGGGAGGTACAGGTAGCTCCATACCTACATTGGTTGTGTGTCAACATATAGTAATCATAGCAATCATAGCTGTCATAATCATAATCACAGTTCCATGAGAATTTAAAGTAGGGCATTTTACCTGAAGCAGAGGTGAGAAGCCACCCAGCATCGTCTGCTGGTCGGTAGTACTGAGGGAGTCGAAGAGGAACGCCAATGCAATGGCGCCCCATGCATAGTCCCCCACTCCGTCCAGGTCTCGTAGTAGTGGGAGGAGCTTGCAGCTCACTCCGTCCGTGTAATGCCCCACATTTTTTTTCGAATATTTATTAGATATTTATGCGTATTTTTCTCTCATGTGCCTTCAGAACGCTGTGCAGGGTGAACCGGTGTGTTCTCTGACTCCGAAACAGTACCACTGCGTTGTGCGTCTTCCGAGGATCACAGAGGTAATTTTTCATATTTTTTAGATTTTCCTATATATAACCCCCTTAACCCTTTTTCTCTCCCCATTCTCTCTTTCTCACTCTCTCACCTCTCTTTCTCCCCTCTCTTCTCCGACGGTCGACGGAGCGAGGCGGGGGCGAGGCGGAGGCGGCGCGGGGGCGAGGACGACGAGGACGGGTCGAGGATCGAGGGCCGTGTTCGGTCGACACGTCGACCTATCCGCTGCGCGCCGAAGATCCCCACGACGTGACCACGAGATCTGGTCTGCGCCGTCGTGAAGGTGTGCCGCTGAGGGTGGTGTTGCAGGGCTTAACGTGTGCCGTTGAAGCCATTTGTAGTGTGCCGCTGAGGGCTATTTGAGCGTGCCGTTGAGGGCCATTTGAGGCGTGCCGCTGAAGGGCACTTGAAGCGTGTCGTTGAAGGGCACCAGGGTGTGCCGTTGAAGGGGCACCAGGGTGTGCCGTTGAAGGGCTATTTGAGGCGTGCCGCTGAAGGGCACTCGAAGCGTGCCGTTGAAGGGCACCAGGGTGTGCCGTTGAAGGGCACCAGGGTGTGCCGCTGAAGGACACCAGGGTGTGCCGCTGAAGGGCACCAGGAGTGTGCCGGTGAAGCCCACGCTAGGTGTGCCGTTGAAGGCCTGTTGGGGTGTGCCGGCGAAGAGCACGTTGGAGCGTGCCGTTGAAGGCTACGCTCGGTTTTCTTGAAGGGGCTCGTGGGTGTGCCGCTGAAGGGCACAGGAGCGTGCCGTTGAAGGCTAAATAGGGGGCGTGCCGCTGAAGGGCACTTGGATGCCGTTGGAGTGGATTTTCTGGCCCATTCTGGACCCGATTGACAATCCGCTTGATTCTCTTCGGGGGGCCACGAGCAGTGAGCTTCCCCAGGGGTTGACTTCTCTTCGCCGCTGTGATTCCGGAGATGGCTTCACGTCGGCATGGTGTCTCTTCGGAGGGTCCGGACGGGACGTGTCCTCCAGGGTCCCTTTGGTCGAAACCGTTGTTGTTGCTGGACTGGCGGGGACATATGGGCGTGCGATTTTGCGCGTCCACAGTCACTCGTGGGCCGCCCTAGTCCTAGTCTACATAGGGTCTGGTAAAATTACCAAAATACCCTTATGACCCGGAGACGGCCTTAGAGCCCTCAAAACTCTCTAGAAAACTGCCTCAGTGCCCTCAGGAGTCGAAGAACTTTATGTCCACTCTTTCTCCGACCCAGAAATTTCAGTAATACCCTTGGCTTGGTCTTGTTCTATAAGGACAAGGAGATCACCGTGGAATAGCTGGAACAGATGCTTCGTGGCTGCACCTGCAACATGGTGGTTGTCCCACCTCCAGATAATATCAACGCCTATGGGCGAGGTGAGCCGGTAGTGTACAGAACCAGACAAAGGGTTGCAGCTCCACACAGACCACAACCAGCCCCAGAGCACACCGGTCGTGGCCGAGGTTGTGGTCATGGACATAGCAGAGGTCGCGGCAGAGCCCCTGAGCCGTCTCTTCACCCCTCTCCCTTCGATCTCGAATGGGTTATCCTCCTCCGAGGAGAACAACCTGCCCCGATCCCACCAGTAGAGATCCAGGGGCAACCCAGCATCTTCGACCCGGCTGGCGTCGAGGGGACTGTCGCTAGCATTCCAGTCCCAGCACCAACTCCGGCCTACCCTGCGGAACAAGCAGGACCATCCGGCAAGGATGGACCAGCCCCTCAGCCTTCTTCGGAAAAGCCGTCATTGGCCTCCCTCTTCTAAGAGTCTGCGGCTGGTCACAGTCAACATGATCCCAGTAACAAGGGCAAGGCGGTGCAACTCCCTGACGAGGAGCAACGCGACAGCTCACAGCAGATCCAGCCCGACATATTACCGTCACTGGAGGATGCTCGAGCTCGAGCTGACCGAAAGGTCCTCCACCAGATGAAGCGTTTCCCTGCCAGCAACACAATCTAGGAAGCCATCGCTTCCTGCCAGCATCACAATCTAGGAAGCCATCGCTTGGAGTAAAGATCTGAGGAAAACCCTTATCAAGATACTTCAAGAGCCGAAAGTCTACGAAGCGCAAGCGGCAGAAATAAAAGCTGCCACGTATGAAACTTTCACAGCTACTGTCACCTTCACGGAGAAAGACTTTTTGCTCTCTCCTCCGTGCCATAACCGGCCCCTCTACATGAAGGGAAAAATCAATGGGCATGAAGTAAACCGGATTCTGGTGGATGCCGGTGCGGCTGTCAACATCATGCCCCTTAAGACTTTCAAGACTTTATATCTGACCCCTTTCCTCCAGAAGGTTCAGGTCCTTCTCAGAGCGTATGAAGACGCCCTTCTCCTTCAAGAAGGAACACACGAAGATGCTCTTCGACCTCTACATGGCTCAAAGGATTATCGAATTGCCTGAAGTCCGCAAGCCAGTCGAAGCCCAGAAAACTGACGATCCCAACTACTACCTATACCACCGTATGCTGGGTCATTCTCTTAAAGATTGCTACGTCTTCAAGACCCAGGCACAGAAGCTGATCTGGGATGGCTTGATCCAAATGAAAAGCAGTATCGTCGATCCTCTGCAGCCACATACGTGGTCCAGATGAACCAAAGCAGCACGTGTGGTCTACCACCCAGCCAATGTGATCCACATGATGACGGTATTCTCTCTTTCTGATGATGAATCAGAAGATCCCAACACCAACCGGGGAGAGCGTTCGATCTGATACCCAGGGTGGAGGCCCTGGCATGATCGCAGGCCCCTCTCCTTCCCCAGGGAAAGAACCTGGTGACTTTTTGACATCCTCGTCGAGCGGGCGCAAATCTTGCCCCGTGATCCATCGGTAGGCTACACTCAATGGGACTTTAACCACCCTCAATAATGTCCCTTTCATGCACGAATCTGCCATGCAATCGAGTCCTATGAGGAAGTTCAATACCTCATTGAGGAACAGATCCAGTGGGAGCAGATCGACGTCGAAGGGAATTTCATGGCACTTGTTCGACTATGGCAAGTTGTCGAAGAAACCCTGAGCACTGCTAGAAATACACCAGAGCAGCCCGATCCTCCCCAGGAAAATGGGCACGGGTCACCTTACCAACATACTCCAGAATGGCTCGAGTTTCAGACCGATAATCGGGAGACTCTCGAACGACTGTAGAGACGCAGGGAGCAGGATGCCAGTCGAGAGGCGGGACCGAGTGCCTTCTCGGCCAACGTCATCCACTCTCCTGCTCCCCCGGCTGTTGATTATTTATTTTTGTTTGTTTGAGAGAGAGAGAGAGAGGTGAGGCAAGGGTGAAAAGAAATGACCGCGATCGCCACCCGGTGAAGAGCGCCGGGACTAAGAATGGTGGATGGTTCAAAGCCCGAAGATTCAAAACCCACAAGCTAACAGTTTCTGGCTCTTTAACGCCCCTACTATGGCCCGTTACCTTCCCTAACGGACCAACACTGGCCTGTTATCTTCTTCCGAGGGCCTAAGGTCCTGTTCTCAGAAAAATTGTTTTGTAACGTGTCCATCTTGGTCCGTTATACTTTCTTGACGGACCACGATTGGTCCGTTAATCTCTCCCAAACACAGTGAGGCGCTCAGTTTTTCTAAGTCCTTCATATAACAGATGATGGTCAGTCCGTTAAGCTTTGGTGACGGTCTTGATTAGGTCTGTTACTGTACACAGAAGCTCTGTTTTGCAGAACAAGTTCGGCTCAATCAATTCCATATCTTTCAAAAAAATAGAACTTTTATGTCATTTCAACTGAACTCATTGTACATCGAGTGGTTGATAAATTTCAAAAATTTTGATATATTAAAGTACAAAATTCAAATTACATTCATTGCCTTGTCCGCATGAGGCCGGATCTTGCGTAGCTCTTTCACGTAAGCACGACGTTCCTCGTATTCTTCTTCCACTTCCTCTTGCCACGGGCGCATTTTGCTGATCTCCCATGTGATCAGTGCATTCCGAACCACTCTCTCGTCCTCCTCGGTCCCCAACTTCCTAGCTAGAAGGGGAGGGTAATGTGCAAGTGCAGGAACTTCAGTTCGGGATAGCCCAACTTGGAGATAGCATCGGTGAGAGTTGTAGATCGTCATGGTAGTGTCCCCCACTAGCTGTAGATCTAGGCCTGGCCACCGTGATATTCTAAGTATGGTTCTCCAGAGAACGCTTGGCCGCATCGTGAACTTGTCCATCGGCAATGTGTTGAGGAAGAAGCGCCATTCATCACGTGTTTTCTTGTCCACTGTCCGGCACTCCACCTGTTGAGAAAACCCAAAGGCACCGCCAATAAAGAACAAAGGGTGGCTCCCAAAGATCTGGCTGGTTGTGGTCAAATCTTCCTTGAGTTGGAATTTAATTCTCACTCCCATCCAACACTCAAGGAGTATCATAGAGCCGAAATCGAGGGCTGTCTGGCAATCTTCGTCCCAGTAGAAGGGGACATCTTTCATCATCAACTTGTGGAATGGCTGACATCACCCCGACAGATTGGAAATAAACCACCGGATATAAGCCAAGCGGCCCTGCAGTGATCTCAGCTCAGAGAGGCTCCTTGGTGCTGGTAGCTCCTGGATCGCCTTGATCTTTGCGGGGTCTATCTCGATCCCCCAATATCTGACAATGAATCTCAAGAATTTCCCGCTCGACACTCCGAACGCGCATTTCATAGGGTTCATCTTTAATTCATACTACCTTAGCCTCTGAAACACAACTCGGAGGTCCTGCAGATGATCCTCTTTTCTTCTGATTTTGATCACCAGATCATCTATGTAGCACTCGACTTTATGCTAGAGCAGCTCATCAAATATCTTGGTCATTGCGTGCTGATAAGTTACGCCAGCATTCTTTAGCTCGAACGGCATCCTCTTGTAATGGTAGATGCCTTTGGGGGTTCAGAAGGTGGTGTGAACTCAGTCTTGCTCCGCAATCCAAATTTGGTTCTAGCCAGATGACCCGTCCATGAATGACAAGGCGTCGTGGCCAGTCGTGGCATCAATCACGACTTCCGTTATTGGCACTAGAAAGTCATCCTTGAGGTAGGCTTTATTCAGGTCCTGAAAGTCAACACATATCTGAATACCATTCTTCTTTTTCACGGGGACGATATTTGCCAGCCACGTGGTATATTGGTTTTGTTCAACAAAGCCCACCTTGATGAGCTTGTCTACTTCTTTGCAGATTTGGGTGATGAGCTCCGGTCTCATGCGCCACGGTGACTGCTTTACCGGCTTGGCTTCCGGGCTGATTGCCAGCTCATGCTATGAAACTATAGGACTCAATCCTAGCATCTCCTTGTAAGTCCAGGCAAACCAGTCCCGATATTCTCGCAGCAACTGGATGTATACTTCCTGCTCCCTTGCGGACAGCTGGGCACTGAGGAAAGTGGGCCTGGGGTCCTCCTCGCTTCCCAGGTTGACTTCTATTAGCTCATCGACTGTGGCTTGATCGAGGTAGAACGATGCCTCGAAATGTCCAGAACCAACGTCTCGAATTGGACAAGGCCGTCGAGACAAGACAAGGCCTCCTGTCAACCACTAGGCCAACCTGGGTTGACGGGAACCAAACATGACACGGACAGACTCAGACATCGACGCCTGAATACATCCACCGCTGTCGCAGCACAAGCAAGCGGAACCACCGGGAACACAGGCGGCGGAGGATGACAACAATCTGGGCAGAGCAACTCATCAGTCAACTGCTAGGAGAACCCAACAGTTAAGAGATAGACGCTACACGACCAGAAATAAGGACAGGGGTAGCTTCTAGATAAAATCGTTAGGGTACTACCGCAATCTAGGAAGAGACCACACCTAGTCACCTAACTGACCAATCCGGACAGCCACCGACAGACAACACCACCCTAAATCGGGACCTAGAACAAACAGACACACCACACACAGGCACACAGACAATTCAGCCAACAAGACTATAACACACCTATACAGAAGCGCTATACACACATAACGCACCGTAGGAGGGGCGCCATGCGAACCAGACAGAAAAACCACAGCCAAACCGTATAATGCGCCAGTGCAGGGGCGTTACACAAACATAATGCACTTCCAGGGAGGCGTTATGCACAACAGACTCAAAATCACGTTCAAGCAATATAACGCACCTTCTCAGGGGCGTTATACGCACATAACGCACTAACTATGCGGCGTTATGCTCCACAGACTAACACAACGTATAATGGACCACCTCTGTCACGTTATACAGGCATAACACACGTCAAGGGGTGCATTATACCCAACCAGACTCCAAAACAAATAGCCACAGGCTACAAGCACATAACAGACCAAGGGCTGTCCGTCATAGCCACAAAATGCACTGGGTGAGGCGCGTTATGCCAACCCCTCAACCCAGACAAAGCCACAGTTAGTGGGACCATAACGGCCCTACACCTGCGCGTCATCCAATGCATGACGCATGGGTAGACATCCGTTATGCAAACCGACTGACCCAGTCTTCGAGGCAGGCACGGTCAATCACTCGATCAACCTCACCAGCCGCTCACGGCTACCAACCGGGACCCATAATCTTGTCAGAGATTACTTCTCCAAAACACGATCTCATCCAAGAACACAACCTTCAACACGGAAACTGGGTACTCATGCGGCAACCTTGCCAGCACGTTTTCCCAATTCTCAATCCAGCCAGTGCCACAACCCACAATGCCTCAAGCAACGGCACGACAACAACACGTCTCACGCAACCTGAGACAAACTCACACCGAGGAACCAATCCTTCGACGCTCCACACATCCTCAAAAATCTGGTTGTAGCATCCAACGCTACGACCTTCTGCTGCGCACTCAGATCCACGCACACAACCATCACAACGACGACTCAGGATCCTCCATCCTGACAATCCTCTGCAACTCCGCAGGCTCCGATCCTCAACACACCGAAAAATACAACACTAGTTGCAAATCCTCGCAACCACCGCCCAACTGGCACTCATCCTTCCGAAGCAGCGCCAACACCCTTACCTCTCAGGGAATGGGCAATGCTTCTCACTGGCAACTACCTTGCCAACACGGGATTCGTCTCGCACGGACTTCACGGCATGCGAAGGCCAACTAGTCCGAACACATGATGCAAGACGATGAACCTTAACCCAATGCGATCTCCTCCAACCAATGGGAAAATTCAATACTCCTCTGACCAACGGAAGGTCCCCGTGCTTGACCTGACCTCGAACCTTGCACACGCTGGGAACCACACCTTTCAGCACTGAAAAATCATTACTCTCGCCAGGTCAGCACCTCCGACACACTCACCAAGTCTCTTGTCGGACCACGATCACAACACCTCTCAATGCACCATCACTACGACTCCTCGAACAGCAACACACCACGCCTCGAGCCGCAATACGAGCCATAACCGGCACCCGCCAACGCTCGTCCTCGAGTCGCAAGCTCGCCACTGAGCCTTCACATCTCGAACCGGATCAAGGGCAACCACAGCCCAATCCAAGAAGATCCTCCGCTCATCTGAGCACATCTCGACCAGAGCGCCCGCTCTGCCACCGGACACGCGCTGACGAGCGTGACCCCAGTTAGTCCTTGTTGTGTGGTACTTGTGCGTGTCTGAGTCTCGCGCCCGGGACGTCGTAGCTAGACACTTGTGACGCGGTGTAAGACGTCAGGGGACGCATCCGGTCATTCTTCTAGTGGGCGATGCTCCCGTCAAGTGACGTGACTTGTCGTGTCCTGAGTTTCCGTTTCCCGTCTGCGCGACAGGGTTTCGTGTGTGGTTTCGGGAGCATTCCCGTAGTCGAGGTCTAGGGTTTCCGGTGAGCGTCACTGGGGGCTTTCCCTAGACAGCGTTGAGTTCACGACAGCGAGGTCGTGACTGTGTTTCCGGACCGTGTAGTTTCAGCTCAGGCCCAGCTGTGAGGGCAGGTTTTCGCGATCGAGGCGTTACATCATTTTCCTAGTAGTGTGGCTAGGGTGGTTCGTGTCTGGTGGTCCCCGACCGTGAGATCGGGACATCGGGTGCGTGACTTGGTTGTCCCCTGACGGGAGACCGGGTTGTGTTTTTCGGTACAGTAGGAGTAGCTGTAGAGCTGAGGTTTTACCGGCTACCGTAGTTACTTTCCTACTTTCGTAGTTCCAGCTTTTCGTGCCGCCTTTATTTTTTGGTTGGGGTTCCGCGGGATCCCTACTGAGCCAGTGATAGGAGTCTCACCCCTGATTTTCAGGAGTGGTGATTCTTCCTCGAGGTTCGAGGGAGCTGCGTGGAGGTTCTTAGTTACCAGCTTGTCGGGCATAGTGTTCACTTGGCGTGTGATACGTTTTATTATTTTAGACTATACTTTCTGTTGGACTGGACTCTGTTGTAGTTAGATTATTTATTTCTGCTATTATATCCGTTGCCCTGCTTTATTTCTTATTTCTATGTGTACCACACCTATCATTTTAGCCCTTACGAGTCTTCAGGCTCGTGGACGGCGGGCTGAGGTTCAAGTCACGCCGGTTCCTTTCCGGTACTCGGATCCCAGGTCGCCACATATTAATTCATGCAACTAACTAAAATGGAGGTCAAATTTCATAGAAAAGTATCTCTAATATCGACTCGTCCACAGGAGGAAGGACGATTAGAGGACGGTGCCATTAAGTTTGGTGGTAGGCTCATCTACATCATTACGACGACCGAAGGATGTCATCTTAAAATTTGGGATGAGCTCATCTACACAGGAATGGACGACCCGAGGTGGGGAACATTAGATTTCGTGGTGGATTCTCCCGAAAGGAACGCGCAACGAGTCTAACACACGATCCGTTATTTCGGGATATGATTCCGCCAAACAGGTCACGTGGGAGCATCATTGAGGAGAAGAGACGTAGAAGAGAAGGAACGTGTAAAGGGCAGAGAAGTCACACCAACATAAGCCGTTCCATCCATGTGTCTATAAAAGCTGCCATGTACACCATGAGCAAAGGGACGGGTGTACACACAAGTCACCAGGTCACCAAGTCTCATCACCACCCTCTTGGTCATCTTCCCTCCCTCCTAAGACAGATGTCCCTAGGAGGCCTCATAGAGCTCTGCAAGGCAGTGCTCGCCTCACCACGCGGCGTTTGCCTAGCCTTGGCGGCATGGTGCTCCTCTGCTGATGAAAGGAAGAGGATACTAATAGGGAAGAAGCCTGACTGACAGAGCCGCACCACGCTCTCTTCCCCCTCTGGTAGCACTCTTCGTCGTCCTCCAGCCTTAGCTTCGCGTCCCCAAAGATCAATCAAAGCTCCACCACGTGGGTCTCTAACGCCCTCCTCTCGTCCCAGCCCGATGTCATTCCGCCCTCCTCCCCTCTCCTTTCGCTCTCTCGCAGTCTATCTCACCTCGTCGTGTGGAGAAGAAAATCCTTAGTTTCAGCACGTCTCGGGACAACTTCCCGTGACGCCACTGCTCCTCCTCCAGCTCTGCCATTCGAGCATCGCACTCTATCACCTGAGCAACACGTTCCTCCTCGACCTTCACCGCGCAAGTCAGGGCATCTCAGATCTCCACCACCGGCCAGAGCCGACCGTTTCACAACGTCAAAAGGGGGTGAAATGCGTAGTTGAATTTCAAACCAAATCACACTCACACAAGCTGTGAGCTCTCGCTCTGCCTGGAGCATTCTCCTACCAGTCCTCCTTCCAACCCAGTTGACGGAGCATCATTCGGAGTCCGGGGGTGTCCGTGCCAAATTTTCTCTCCCGAGTGTGTAGGTCAGTCCAACCAGAACCAACTAAGACACCCAGATATTGTTTGTCCCCTATCTCTCTGCTCCGACCTCTCCTGGAGACCATACTGGTTGGGGATTGAAGAAGACTGGTAGACGGACATGACAGCTTTGGTCCCGCCCCATTCTGATTCCGGGAGTGCTCGTGGCGGCGTCGTCTTCTCACTACTGCGCCCAGAACTCTGTACCAGCCAGAGCAGAGCTACCCTACCACAGAAGCTGCTACAGCCACATCCTTGCTCCCCTTGGTGCGCCACTTGGCCGGGGCGTTCTTCTACCAGTCCTCCTTCCAACCCAATCAACGGAACTGCATTCGGAGGTCAGGACTTCTCGTTCTGAATTTTCTCGCCAGGGTGCGTAGGTCAGTCCACAAAAATCCAGCCCTGATACCCTGCTACTGCACAACCCCTATCTCTCTTCTCTGACCTCTCCTGGAGGTTTTCCTGGTTGGATATTGAAGGAGACTCGTAGACGGACGTGTCGGCTTTGGTCCTGCACCATTCTGACTCCGAGAGCATTCGTACCGGCACCATCTTCCTGCTGTTGTGCCCTGAGGACAGAACCAGTCAGGGCAAAGCCACCCTGCCACAGAGTTAGCTGCGACCAGAGGTGTCTCCAGGCTGTTCCCCAAAAATTCTGAGGACTTCGTAATCCAGTTAGTGACGTATTGGCGCTGGTTTCACCGTCATCCGAGTTCGCCTCAGACCGTGGAGCCATCAACAGCGACCGGTGGTTAGCCCATTCCTAAAGCTGGCAGAATCGGCCAAGTCACTTCTTCGGCAACTTCGTAATTTTCTTCCCCACCCCGCCTGGCCAGCTTAACGCCCCTCCCTGTGTGGAGGTAGTATTTTGGTGTAACCTCAAATTCCCCTCCCTTAGTCCAACCCCCCTGTGCGGGGAGTAGTGATTGTATTGTTAATAGGGGAAGCGGCACTTAAATAAGGAAAGATTACACATACATGACTCAAATAAAATAAAAATTACATGACTAGACTCAAAAAAATGTGACGAACATAATGGCACTTGCCGACGAGCAATCCAAGCCTTTGAAAAAATGTGGAGGGGCAAGGGATGCCCCCTTTACATCGTACAGAGCATGTACGCTCCCTCACATTCAGACCCTTGGTTCCAACAGTTCTCCGAGCCTTCTCTTCAAGTCCAGTCCATCTCTCATGAGCCCGAAGTCGACCTCAAGGATGGTAATCCCTGGTTCTTTGATATCGAGAATTATTTCTGGGATCGCTCCTTCCCCGAATATGCTACCACCCCCGATCAACGTGCCATTCATCGAGCTATAGAGCACTTCGCCATTATAGGTGGTCTCTTATATCGTAAATCCCTTAGCGGAGTTTACCTCCGCTGCCTCGATGAGACCAAATCTATTGCAGTTGTCGAAGCAACGCACTCCAGCGAATGTGGTGGCCATGTAAATGGTCGCACGCTTGCTCAAAAACTCCTTCGGTAATACGATTGACCTACCATGAATGAGGACTGTGTTCGTTATTGTGCCAAGTGTCAACTCCATGCGGACAAGGTCTACACTCCCTCGTCCTCACTTCACCCTCTTATAGCTCCTTGGCCTTTCGCCATGTGGGCATTTGATGTAGTTGGTCCTCTGGAGGATAGAACTGCAGAAATCTGAAGAAAATCTTTCATCCTCACTACTACGGAATATTTCAAGAAATGGGCAGAAGCTGAGGCATTCACAGAAGTCAAAGCGTCAACAATAGTGAAGTTCATCAAGCGGAACATCCTCGCCAGGTTCGGCGTCCCTCATGATATCTTCACCAACAACAGGCCGCAGTCCCCCTCCGTGGCATCTACTCCGCTCGTCTCGTTTGCTGGGGGGGATGAACCAGCCACCTGCCTACCTCCGAAGCGGGGTGCCTCTACTGTCCTGGGCCTTTCTGTGCCCGATGCTGTGCAACCATGGACCTCCTGCCCTCCTCCTGCTCCCTCGACTGGGCTCAATGCTGGGGCTCCAGCCTGGTCACCAGCTACCCCCAGCTGCATTGCATCCCCTTCGCCGTCCACATCCACAACCCTGTCAAGTCTCCAGCCTCATTCGCCAGCAGCTCTGTGACTATCCTTCACTCAAGCTGTGAAGCGAGCCGTGCGACGGGCGATCCCTGACGATGATGGCTCTCCTCCTCCTCCTCATCGGCCTCCTATGGCTTCGCCTCCGTCTGCCTCCCCGACTACTGCCGACCCTGATCGTATCACGTTTCTCATGCTTATCAAGCCCCTCATCATTCCTGGGATTAAGCGGCCTCCCGCTAATCCATTCGACATCACTGCTCATGTCAACTTCGTCGGTCGTGGTCGATCGCCGCGCAAGTCAGAGATCGTGGGCCCTCGTCGGTCGCAACGTCATCCACTTTTTACCTCCACGAGTCGCGACTTTGAGCCTCCTTGAGCTGCTCCTTGCTCTGGTGTTCTCTTTCTCTTAGGCTTTGCCCCTACTTTGTATGCTGTTGTTTTGGGTTTATCCCCCTCCCCCGGACCTCGTTGTCCTTTGTACCCCCCACCTCTTTTGTCTACTATTTATCTATCTATAAAATTTCTTGCAGGGGGATAGGGATCGAGTATCTCCCCTTGTCCCTTGCAAGTATCACTTTAGTTTTAAAAAAAAGCTCTTGGACGGCCCAGGGTGGACCGCCTATTGGCATTGTGCTTGCCGAGACTATTTGAGCATTGTGTTGGCCTCCGGTAGACCCGGTTGTGACCCAGTGGTTGACTTTCGGTCTCGTGAGTGTCCCGGACACCCCGGAGATTTTGTGTCCATGTTTTGAGATGTCTGTAGGTTCCGTGTTATCGTGGTTTCAGACCTGGGGACTAGGCTAGATTGACGGTGTCATGCCGTCACGTTCAATGGTCTTGACCCCGAGTCTCGTGACTCAAAGACCATTGAGTTTAGTAGGTCTAGTGGGCTGTCCAGAGCTAGTGGCCACGAGCCACTTCTTCCTTCGTGTCACTCGTGATGGGTGCGTGCGTGATTTTTTGTGTTCACGTTCAGTGACCCCAAACTAGACGTAGCCTTCTTACGGCACGCGTGTGTTGACCCACCCGGGGGTGGTGGAGCGATGTACCCGAGTGAGACGATTTTTAGGCTGGTTACCGTAGGGCCCCTTGCCTTTTTCGCCAGAGTCTGACGGGGGGTAAAACTAGCTAGAGGACCCAACCTAAAGCAAATGGTCTGTGTGTGCACGCGTAGTTGGGGGTAGAGGACACGCACTGATGAGCGCGACCCCAATTAGTCCTTGTTCTGTATACCTCGTTACTGTACAGTGTCTCTGTCTCCACCTGGGGCATTGTAGCGAGACACTTGAGACTGCAGACTAAGTCGTTAGTTGACGCATCCGACCTTGCTTCTGGTGGGCGGTGCTTCCATCACGTGATGTGAGTTGTCGTGTCCCAAGTTTTCATTTCCCGTCTGTGAGACGAGGCTTTGTGTATGGTTTCAGGCGTGTTCCCAGGAGTCACAGTCTAGGGTTCCAGTGACTGTCACCGAGTGTTTCTCCCTAGACGGCGTAAGAGTTCACGACGGCGTGGTCGTGACAGTGTTTTCAGACCAGGTGGTTTCGGCTTGGGCCCTGCTGTGAGGGCAGGTTTTCGCGACTAAGGCGTCGTGGCATTATCCTAGTAGCGTGACTAGGGCGGTTCGTGTCTGGTTGTCCCCCGACTGTAGGATCGGGATGTCAGGTGTGTGACTTGGTTGTCCCCCGACGGGAGACCGGGTCGTATTTTTCGGTACAGTAGGAGTAGCTATAGAGTCGAGATTTTACCAGCCGTCGTAGTTACAGTTACTGTTGTTGTTATTATTCTAGCTGTAGTTACTACTTTTCGTACCGCCGTTGTTCTCGGTTGGGGTTCCGTGGGACCCCTACTGAGCCAGTGATAGGAGGCTCACCCCTGGTTTTCAGGTGCGTAGACTCTTCCTCAAGGTTCGAGGGCATTGCGTGGAGGTTCCTAGTTGCCAGCTTGCCGGGCTGAGTGTTCACTTGGCATGTGGTACATTTTACTGCTTTAGACTGTACTTTCTATTGGACTGGACTATGTTGTAGTTAGTTATTTATTTCTGTTATTATATCTGTTGTCCTACTTTATTTCTTATTTCTATGTACACCACACCTATAGACAAATGGCCATCGAATAGGTCTCCTGCCCGGTGGAACAGCCCGCGATCCACATACGCAGGGGATTGTCAGCGTCCTTATTCTTGAATAGCAGCGGCAGGAGTACCTCATCGATGACAGCATAGGCGGCGGGGTCACGGAAAAATCCGGTGACAGGGATGAGGAGGTCCTGGTAAAGCAGGTCTTGCTCGGCAGGGTTTTCTTTGAAAAAGGTCAGATAAGCCGCGAGTGTGTGCCGGTATTTCTTCCGGCGGCAGGACAAAGTCGACCACTCCCGCGTCGATCGCGCTTTGTGGCATCCCGCGAAAGGCGGCGGACGCGAGTTCCTGGGCGAAGGTGGCGCCGCCATGGTCCCTGATGGCCCTTAGTCCCCGGGTCCCGTCGGTCGCCGTGCCCGACAAGACCACGCCGATGGCCTGCTCCTGGTAGACTTGTGCCAGGGAAGTAAAGAACACATCGACAGGCATGTTCTTCTCGTTTTGGGCGGACCGTGAAGCAAGCAGCAGCCTGCCATCGCCCACCGTGAGCAATTTATTCGCAGGGATGATGTAGATGTGATTGGGCTCGATATGAACATTATTGGTGATCTCCTCTACGGGGAGCGGAGTGACCTTTTGCAGGATCTCCGCCAGCAGGCTTTCATGGCTGGGTTCGAGATGCTGTACCAGGATAAAGGCGATACCCGAAAATTCCGGTATAGCCTTTATGAGTCTTTAACTGGGCACCTGGCATTGGTTAATCATCCGGATGTCAAGCGCTCCATCTGGCGGGACTGCCAGTGAGCTTGCCAATTTTGCTAGGGCGTCGGCCCGGGCGTTCTCTCCTCTGGCGACATGGCCTATCTCGAGGTGGTAGAATTGCTCCATGAGCCTCTTCGCCTTGGCGTGGTAAGGGAGTAGTTTGGGTTTCCGGACGTCAAACTGGCCTTGGACCTGCCTGATGACCAGCAGCGAGTCACCGAACACTTGCAACATCTTGATCTCCATCTGGAGGGCGACTTGGAGACCAATAATCAGGGCTTCATATTCTGCTTCATTATTTATAAAGTAGTAAACAATTATATCACTATGATCAGGAATGTTAAATTAATAAAAATAAAATTACATTTTTAATAAACAAATTAAACTACAGCACTACAATAGTAGGTAAAGTCTAGTCCAACTAAAGTACAGTCCAACAGAAAAGAAAAATGTACTCTCAAGTCTGGGGAAGCCCGACACTGGGAAAGCTGGCAACTAAGAACCACCACACTGCGCCTCCGAACCACGAGGAGGAAGAATAACTACACCTAAAAAGTCAGGGGTGAGTCTCGTGTCACTGTCTCAGCAGGGGTCCCACGGATCTCCACCACAAAAGAACACAGTAATAGTAGTGCTAAATAGTAAAGTAGTAGCAAGAGTAACAACAACAACAAGCAACATCCATAACGGCAGTAGTCGATAAAACCATGGCTGAGCTGTAAGCTACTCTTATCAGAAAAACACAACCTCCCATATGTACAGTCAAGAATTACTGACATAACACAAAGAAGCTCTGGCCACACAGCCAGGACACAACACGACATCTTAATCATGCAGGCTCATCCTCAAACACAAAAGCCCAAATCTAGGCCACACAGTCTAGAACACCAACTCATACACGACCTCGCCATCGTGCTCTCGACACTGACTACATGAAGAACCACGTCAGCAATGACGAAAGCCAGTCACGAAAGCCACAAGAGTCAGGTGTCCTATGATAGAAGTACCCTTTCACTAGTAGAAAAGTCAGATGCATCCACTGATGTCTTACACTACCTCGAGTATCTCCCACTCACCTCGATCGTGGTAACTGAGATATCGAACAAGGAACCAAGGAACAACCGTAACGAGTGACTAGTCAGGGTCACGCTCGTCAGTGCTGGTCCAACGCCCCTGACCACGTGTGCACATAGAAGCTTGTTGGGTCCCGGGTAGGCGAGTAGACAAGAAGGGGGGTTGAATTGTCCCCCACTAGTGATGGTAAATTAAAAAACTAATCAAGCAGAAATAACAGCTTAGAACGTGATTGAAGAGTTTTATACTAAGCAAGATGAACTCAGTTCTCGCCGGTTCCTCAACCGCGCACGGTCCGATCGCTTCCCTCGCGTGGGACGTATCCGAGCTTGCCTAGAGTCCTAGGTCATCTCGCGGGTCCGTCCCGCATCAGATCGCATACCTTGTATGAAGAAAAACGTGCGGGACGATTGCAAGCTCTTTCTTCCTCTCCAAAATCGGCCGGCCGACGGAGAGGGTTTTAACTTTTGATTACCCTTGCAATAAACAACAAACAATAAAAATAGGGAGTGGATTAGCCAACGATGTAGTATCAAATTCTTAACACAACAGTAAAAATGATCATGAGAACCATGTGTTAGAACACACCTTTTGGGGTTGCCCCTTAAACCCCTATGCAAAAGGGAGGATGAATATATGATGCATGTAATTGAGAACTAAGATGATGATGATATGCAAGATATGCTGCAGGATGATATGTAGACGTGTGCAAGTGTTGCACTTCTGGAGACTCAACGTGGTTGAGTGAAGGAAATTATAACAGAAGAATTAATTATGCATGAACTAAGGAAAACAATACAAGAGGGGGGTTCTGCTGCTCCTGTTAGCAGTAAAGGAAGAAGAAGAAGAAACACAAAGCAGCAACAACAGGACGATGCTTGACAGCAAGCAGACCAACAGCAATAATGATGTGAAACTGCTAATAAAAATAGTCCCGGATGCAATATAACAGAAAGCGACTAATCCTTTCCTGCTCCTGGAATAGCAGTATAGGGAATAAGAGAGCGCTCGGCAGCAACGCAGGAAGGGCTAGAAGCAGGAACAGCAGTGAACAGGCAGCGGGGCAACAGGAGGAACGCAGCCAACAAGAGGAACGCAGCAGGAAGAGGAACGCAGCCAACAGGAGGAACGCATGGCAGCAACGCGGCAGCACTTCGTCTATTATTATTAGGACCCCCCCTGTCTACAGAGGACCGTAAACTTATTTTATAGGGAAGAGCCGTAAGGGCTTGATTTTGGTAGGAGATAAACACAGGAAGGAGCCCTTCCACCAATAGAGTTCTTTCCCAAAAATGAAACAGGACCCAAAACGGAGATCACAGCTCTCAGGACTTCCCCTTGATGGTGAACCATACGAGGAAGTCTGCCTGGAAGATGCTGACAAGGATCGCTCTGACGGCGAAGGCAGATATTCTCTTGGTTTTTCAAACAGATATTTGATGAAAGCATATCGTTCTATCTGCCTGGCCTACAGCAGAGGATCCTCCAAGGGCTACCAACCCCGTGAGAAAAGTAGCAGACTTAAAGTCCGGGTCAGATAATGGATTCAGTTCTTCTTCGGGGGTCCACTCAAATATGCAGATTTTCCTTCAGTCGGGCCAGCTGCCAGCAAACAGATAAGGGCTCCCCGGTACAAGTCAGCACTGCCGGCTTCACTGCGACGTGCAGGCAGAGACGGTCCGAACCTAGCAGGGGTGGACCCCATCACACATTGTGCTACTTATTTAACATTCTGGCTGTGCACTTTTGCTCTCCCCCAGGGGGATGAAATAATTATCAGGCCGGAAGCTATATATCCAGCTTGTCAGATGGCCTGGGGGATGAGGTTATCACTATGCCCCGTGGCCCTTTGTTTAATCTATAAGTCATTGGGGGATCTATACAAGCACCGAACCCCCCGTTCTTCGAGGACCGTGGGTCCTTTCCATTTCTTCAACGCCTGGATGTGCAGTTTGTTTCCCGAGCTGGCTCCAAGAACTCTGCAGGTGGACACACTATTCCCCAGGATGGTTGAGTTTGCTAGTGCCGAGCCCGGCTCCTTTGCTGACCAGCTGCTCAAAATGCGGGGCAGACTGATAAAGGTGCCAGTGGATGCAGCCGGCAGTATTCATTTTTGGAGCTTGGCAGCAGGTTCGGCTCCGTTAGTTCATCCGCAGAGGGAAAGTAAGATGGAAGAGACCGAGACTTATGTGCACCCAATCTCTGGCATCAATGCTATTCGGTCTCTTCTCGAACCCGAGCTTGTTCAGTGGGCCATGGCAATCCGGCCCAGTGTTCTGGTCTATAGAAAAGGTGGCCTTCTCAACTTGGAACCATATTATCCTTTTCGCTTCGGGAGAAACTTTGGCTATGACCAGCATTTATGCTCAAACTTTTCCCAGGGAATATATTTGTCTAATGTGACTACCCCGGTGGAGCAAGATGGCACATATTCCTCCAGCTGGTCTATCAGTTTTTGTAACCTTTGCACGGGGGTGAGCTGTTTAGAGGCTTCCATGGTAGCTACCTGCTCAGCCTGTTTTTTAAGCCTTCTTTTCAAATTTTTCTTTCGATTCTTTTCCTACTACTTGAGACGAACAACCTCCTCTAAAGAAGGGGAAGGCGGTTTCGCAGGGCAAAACGCAGGGCGAAGTGGTTTGCCCCCAGCGCTTCGTCTCCCACGTTGAACTGGCGGTTTAACATTTTGACCAACACGACCCTTTCTTGGACCGACGTGGGTCCACTCCCCGACCTCAGGGGAGGGCTGAAAAGTGGCGTCAATCGCCTGAGCAACTATGTCCAGTGGCAATTCTTGAAATTCTAGCTGACCGAAGTGAAACCCCAAAGCGCCCTGCAATGTCGCAGACTTTGCCCCCGCTAGTGGCTTGGACTCCGCTGGCTTGACATAGGATTGAACCTTGGGCTCGACCCCGACAACTTTGACTTTACCCTTATTTTTTAGCTGCGGATGGCTAGCAACAGCCTTCTCTCGGTGGCCAGACTGGGTAGGGGCTTTGACTGGCAACCTTACGGGCTCAATAGATCGAGGCCTCTCCATGACTGGTGGCTTTACTGATTTGGCCGAAGCTTAGGCCGAAGGCTCCGGGACTTTGGCCTTTCCTTTATTGTTTGTCCGAGAGTTCTCCCTTATGACGATGTCGGGCTGACTCGGCCTGGGTCGGACCCTGGAAGTTTGTCCCACGGCTTGGCCTCCTGAGTTCTGGGCCTTAGGCCCCTCGCAGGTAGTCCTGCCTTTGGTGAGTAATGGGAATTCATCATTTTGCATAGGCTCATTTGGCCGGGCCAGTCGGGAGAAGGCCTCATTTTCTCGCCGAACCTGCTGGAGAGTCTCCCTGGCGGCCTCCGCAAGACGCAACCTTGTCATGGAGTTCCCCTGAGCATCGACAACCCCCTTTTGAATGAGTGCGAGAGCCGAAGGGAGCAAGCTGCGGGAGCCAGGATCGGACAGCAGGCCACGGAGGCCGAGGCTGTGAAAGCAGGCTACGAGAGCCGAAAGAAGCAGGCTACGAGAGCCAAGATCGGACGGCAGGCCACGGAGGCCGAGGCTGTGAAAGCAGGCTACGAGAGCCGAGGTTCCAGGTGTGCCTTAATTAATTTGTGGTTGCTGTTGTTGTGGTGATCACATGATCATCTGAGGGATAGGAGAATGGGCTTCCCCACCATGCACTATGCCACCCCCGCAAGCCACGCCAATTGCTGTGCCAACACCACATCGACCCTTCCCCGGCCTTCTCCGCCAGGCGACGATGGCTAGTTGCTTCTAAGGAATGGATTTTAAGTGAAGAAGGAAAAAATATAGTGGGATCTTGTCATGTACATGATCGTGGGATATATACGTCACTAGGGTTTGGAGATAAAACAATATCACATTTTGTATAACTTCGTCGTTGAGGTTGAAATGAGAACAACATCATCTGGGACCTACCTTTTCACATTTGGATGTGCTGCAGGCCATGACGCATCCATGTTTGGCTGCCCAACTTGCTTGTGGCTTCCTTCCGGTGCCAAAACCCCTCTCTCATCCCCGGTTCCCCCACCGCTGAAAATACGACACACAGTGGAGGTCCATGCCCACAGAGGAACATGGGTCTATCGCCCTCCACACATTTCTCCCCTAAACACAGGAGGCTTTCCCGTCAAAGTCGGCTTTGATCAGTTCAACATGTGAGCTTCTGTGCGAAACATCTTGGCGTAGACACGATGTGTGCTTAGATGTCTCCACTCGATTGAAGATTGTTAGGATGTAGTCTTTTCAATATTCACGGAGGAGACTTAAGGCTACGCTTGAAAATAATGATGGGGGAGGGATTTTGGATATTTTAATTTGGTGATTTCAATGATTGTAATCCCCATCTCTCCTCGTAATCTCTTCTAAAGTTGCACCTATCTCACATCAGTTTTTGTCTTGAAAAGATGTAATTATCTCTTCTAAAGTTGCACTTGTCTCCATTGCGAGAGCTTGTATGCTTGTGGAGCTTAGGTCCTTGGAGTGTCTTTAGCATCATTGGGCTGTGTCACATCAGCTGGAGACTGGAACTGGCTGACTAACTGCTGACATGTAGTAGTCAGAAGACTAGGACCAGAACTAGAGTTGAGGATGGAACTGGTGCTGGAACTTGAGCTGGAGCTAGAACTAGAGCTGGTTAGCTAACTGGTGACATGCGATAGCTAGAGGATTAGGATTGGAACTAGAATTAGCGATGACTGACCCTCGAGGGTGTAATGGCCACCATTGTTGTAAAGTGATGCTGAGCTTGCCGTCGGTGGGACGTCACGATCGATGACTTTCATTGGTGAGGAGTAGAGAGGAGGAGAGTTTTTTTTATTCTCTTTACCAGCTCTACCGCCCCTTGCTGGTTTTCGCCAAAGTTGGCCCCCTTTTTACTTTTTCTAGTGCACTCTTGCAGGTTTTCACATTGAGGGGTTGCCCGATTTTGCCTGAGGCACCCTTGTGGGTGTTCACCCCAGCTGGGTAGGTGGCAATTTTTGCCCTCAATGGTCCTATAGAGGGAGCTAACTGAGGCCACCGGGGAATCTCTATTTTCAACCCGATATTTTGTTATTTTTTTTTTATTATTATTTTTACAAATATGGAGAATTGTCGTCCGTAGTGTACTGCCGTTAGGGGACACAGCCTGAGACTGGTGCTGTCGATGACTTGATATCGTTTTACTCTCGGTTAGGGCTTTCGTAGGTTATCAAGTTATGGCTCTGGGGGCCACTTTATCATGGTAGGATGTGACTGGGTTTATGACTAGTGGGTTAGGGAGTCAATGGACATTGAGGTTATGACTGGAACCATAAGCTCCAACATCAGCTGCGTCCACGCTGCCAGCAGACAGCGTTGACGTGTGCTTGGACTTTGAAGGAGTTGAATACTGAAAGGGCCGACTTCACCTGCGTCCACGCTGTCAACAAGCAGCGTTGACGCTTTGGCTATACGCTTCACGGCTTCAGCAGCGTCCACGCTACTAACAAGCAGCGTCGACGCCGCCCCGACAGAGGCACGCCAAGGCATGGCACCGCTCCGCAGTGGACGGATATTCCACCGTGTGTTTCCACAAAGAGAGCAAGAGCCCGTGCAGGGGCCACAAGGACAAGAACAAGAGCAAGAGTCAGTGCCAGGCACTCACTATGATTTGTTAAAGCACTTGGACCGCACTCCTGCAAGAATATCTATTTTAGAATTGATCAAGCGGTCCACCACTCATCAGCTAGCTCTTAAAGAGTATTTACAGAAGGTCATGGTTAATGAAGACCTACCAGTAGAGCAGATAGTGACAGTCCTGACACCTGCTAGCAGCCAGCCGGCAATTACTTTCCATGAGCATGAACTGGCACCCGTCTCAGCAAGGAAATATGCCTTGTGCATCACAGTCGACATCAACAAGGTGGCTGTCAAGCAGTGTTTGGTAGATACCGGCGCATCCATTAATGTATTACCGCCAAGCACTTTGAAGATGTGTGGTATTCCTGAAAGTCAGATCCGGCCCTCCACCATCACAGTAACTGCATATGACAACACAAAGAAACCTCCTCTAGGCATGATCACTTTGAAAGTGAGCCTGGGTCCTGTAACTATTACAGCAGACTTTCATATCCTCGACATGGACCCAACCTTTAACGGCATTCTGGGACGTCCTTACATTCAACAGCTTGATGCGGTGCCCTCCACCAATCATCAGTGTCTCAAATTTCCACATAAGGGCCGCATCATCAAAGTTACCAGTATGCCGATTCTGCCTGAGGAGGATATTTATGCAGCTTCATCAGTCCCTTCTGTTTGGCCTGCTAATAAGCCCCTTCTGTCTGTACTGGATATCCCTCCTCCACAGCCGAGGACACCAGCCGAGGCTGTCATAACAGTTGCTATGACCCCACTACCTTCCAAGGGGAAGAAGGAAAAGAATATGACAAATACTCCAGGATGGAATATTCTGATGAAGATGGGGTATCAAATCGGCAAAGGCCTGGGTGCTAGTTGTCAGGGCAGAGTTAAGCCCATTAAACCTTATAAACCGATTGCACGAGGCGGGTGTAAGACGTCAGTGGACGCATCTGGTTTCTTCTTTCTGGTGGTCTTCCTTCCTCCTATCACATGGTCAGCTGAGGTTTACTCTATTGGTAGATTTAGCTTCTGATGCTATTATTTAATGTAATTTGGCATGTTTACCTGTTTAGGTAGGCTTTCCTGCTTTGCTATAACTATGATTTAATTATGCCATTATCTGTTCACTGCATTGAATGCATGCTCAAATTGCCTTCATTACTGTATGCTTGTGTATTTAGTGCATGGTAGGGATCCGCGTGATCCCTACTGAGTCTGGCTGTGACTCACCCTTCCTTTCTACAGGTGAGCTATCCCAGCCGTCCGCCGGTCCATCGCTTATTTTTGGAGACCGTGCCTAGAGCGCCAACTATGGTCTGTCAGTCTTGGTGTACTTTTGACCGGGGTATGTCCCGTGTAGTTGTACAGTGGGACTATTTTGTTGTTGTCGAACTTGAATATTTGTAAATTCTGGACTATTGTTTACAACTATCACTCTGATATATTTTAATTACTTCTGCACTTCAGTTTAATTTACTGCTCTAATAAATAATGCACGTAGTGTAATTCCAATTGTTTATACGCTCCCTCGACAAACCCCTCCAACCCTTCAGGGGCATCATCAGCCTCTTGGGTGACTTCCCGAGTTCTTGATAGCGGTAATTCGATGTTACATTGGGTTATCGGTACCCGGAGCTCTAGGTCGTTACAGTTGGTATCAGAGCAGCACTAGGGAATCGTATAAGGAATTGAAATTGCATGTGATTGTCTAGAACAAGTCCAGTCGACTCGTTTGCTGTTGGCTTAGGGTGGTTTCCATGATTATTAATGTGTTTTTCGTTGTCAGATGTTTTAAATGCTGTCCCGTAAAAGAAGAGCCCATGTTCCCCCAGAAGAGAGTGGCAGCGTTCCTCCTCCTGTCGTGCCTGCTCCTCCTCCGATTGTGGCAGTCCCTACTCCTACCATGCCAGTTCTAGCTCCGCAAGATGACTTACCCGGTGGCCGTGGTAGAGCACTCAAGGAGTTTCTGCTATTCCACCCGTCGACTTATGAAGGTCAGTCAGATCCGGAGGCTGCCAAGATTTGGATTGAGGCGACGGAGCGTGTGTTTCGATCGATGGAATGCGTGGAGGATGAGAAGGTCATGCTTGCTACTTTTCAACTTCAGGGTGCAGCATTGATGTGGTGGAGTTCAGAGTGGGAACTTACTTTCCGTTCCTGACCACTTCGTCAGATCACTTAGACAGAGCTCGTGACTACCTTCGAGCGCACTTACAGTCCGGCCTGTCTTCGAATGGATAAGATGCACCAATTCTTAGATTTCGTTCAAGGTGAGATGACCGTGCTACAGTATCGGAACAAGTTCATTGAGTTGGGTTGGTATGCGCCACATGTTATCGCTGATGAAGCCTTAAAGACCGAGCAATTTCTCCGTGGTTTAAAAGTCGAATTGAGAGTGTTGCTGCTTGCTACTCGTGTGAAAGTCATAGATGATGCATATCAGGCAGCTGTTATGGTTGAGCTTTATTTGGCGAGATCTGCAAGGTTTTCTCAGTCTAGTGTTGCTCAGTCAGTTGTACCATTTCAGCAGTCTTTTCAGTCGTCTACCTCTAGAGTTCTATCTATTGTGCCTACTTCTAGTGGCACTTTGAGGCAGGTGTTTAGAAGGCCTAAGAAGTGATTTTACAATCAAGCATCTTTGGTTTCTGTGCAACAACAATCGGCGTCTTCTAATTCTGTCCAGTAGTCTATTCCTCCTTTCCAGCAGCGCCGAGAGTTTTTCGTGAGTCAGTCGAGATTGTGTCCGAGGTGTGGTGGCAGTCACCCAGGTGTACCATGTTCCTTGCCGGTAGTCTGCTATCACTGTGATCAGTCAGGTCACATTGTCCAAGATTGCCTAATAAAGTCCGTAACGACGTAGTTCTCGCAGTTCAGCCAGCCACAACAGTCTCAATTTTGTCTTCCTGCACCACCTCTACCTCAGCCATCTTATTTACAAGTTCCAACTTCTTCCCAGCCATCTTCTGCAGCCTCTAGCTGGAAGTCGAGGAGCCAGATTACTCACATCACTCGTGCAGAACCCATTGCGTCCAACCTCGTAGAAGGTACATTTCGATTTTTGGCCGTCCAGCTCGCGTTCTATTCGATTCAGGTGCTACACATTCAGTTATTTTCGAGGATTTCCTTGCTTGTCTCGTGGAGCCGGTAACCGAGTCACCCTGTGAGTCACTCGATGAGTTACCATCCGGAGATTTCATGTCAACTCCATTTTGCCTGAAAAATTCTCCTATTATCGTTAGTGAACGACAGTTGCCTGCGAAGTTGTATGCGCTATAGTTGGCCGATTACGATGCGATTCTAGGCATGGACTGGTTAGAGCGGTATGGTGCCGTGGTTGATTGCAGATCCAAGAAAGTCTACTTTCAACCACGTGGGAAAATAGCCTTCTATTTTCAAGGTACCCGATTCTGTCTTTCTCGCTTTCTGTCGTTTGGTGTAGTTTCTTGCAGTTTCCTCCTTGTTCTTCCTTGTAAATTTTGAGGATGAAATTTCTTTAAGGAGGGGGGACTGTAACTCTCGTGTCTTAGTGGATCCTTAATGGTCCGGGTCTAGAATTTATCCCGTGATTTTAGGCTATTTTTGATTCCATTTAGGCGACTACTTTTCCCACCCTCTGCTGCTTTCTGTGCGCCCTCCTGCCGGCCATGGCCGATGAGGCAGGGCTTCCACCTCCTTCCTCGGCGCCGACAGGAAATGCCTCCTCCCTGCCTCTTGCTGGTAGCCGCCGGACTTTCGCACAAGCCTTAATGGAATCAAAGCAGAAGCCTCGGATAGCTTTTCAGGTGAAGGAACCTACATTTACTGATAGAGGTGAGCCAGCGGTGTTCTTCTCCCAGGAAGAGGTCCAGGCGTCGGTCTGTTTCCTCTCATTTCCTATTGTCGCCAAGTTTCGTATGGTCGTCCCACCTTTGCTGAGATCAAGAGCTGCTTGCTGCAGCGCTTGGCCCTCTCATCAGATTTCATAATTAGCAAGCTCAGCCTGAGACATCTTCTCCTCCGCTTTAATTGCGAAACTGACTTTATGAAATTGTTGATTCAGAAGAACTTGTATATCAAGGGTTTTCTCTTCCGATTCTTTCGCTGGATGACAGATTTCAGCTTTGAAACAGATCCGCCTATGGTGCCGGTTGCTATCTTTTCAAAGCACAGCCAAGAGGATATGGTTAAGAGGATCTGGGAATATTTTTGTAGCCTCGGAAGCCCTGTAATGGGCCGACAAAGGTCACTCTGTGCCGTCAAGTCCAAAGAAGGAGAAGTAAAAGACAAGATGTCACCCGTAGGGGTGAATAAAGAGAAAAAGCAAGCTAGGGATGGAAGCTTTGAAAGGCTTTCACATAAGGAAGAAATGAAAAGAATTTTGACAAATGAGGGGCTGACCTTCCCTTGTCAGGCCCGAAAGAGAGTTAGAAAGCATAAAAGAAGAATGCAAGTCATCGCCTGTAACATGACAGGAGTGATGAGCAGGCATGACCCCCTGCTAAATGAGCAAGAAAAGCTGGCCAAGGTTGCCAAAAGAGAAGACCCAGTGACAAGACAAGACCAAACTGAGGCTGAGCTACCACAAGCCGCCAAGAGCAAGAAAGTTGCTGATGAAGACAACAATACTCTCAATACCGAGATAATGGCTTTCGATGAAGAAGGGGTATTTGTGCCTCCTCTATTTGAATGCGCCCCGGGTGAAACACTCGAGGGCATCAGTAACAAAAAAGTTATGGACCCCGCCGTCCTAATAACCCTACAAAAATATCAACAAGAGGTGGAGTTGCTGAAGAAACAATTAAAAGAAAAGGCCGAGCATGCTGAGGCATCCAAACAACCGGGGGCACAAGCCGAGCCGTCACGAGGGGGTTCCAACCCCACGGGTGCTCTTTCACAGGCCATTCTACAAACTGATGATCAGAGTTGGGTCGCTCCCCCAAATGATTCCCAGTCGATCCAGCCAGCACAACTAAAATCTCTTCAAAGGCAGCAGCAGGCTCCCCTGTCAGAGCCTTTGTCGTCTCATACGGCAACTCCAGCCGCACAAATAATACAGCCCGCCCACCTCGGCCCTCAACCAGCAGTGCCGGTTACAGTGAATAAATCAATGGTAGAAGAGATGATCGAAGAAATGCTAGCAAAGAGGGGTGGTGTTGATCACGTCCCCTTTGACATACATGAAGTGCCATATCCAAGCATACTAGCAAAGCAAAATGCCACAAAGAGGAGAAGAGCACGTACCTCCACGCCTAGGCGTGGGGAAGGAACCCGGCCTAGTCACACGACCACCAGTACAGTCACCACAAAGTACAAGATCCAAACAAATGCCCACTCCTCGCAGGGAGGTAACAGGCTACAAGAATGATCCGGTGGTCGCGTGCCAAGGGGTGACGGGCACGGGGTCGATGGCGCTCGTCGTCCACCGGTGCCTCCGCGAGCTGCTGTAGGGGGGGGCCGACTGTCGTGACAGGAGGTAGCCGTGATCCCCGGGGTACGCTGCTGTGGGAGGGGAGCTCCCGGGATGACGTGGTACGCTGCTGAAGTAGTGGGCGACGTCCGCCAAGCGCTCGCCGTGGAGGGGCAGGTTGCTGCCCCAAGATGCAATGTGTCGAGGCGACCGGCAAAGGGGGGGCCACGGACGGCGGCCCTGATCGTGGCTAGCTGCTGCGACGCGCCGAGGGGACGCTGCTGCTGGTATCCCAGAGGCGCCCGTGGGAGGGAGAGCGCTGGAGGTGCTGGTGGCGGCCGTGGGAACTCCGTGAACGCCCGGTGCGCGATCGGCCGCGCAGTCTGCCCCAGGGATAGGCGTCGGGAGTGGGGCCGGTACCGAAGCTTCCGGACGGTTGTGGGGGTGGGGTCTTCTCCGGTGGGTCGGTGTTTGGTGGGGCTAACACATGGTCTAGGGGCGGTGGGGGTGTTCTGTGGCGATTCTGGGCTGGGGAGGCCAAAACAGTTCGGCTTCAGCTCTGCACTTCAGTGCAGTCAGAGCCGAGACCCGGAATGGAGGTGGTAGACGGCAGGGGTGGCGAGCGTTTGAGAGGGTGGGGGAGCTGGAGGAGAAGGTTTAGGGGGTGGGGTGACTCGTCCCAAAACCCCAGGGCCGGACCAGCAGAGAGGGGAAGGGCGCCTTTGGAGGGTCTTGGGATCTGTTCCGGAACGACACTGTAGCACCAGTCCGCGCAGCAAAAGTCTCTCCAAAGGGAAGTTTCTCCCCTGGATGAGTTTGGAGACCAAACCTTGAAATATGCATCTTTTTTGATTTTGAAATATGCATCTTTTTTGATTTTGAAATATGCATCTTTTTTGATTTTGAAGTCAGGGGTAGTATTTCTTCAGATATAAGCCATTCCAAGGATGGGTCAGCTCTTCGCCCTCAGCATTAACTAGTTTATAAGCATTGCCCGGGTAAACGCCTTTTATTACAAACGGTCCTTCCCAATTTGGTTGGAGTTTTGAACGGGGCCCACCTGGTTTTACAAAGATCCTTTTAAGGACCATGTCACCGACTTTGAATTTTCTCTCAATTACCTTCTTTTGGTAAAAACGTGAAAGCCTATTTTGATAAACGCGTGCATGCTCTGCGGCGACCAGACGCTTTTCATCTAGGAGTTCCAACTGGGCAAGAAGCGACTCACGTCGTTCGTCAATGGCGAATTCCTTGTCCAATTGTACTCGCAGAGAGGGAACAAGAATCTCATAAGGGACTACTGCCTCCATTCCATAAGTAAGGGCAAAAGGAGTTTGCCCAGTGGGGGTGCGAATGGAAGTACGGTAGGCCCAAAGAGCTTCAACCAGCTTATCTGGCCAATCCGAAAATTTATTAGCCTCACACGTTTTCTTAACAATCTTGATTAAAGTTTTGTTGGTGGCCTCTGCTTGGCCATTGCCCTGTGGATAATATGGAGAGGAATGATGCAATGCAATGTTATACCTGTTGCAGAGGTCTCTGAGCTCTTGAGAGATAAATTGAGGTCCGTTGTCGGTGACGATGGTACTTGGGATGCCGAATCTTGTGATGATGTTCTTCATGATGAACCTGCAGACCGTTGACGCTTTTATTTCCACGTATGCTTCTGCTTCTGCCCACTTGGTGAAATATTCCGTCGCCGTGAGGATGAACGACTTCTGCTTCGTGAGGAGGTTCGAATCACCAAGAGGTCCGATGATGTCAAAAGCCCACATGGAAAAAGGCCATGGGGAGGACGTAGGATGGAGTGACGAAGCAGGAGAATGAATTTTGTCGGCGTGCAATTGGCATTTAACACACCTTCGAACATAGATATTCGAGCACGCTGGTGGTTCCGAGTGTCACAACTTTCATGCCGATCTGACAGCGCGGGCATAGGCGGGCGTCACCGGAGGCAAGTTCGCTGCGGTTTCCTTTCGCTCCGCAGTGCGAGCAGAACTTCGCTCCGGCGAACATCATTCCAAAGCACGATGGGCAAGTGACCGTCGCGAGAGCCGCGTTGCAAAATTCGCAGCGCGTCGCCTCAGACGAGGTGGCGGCGCCACACGACGGGCAACGAAGTATTTCAGCGGGCATAACGATCCGACTCCGAACGATGCTGCTCCGATCCTAATGATCTGGTTCGCGCCAGCCTATGGCGCTGATGGACAGGTGTTGCCATATGCTTACGTTTGCGAAGTGCTATCCGCCCGAATCCCTGGATATCAATCGTCGAAATCCTCAGAAATGAGTAGTCAGTTTCACCCGAAACGTGCGCCCGTCCTGCTGAATCGCATCCTCCGGATCTTCCGGCCGCCCAGGATTGAAATATTTTTTATCCAATAGATTGTAGACACTCGCCGATACATCTAGGTGCTTCCCAAACGCGTGCCCCAGCGCCGTCGCATTGAACACGCCAAATCCACTGATCGTATTTCCGGCCAGCGTCTCTACCGAGCTTGTGTACTGCGCATCCACGCTCGCAAATAATCGCTGCCGTATCACCGGCACCGACACGCTGAGTTTGCCAAGATGCCTCGGTGAGTTGGGCAGCGTCTCCAGCGGTGGTGGCTGTTGCGCGACGGTGTAACTGTAGCTCGCCGTCCCTTGCAGCCCGCCCGCCAGCCGCGCGTTGAGCTCGACTTCCGTGCCCGTCGCATTCACGTGCTGTGAGTTCAAATAAACCTCATTCCCATCCGCGGGATTCGTTTCAATCGTGATCAAATTCTCGATCCAGCTGTGAAAGACGTCGCCGGTCAGCGTCACCCGCTCGCCCAGTGATTGCTCCACCACGCCCTCCACATTTCGAATCGTCTCCGGCTTCAACGAAAAATTATTGTCGAAGCTTCCAAAATCGGGCGTCACTTCAATCGGCTCGGGGAAAGAAGAAGTGCCCGAACTTTCAGAGACTGCGCGCAATGTGCCACCCGGGCTCGATCGGATTGTCCGTCACTGTCTGGAAAAGCAGCCAGCGCAACGATTCCAATCGGCAGGCGATCTGGCATTCGATCTCGAAGCTTTGACGGAGCTTTCGGCAGGCGGAAAATCGGGCGCGCAGGCAGTGGTGGAGCAGGCCGACGCTGCCGCTTCGCGGTTTCGATTCGGACTGATCGGCGCTGGCGTGGCCGTCGCTGCCGGGCTGCTGGCGTTGGGTTGGTGGCTGGGCCGAGGACAAGGCACATCCGCTCCGCCGGAATATCAGCAGATTACATTTCGCACCGGATCGATCGGAAACGCCCGCTTCACTCCCGACGGCAGCATCGTCTATACCGCGGCGTGGGACGGCGGCGACGACCAGCTCTATCTGGCGCGCACCGATGACAACGGCGCGCGTGACTTGGGCCTGAAAAACGCCGACCTGCTTTCCGTCTCGAAAAGTGGAGAACTTGCAATCCGTCTGAACACGGCTTTCTCCGGCGGCTTCGCCCGCCTCGGAACGCTTGCCCGCGTTCCTCTCAACGGCGGAACTCCGCGTGAACTTCTCGACAACGTGCAGGATGCCAAATGGGCGCCTGACGGCGAAAACATGGTCATCGTTCGCTTCGCGCGCGAGACCTCCCATTGGCGCCTGGAATATCCGGTCGGCCACGTTCTTCTCGACGGCATCAACTGGATCAGCGATCCGGCAATTTCTCCCGACGGCAAATGGATCGCATTTTCCGATCACGAGAATACCGACGGCGACGACGAAGGATCCGTGGCAGTCGTCGACATGGCCGGACACGAGAAGAAACTGTCCTCGGGCTTCGTCTCCATCGAAGGCGTGCAATGGTCTCCGTCGGGCGACGAGGTATGGTTTACCGCGACGCGCAGCGGTAGCGCCACAAATCTTCACGGTGTGACCTTGTCTGGCAGAGAACGCCGTATCACGAACGTGCCCGGAGGCATGTGGCTCGAGGATATGCGCAATGGCACGGCGCTGATGGACAGATTAATCCGGAAGGAATAACCCTCTTATTGTCTATCCCTCTATCAAAGTGGGGCAGAGTTGGGCCATCCAACTCTTGCCCCCCTAGTAGGAAAATAAACTCTCGCGTGCTTATGCAGTCTTTCTATTTGAATTGGTATAAACCTATAGCTTGATTTACTGCATATGCCTGTGCTTCTATTGATCGCTTACATGGTGCAGACTGAATAAATTTCTTGGAGTTGAATTTCTTGGAGTTGTTCAATTTCTGGTCCCATTGATTGTTCAACACCTCCATCTTTGTCTTCCATGAGCTCCCTGTTTTATGACTTATTGACTGCAGTTACAGCGCCATCATCAAAGCCAATTCCCTCATTGGGAATGCTAGTTTCATTGAACTTAACATGAACAGAAGTTTTCATGACAAAGGTTCTCTTGTTAAACACACGATATGCAGATGATGATGAGTTTAATGAACAATTAACAAAAAATCACTTCATTAGATTTAGAAAAACAAAATTTATCAATTTCTTCTCTACCATTTAACATGATGAAGTATCGACATCCAAACGGCGAAGATGATCTATGTTTGGTTTATGTCGTTTAAACAACTCGTACGAGGTCTTCTTCGAGTATTGGCCTGGTTAAAGCTCCATTTGCTGCGTAGCAAACTGTGTTGGATACTTTAGCTCAGAAATATCTTGACAAATTAATTATTCTCCCAAAGAATTGTTTAAAAGGTTGTACATAATATATTTTGCAGTGAATAAGCGATTGTTTAAATAATCTTTGAGCCATTGTCTCACCAAAATTATTTATTTTTTTAATAAAAATTTCACATAAAAATAAAATGAATCTTACGCTTATTTTAAACAAAAGCATGTCCACCTCCCTTCAGGGTGTACCAGCTGAAATTTCATATGATAAATTTGTAACACAATTCTTTCATCACATGTGTGTTTGATATTCATATCCTTTCTTTTCTCTTCTAGAACACAGTAGCAAACAATTATGCCAAAGTTCATATAGGTATTATATCAAAAAATAAACATTTTAGCCTTCCGCTCCTGATGAAAGTTGCGGGGATCCCGTTTGACGAGGTTCATATCCGGCTCAGGCAGGATGACACCAAAGCGCAAATTCTCGTCCATTCCCCGTCCGGTCAGGTGCCTGCCCTCAAATGGCGCGGTGAGGTCATTTCGGATTCACTCGCCATCTGCGAAACGATCGCCGATCTCTATCCTGAAAAGTCGCTCTGGCCTGCCGACCCGCTGGCGCGCGCTTATGCTCGCAGTGCGGCGGCACAAATGCATTCGGGCTTTGTTGACCTGCGCCGCGACATGCCGATGGATATTCTTGGCCGTTACCCCGGAGAGGGCCAGACGGAAACGGCACTGGCCGCCGCGCGCCGCGTCCTCGACATCTGGCGTGATGCGCGTATCCGCTTCGGGCGCAAAGCCTCCAATGATCAGGGCTTTCTCTTCGGCGGCTTCTCGGTGGCCGACGCCATGTATGCGCCTGTTGTGAGCCGCCTGCACACTTATGCAACTGACCTGCGTGCTATCGGCGACAATGAAGAGCCACAGGATATTGCGCGTGCTTATATGTCGACGATCCTCGGGCTTCCCGCCTTTGCCGAATGGACGGAAGGGGCCAAAGCCGAGATGGCGGCCCGCGGTTAATGCCCCGCATGTTCGGCTCGTTCGTTGAAAGCTGCGGATTTCTGCCGGAGTTATAATTAATCTTTTCTTGATGGATCACAGGCACAATCCGTTTAGGACTTTATCCGCCCCTTGAGGGACGTTTCGGATTGATGCTCGCTATGCGTACCAACACCGCCCATGTACCGACTTCCGCCGCCCCGCACACTTTGCGTGCGCGGCTGCTTGTTGCAACCGCCCTTGCGAGCACGCTCATGCTTGCATCCTGCGCGACGACAGGAGGCGCGGCAAAGGCACCGACTGCCGCGCAATCAGCCCCGTCGTCACAGCAGGCTGCCACTCCGCAGACGCCGGACCCGCAAGACGATAGCGCGATCCGCAAAGCCGCCGGAACGGCAACCAAAGCGCAAGACTATGTCGCAGCGGCGGCCTATTGGGGCAGCCTCTCAACCCGCTGTTCCAGATCTCGTACGCGCACCACGCGACGGGCGAGGAAGCGGCGAGCGTCGCGCGGTTCGCGACGCAGTTCGACCTCGACATCGACACGTTCGAGCGCGGCGCCTCGCTCACGCTCGCACTGTCGTATCGCGCCGGGCTGTTCGAGGACTGGGGGATCGAAGCGCTCGCGCGCCAGCTCGCGTGCTTCCTGCGCGCGGCCGCGCGCGCGCCCGAGCTGCCGATCGCGCAGCTCGCGCTGATGGACGCCGACGAGCTCGGCCGCTCGGTCGACCGCGCCAACGCCCACGAGCGTGACACGTCGGCGCTCACGCTCGGCGAGCTGTTCGAAGCGCAGGTCGATCGCACGCCCGGCGCGAGCGCGCTCGTGCTCGGCGCGGACCGGCTCACGTACCGGCAGCTCGACGAGCGCGCGAACCGGATCGCGGCGGTGCTGCGCGAGCACGGCGTCGGCCCGGACCGCGTCGTCGGCGTCGCGCTCGAGCGCTCGTTCGATCAGGTCGCCGCGATCCTCGGCGTGATCAAGGCGGGCGGCGCGTGGGTGCCGCTCGATCCGTCGCTGCCGCGCAGCCTCGACGCGGTGATCCGCACCGCGCTCGCGAAGACGCAGCAGGACCGCTATCCGAGCGCGGCCGCGATGGCCGACGCCCTCGCGCTCGCGGCCCGCGACCTCAATTGATGACGATCTGCTTGAGATCGAGGCCGCCGGCGAACATGTACGACACGGCGTCGCTGTAGCCGTAGACCTCGACGCCGCAGCCCTGCGGGCACGTGATCTTGTGCTGGCCGGCGCTGACCGGGACGCGCGCGCCCACGAGCGGCTCCGCGGCCACCGACGACGGCGCAGGCGATGCACCGCCACTTCAATGGCCGTGTCGGACAGGGCTTCGCCGGCGCGCGACAGGCTGCTTGCGATCAGGTCCTTGTTGACCACCCGGCCAGCGCGCAGCGCCAGCAGTTCCAGCAGCGCGAATTCACGGGCGGTCAGGTCCACCGGCGTGCCGGAGAGCATGATCCGCGGCTGGCCCATGGTGAGCCTACCCCCATCTCTCTCTCTCTCTCTCTCTCTCTCTCTCTCTCTCTCACACACACACAGTCAGTGAGTCAGGTGCTCTCTTTCATGGGCATCCCTGTGGTTAATGCACCCCACAGCTCTTAGAATCCTAAACGAAACTGACCCATCCGATGATGCTTACCTCTGACTGCTGATTGCAATTTTAATTTCACAAGAATCTGCATAGCATTCACGAATGACATGCGCTCTTCTCATCTCAGCACAGCAATCCAATTACCAGAGATAAACAACCCTTTGATGCAACAGGGTCCCCATGAGAGAGAATTTTCTCAGACCGTGAAAGTGGTTTCCACTCCTTCCAGGCACAAAGTCGCTTTGACAGTAAAGACCTACCCTGGACGGGGAATCCAAACTGGCCGATCCTGCTGCATCGTAGTTCTTACCGTATTAGCTTATGTTCCATCATCATTGCCGAGACTACCCTCTGCAGAAGGTGTAATACAGAGTAATAAGAATAACTACTGCTGTCTGAGGCCCTTGAACTTGAAGGCCACTCCAAAAGTCCCAAGTATCAACAATAGAAACCCTTCAAATTTAAGTGACAAAGAGGATAATTGTCTCCCCAAAAGTCTACATTTTGTGGCTTCTGTAACCAATCAGGCTAACAAAAGTAGACTCTGAAATGCCTCATTTAACCTGAGCAGTTCAATTCCGAGGCTCATGTTATGCATTCCTTTCATAACCAGTACACTTTGGACTGTGATTGTGCACTGCACTACAAGTTCTCATTTTTCACATAAACACTATATTCAAAATTTCAAATGACTGCCCATTCTTCTGCATTCAGTTTATTTTGCATCAACATCATGGGTTGCACTTACGGATGTTATATGGTTAGGACATTGAAATTTGAGGTGTCGACAAAGATGCGTAATTTTTCAAATCACCAAATTCTATGCAATTTTTTTCTCATGATTCTACATAATTGTTAAAAATAAACAGTGTATCGGGACACCATCATGACAACAATCGGACAATAATATTAGCAAGGCAAACCATAGCAAACCGCAGGCGCTGCTCGCGCAGAAGGACCAGCAGATCGAGGCCATGGCGCCCGCCGCCGAGGCGTGGACCAACCTCGCATCGACTGACGGCGACCACTCGCTGCGCGACGCCGCCCAGATCCTCGACCGCGACCCGCGGATCAGCACCGGCCAGAACCGGCTCGGCGCCTACCTGCGGGAGATCGGCTGGGTGGACCGCAAGGGCATCCCGTACCAGCGGCACGTCGACCTGGGCCGCATCCGGTCCCGGATCCGCTACTACGACAACCCGCGCACCGGCGAGCGGACGCTGGCCGACCCGCAGATCCGGCTCACGGCGAAGGGCGTCGAGACGCTCCGGTCGCTGATGACGGCCGGGTCGGAGGTGGCCCGATGAGCGCCGCCACCTTCGACGCCGTCGCCCTGCTTATCGACACCTGGCGCGCGGACATCGACGCCGAGCGCCTGATCACCGAGACCGAGTCGTACCTGAGGAGCCGCGCATGAGCGCCACGACCACCGACCCCATCGCCCTTCCGCGCGGCGAGGCCGCTGCCCTGGTCGGCCTGTCCGACAAGGAGCTGAAGCGGGCCATCGACGACGGCGAGCTCCTCGCCCGGTGGCGGGGCCGCAAGTGCCTCGTCGACTACCAGGACCTGCGGGCGTGGTTCGACGCGCTCCCGCCGCACGCACCCGTCGCCTGAGCGGTTCTCAGGCAAGACAACGCCGCCGCGTCCACGGATGTGAGCCCACGGAACGCGACGGCGCAGCCGAAGGGAAGTATCCCATGAACCAGCACCACACCGACCCCACCGGCCCCCTCACCGGCGAGCTCGGCTTCCACCCGGGCGAGCCGCACGAGGGCCCGGTCCCGCAGCGCTTCGCCGGCTCGACCCTCCCGGCGAACGAGGACACGGCGGCTGCCGTCGCGTCCCGGGGCCAGCGTCACGTCGAGCTGGACGGGGGCGACCGATGAGCGCCCGGCCGGCCGACCGCGTGCAGCGCGGCGTCATGGCGTCCCTGCTGGCCCTGACCGGCGTCGTCGTCGGCTACGGCCTGCACGACGCGATTGCACACCCAATTGAACAAGGACGTAAATACAAGCCAAAGGACATAAAGGTAAAATAAAATACTAGTGTCCCACATACATAAAACTCAATGCTCGGGCGGGGACTCCATGCGGTCGCCCAACCATAGAGAGGTCGAAGTCGCTCGAGTCGTGCTGCGTGTCTGATATCGGCGACTGGCTCTCGTGTCCTCACCAAAGAACCCCCCCTCCCACCAGCGATGAGATGGAGGGCGGAGAGAGGTGAGGAGGGAGCTTGAAGAGCTACCCCCCGAGGTGATGAGACAGAGGGCAGAAGGAGGAGGGGAGGAGGAAGAGAGAAAGTGGGACAAGGGGACGTTGTCGGATGCCCCCATCCGTCCTCCGACGCTTCTATCTTCCTCCGAAGGTAGCGTTGGCCGTCTAGCAGTATGAAGGTGACATGCTCCAGCATGACGGACCCTCTTACTGGCCGTTCGCCAACTGACAGACCCTCTTTTAAGTCAGAGTAGCAGGACCCTCCTCTCTCCTATCGTCTGCATCTTCATCCTCTGAAACGTCTTCCATGCTTCACCAAGACTAACAGCACAACACTTCACGGAGAGGAGAAACTACAGAGATAGCCTTAAGCGGTGAAGAGAGGAGGAAACGCCCGTCGGAGTCATTTATAGGCCGAAGGGGAGCTGTTGTCTTCAAAGATTTTTCCCTCGAAGAATCGCGAAAGGCAGAAACCCTTTTCCCTAAGACGGTTACCTCGTTTTCCACCAACACCCCTTCGATGGGAACACGCGAAGTGGCAAGTCATTTAAAGCATGGGAGATGGACAGGCGACAGCGCCACGCCAACCAATCGACACGCAAGATATCCGCAGAAAGAATCGCCGCCTTTCCAACAACTACAAGTACAGCAGTCAAATTACACCAAAGGCGGTAAAGAATAGTCAATTCAGCATTTACTATTACCAAAACTTGTGGACGCAAGGAAAGTTTTACAGGGTCATGCTAAAGAAAAGAAAAGAAAAAGGTAAAAAGGTACATTAGGCCTCAGGCCCACTACGAAGCTTGGTGGATGAAGGATCCTCAGCAGTAAGCGATTCGCCCCCCGTACCCTCGGTGACGATCGGTCCAGACATTGACCCCACCAGTGTGGGAACTGTCTCGATCGTGTGCCCTCCCGAGACCGCCGGAGTTGGCGATCGCTCGGATGAAACAGAGGCACCCTGACTTCCGCCTTCGCTCGGTGACTAAACGAAAGAATCAGTGGTATCTTTGTCCGAGTCATAGCAGTACCCGGAAGGAAAATCGAGCTCTCCATGCGCTTGTTCATAGGCCAAAGCGATCGCTCTACGGTAGCCTTGGGAAAAACACTTCTGTAGGCCCTAACGATAACCCGGCTCGTAGTAAGCAAAGGCAGCCTGCTGGAGCACCACCTGGTAACTCTCCGAGCTTTTGTATTGCTCGAGCGCTTCCAACCCAGCCAGCTCTGCCTTCACCTCGAGCTCGGTTGCCTTCCATTCCGCTTTGGACTGCCTCTACTCGACTTCAGCTCACGCGACTTCGGCCTCCGCCCGCTGTCGCTCGGCCTCTCGGACCCGGCCCTCAAGCTCTTCACGCTTGGTCTTCCATTGCTCTTCACGCTCGGCCTGAACTTTGTGCTCTGCGTCCAGAAGCCTATTTTTCAGCCCCACCATATAGCGGGCATGGCTCAGCTACTCGGTCGCCTCCTGAGCATCTTTCTGGCTCAACTCTACTTGTGCCTTGAGCAAAGCTGCCTCCCGCTGGAAGACCTCAATGTCGACAGTTAAGCGTTCAGTCTTCCGGTCGGACACACCGCGGGCCCAAGATAGAGATTCCCACTCTGACTCTAACCGAGGATACAAATCGGCCATCTCAGCCCCTAGCTGGGCCACAATCAAGCTGCCCTCCATGACTCGTTCGAGAACCATGGAAGGGGAGCTACGTCCGAGGTCTCCTCGAATCACCTCCGACGTTGCAGAACGGCATCTACGATACAGGGAGGCCCGGACGACGAAGGCTCCCTCTACGGGAGGGAAGGTCCTGTCTGGGACAGTCAGGATTGAGGCATCCTCCCTGAGTACCCCCACTTCTGGGGCCCCACCGGTTGGCTTGGAGCGGACCTCCTCGCCTTGCGCATCCACAGCCTCGGTCGGCTGGGATGGGGTTGCCGCACCTTGTAACCCCTCCACCTCGACTGGCTCAGATCGAGCTCCGCCATCCTATGCCCCATCAGCCTCAATAGGCACCCTAGCGTCAGCCACCCCTGCCTAGAACACATCCACCTTGGTCATGACTCCTCCTACCGCGACGGCCCCCTCTGAATCGACAGTCGAGAGAGCCAGCTGCGTGCCCTCTTCAACGGGGCGAGCAGTCGCTGCCTTTCTCGCCCTCTTCCTGATGTGGGATAGACTGAGGGACCGACTCTAAGAGATGCAAACCTCAGACTCTAGATGGAGACGTGACCAGCAACACTTGGACACTAGAGACACCTTGGCTTGACACTATGAGTTCCTATGGGCTATACATCACTAACAGAAATGCAAGCTCACTCGTCGTCCCAAGCGAGGGATAGCGTGGATCCGCGTGGTTAAGAAACCGGTAGAGTCAAGGGTGGTCGACTCACTTCCGTGCTCGGATCGAGTTACGAGATGGGTCACTCTCTCGCTAATAGTGGTGACATGTACTCACGGGCTAGGATCCTATCGCGCTCACAGTGGCATATGACCTTATACTAGATAAGCAAAATAACACCAAGAAGTTAGACCGTTACCTCCAAGCTCCCGGCGTGGGGAAGACGACCCCAGCCAAATCCGTACTCCCAGTTAACAAATTTTATAGCGGTACAAATATTTTGACCCACTCCACACAGGGAGGTAACAGGTCACAAGTGGGGCCCGGGAATAACGGGAAGTGGGTTGACGGGCAGCATCTTGATGTCGCTCCGTCGTTGCCGAATCCCACATTTTAGTGCTGTCCGGATGGCGCGATCTATGGGTCCATGGGGCCCACGTGCCACTCTGCCCTCCGGGTCTGATGGGGTGGGTCCCACTGTGATGGAGACCCCTGGTGGCACACCTCCCTGGAAGGCGATCGTGTGGGAACGTCGATCAGAGGCCGGGCGGCTCCAATCTTCAAGACTTGGAGTTGCTTCCCACGGATCTGTAGGTTCTATTTTCAGGCATGTGATCTAGCGAGATCTGCTACTGCGAGCCTCTACGCCTCAGGTTAATGGCGCTCCCACTCTTCCGGTTCGATCCCGCCGAGCACGAAGCGCGCGATGCCGACCTTCGCCGCCTCGGCGATAAGCGAGGGCAGCGCCGCCTCGATTCGGGGATCGGTTAAATGGAGATGGGCATCGATCCAGTTCGACATCATCTCGCGAATACACGATTTTAAGCCGTTTTTCGCGTCTTTTTCGACACACGGGACTCGGTGACCTCCGGCGAATCGCGACGCCCGTCTCGATCTTAGACAGCGTGTCCGAAAAAACACGGGAGGTTTTCGCGGGGTTAGCGCCGGGTCCGCTGGCATTCCCCTTGAACTATCTCAGGGCATGGGAACGCTGAAAAAGGTCTTCGATTTTATGATCATCGTCACCGTCGTCGGAGGGATTCCTTCCGTCGCCGATGCCTCGAAATCCTCGAACCACACGCGCATCGCGCACGCCAAGGAGCTCCTCGGCGGACGCTATAAGCGCAGCGTGGTCCGCAAGGGCGAATCGGTCCCCGACATCACCGAATTCGTCGAGGCGATGACCTCCGAATGGCTTCCGGGAAAATTCGCGAAGCGCTCGCGCAGCCTCGCGATGGCGATCGTCCGCGAATCCGACAAGCACGGCTTCGATCCGATCTTCATCCTCGCCCTCATCCAGAACGAATCCCGTTTCGATCCGGAAATGCGCGGTACCCACACCGAAATCGGCCTGATGCAGATCAAGCCGACGACCGCGAAGTGGATCGCGAAGAAGGCGCACATCAAGTACAAGGGCGACAAGTCGCTCCTCGACCCGGTCCAGAACGTTCGCATCGGGATCGCCTTCATGGCGCTCCTCCGCGACCAGTTCGACTCGCATAGCCCGCTCTACATCTCGGCCTACAACATGGGCGCCCGCCGCGTCCGCGAGATCGTCGCCGACGACGGCATGCCGAAGGACTACGTCCAAGCCGTCATGAAGCGCTACCTCGCGATCTACTCGGCTTTCGCCCACGAAGACGCGAACGACGTCGACGGTCTCTCCGAGTCCGCCGCGAAGGTTGTAATTTTTACTGCAAAATAGTGATGGGATTTGCAAACGAAAGTAGTATGTGGCAAATTTTTAGCTAGCAAGATTTATTTCCCAAATCTACGTCATTTTAAAGACATAATTATGGCGAAAAACATCTTTCATAACGGCATTTGCGACGGATTCATTTTCCCCGTTGCCAATTTTCAGCTACTAAATTTATTTCCCAAATTTACAACGATTTAGAGACTAATTCACAAATTTTGCGCTGTTTTAAAGATAGATGAATGATGTATTTGTGACGGATTTGCATACTTTGCGACGGACACGTGATGGACATATTCCACCTCAAATAATAGTTGATTAAATTAAGATAACAAATTAATTACATTTGTCAAATCATCGGTAGGTATCACCAAGGTAACATACAGTTTGTTTAAATTATGATTTCATGACACTTTTATCTCAATGTAATTTTGACATGTAAATTATGATATATTGAAGTGTTTTATCTCAATGTAATTTTCACACATAAATTTTGATATATTGAACTAGTCTTTACAATATTGATCAAATCTTCCTTAGGGTTTCTGTACCCAAAAAGAAGAAGAGGAAGCTGATGAGACCAGGGGAAACTAGCTTCTTCTTGTAAGTTTTCGATCAGAGAAGCAGTGAAAGGGCCATGAAAGTTCATGTGCATATTATCGTCGGTGTTCAAAATTGAATAATAAACAGAAAATCTCACGGTAGGAAGAACAATTCTTTACCTTTGTAAGGTTGAGAAACTTTCAAAATCGTGGAGACAAACAAGTAGTGGATGTTAGAGTTGCAAGTCATTCAGGTGTATAGTCTCTAGATGTATCCACACGAGCACCAAATGTAGATGAAATCTCCTTTGCAATCACTAGACGCCGTCTAGATCTCAATTCCACCATCCACATGAAGAGGAGAGAGAGATAAGGGGCACTCTCCTAGGAGAGAGAAAGGAGAGGAAGGGGGCATCCAGGGATAACCAGAGGAGTTTGCCCCAAGGTTTAGTACTTCAGTGTATATTTATAGACTTCTGACATTTTTCCGTGCCGCCGTTATAGGCGCTGGGCTGGTCTTCGACATAGGGCGTCGCCGAGTGATAGGGCACGACGCGCTGGTAGCCGTCGCGCTGCTGCGACGAGATCGTGATCGACGAGAGCAGATTGTCGGTGATCGGAATATCCGCCGTCGCGGCGCCGGTATCGACGTTCGCGAACGCGCTCTTCATCCTCACCACGGTGATGTCGCACGCCAAGCCCGACATGGCGGTGTGCGACGCCGGCGCCGAGGCCAGCACGGCGTCGAGATCGCGCATCGCATCCTCGTAGCGGCCGAGGCGGTAGGAGACGAGCGCGCGGCTGTCGAGAATAGCATAGGGATTGCTGCTGGTCTCCAGCGCTGATGTGCAGTCCCCCGCGGCGGATTCGACATCGACCTGCCGCGTACCCTTGATCCAGCAGCGCAGGTTGAGCAGCGTCGGCGTGCCGGGCCGGTCGGCCATCAGCGTCTCGACCAGCTTGAGCGCTTCCGCCGGGTCGCCATAGCGGCCGATCGGAATCGTAGCAGCGCTTTCATCGGCCACCTTGTCGACCGTCCTGTTTTCGCGTTTGGCGCGCGCTTCGTCCAACTGGCGAATGCGCTGCTGCTCTGCCGTCAGCGGGGTGTTGTTGTACTGGCCACCGTTACTCACGCTGCCTCCTCGCGGATTCTCGCGGCGCACCTGTCGACGACTCTCTGCACCTTGACGCATACCTGGTCGACTCGCTGTCGCGACACGCCATAGTCCGCGCCGATTGCAGCGAGGCGCTCCCCGTCGAGCACCCGGCGCCTCCAAATCTCCACGCTCCTCTCTGCCGACACTCGACTCTCCCGACGCCCCCCCAGCCGAGCAAGCGTCGCCGTCACCTCCTCAGTGACGCGCGCCATCAGCGCATGCGAGTCGAGCGCAGCGTCCATGTCCACGGCGTCGGCCACAAGGAGGTCGCCATACGTGACGTTGTCGCCACCGCGCATGTCCTGGATTCGCATGTCGAGGCTCCAGTTTTCGAGCAGGTTGCGCGCCCGCTCGCTCTGGTGGACGACTCTCGCGCAGTCCTTTCCCGCAACGTCACGAAGTACAGCACCGATCAGACCATGATGGCGCGTACCAATGACGTCATCTGGCGTCCGCAGCCCTATATCTCGCAGTCGTTCGATGGCATGGACCAGACGAACAACTTCGGCGCCTATACCCAGCTCTCGGTTCCCGCGACGATCGGCTACAAGAAGTCGGTTCCGTGGATCATGGACGCGATCGAGCTTCGCGATGCACTTCAGGAAAAGCGGCTCGGCGACAGCGCCAAGCAGAAGCTGGCGTCGGACATCAACATCGCCATCATGAACGTGGCGTCGGCGCAGGGCACGCTGGTCGTTCCGATCAGCACCTCGGCCGGCACCTATGACAATGTGGCGCTGTGCGACAGCATCATGAACGAGCAGGGCGTCATGCCCAATGATCGCTATCTCGCGCTGTCGAGCCGCGATTATAACGGCATGGCGAGCAATCTGCAGGTCGCCTCTCGTTCGTTCGGCAACAAGAAGTCGGACAATGCTTATGAGCGCTCCTATGTCGGCCCGGTCGCATCGTTCGAAACCTACAAGCTCGACTATGCCAACCGCATTGCGGCAGCAGCCGGTGGCGCGACCAACATCGACACCACGGCAGGCGCGGGCAACTATTATGTCCCGCTGGGCACCTCGACCGCATCGACTGGCGAGGTTTCGAACGTCGACAACCGCTATCAGACGGTCACGGTCGACGACACCGTTGGCATTGCTGCCGGCGATGCCTTCACGGTCGCGGGAATCGAGGCGGTGCATCACATCACCAAGCTCTCGACCGGCCAGCTCAAGACCTTCCGCGTGATCTCGGTCACGAACGGAACGCAGATGGTGATCAGCCCGCCGATCATCTCGAACCAGGGCGGTTCGGATGCGGAGGCGCAGTATCAGAACGTGATCGTCACGCCTGATGCCTCGGCCGATTTCACCTGGTTGAACATCCACGCGGCGAACATCAACCCGTTCTGGCGCAAGGATGCGCTGGAGATTCTGCCCGGCCGCTATGCCGTGCCGGAAGACGCGGGCGCGGCTGTCGTTCGATGTTGAGGAGCTCGCCGACCACGCCATGGTGGACCTAAGGAGGCTCACGGACTCTCGCGACTGTGCAACTACTCGCAGACCAGGAGAAGGAGGAGAGGAGAGGACACGCACGTGACTTGTTTTTTTAGAGGGAGATTATAACGAGATTAGATTATTTCTTTAAAAATTGGAGAGATCTTATTAAACATGTTTAAGTGAGTTTCTTATTCATATTTTTTAAATTCAAAAAAAAGAGTGAAAAAAAAGAGTAACCAAACACTCTCTAAAGCCCCTAACCCTACATACTAAAACCACAAAAAAGTCATGACCCCACAATGCAGATTTGACGAGGACCCCATTCTCCCTTGTTGGGTTTTGTGAAACCTCAAGTGGGCCTCAGCACTCGTTAAATGCCACCTGTATATTCCTTTTTCTCGTTCATCAAACATTATTATAAGCGTTACATATCCGTTTGTTTACTTCAAATGTGAACACTCTATTAGATTGGAATATGCATATTTCATCCCATCCGAAATATATATCCACAAGACTCAGATCACTCAACTTGGACCCATGACTTTAGAGTGAAGACTGGTGGAGCTGTACAGAGTTGAGAGACTACGAGTCGCCGTTGATCCCTTTTGCTTCAAGATCCCCGAACGTAGCTTGTGCTGCAGGGCAAGGCCAATGGAACTGCCTTTGCAGGTGGGCTGGAGTCGCGGCAAGCGTACATACCCAAGGCAGTCACCATCCACTTTTCAAAGATCTTCCCCTCCCACTGTTGTTGATTCATGTAACTCAGCGGCCAATGACCAACCATGACGAGGAGGTCGCGGGGTTCGAGTCTCACTTTCTCGACGTGTGGGAACAAGGCTGACTCTCGCTCACATCGTAGGCGGTCATTTTAGATCCCCCATTTTTGTATTCCTAGAACTTTTAATCACTAGGTAAGTAGTCAAAAAAAAAATTCACATTTATATTTATTATAAACTTTTTCCACATAAATTTAATTTAGATGGTTAGAATCTTTTGATAACCTATCTCAAAAGAAAAATAACTTATGACGCCCACTCCTCCGGTGAAAGTAGTATACGAAGGCCAGCTTTCCTGGGCTTCATACAGTCCGCCGCGAACGTTTACCGAAGAATGAACAAAACCTATAAGCGGGGTAAAGAACACGGAGCGGGAATGAAGTCGGGCCAAAGCCGTACTCCCTGCATCAACCTGCCCGCCGCAATGATTATAGGCAAAGACCAGCTTCCGTAAAGCCTTTTCGGTGTAATCCACCTCGATCTTTGGTTTTGCCAACGAAGGGCAATCAGCTACCCAACGAGCCAATTGGTATTGGTAGGTATCCTGCCGCTCTACCGCCCTGGCCCCATCCTGCTCGACGACAGCCGTCCGGATCTCCAGCAACTGCGTCACTTCGCTACCTCGCTGAATATAGAAATAGGAGATATCGTTATGATCCCGGTAAGAATAGAGATTGAGTCGGCCATCCGTTACGAGCCGCAGGAAGGTGGTCGTATCATGAGGTGCAGGCAGTTGCTCCACCTGAGAGACATCTACAATGCCATCGGCATAAGGCATCACATGAACGCGAAAGCTCCTGTAAGTCTCACCGGCAGTAAAAAATGCGTTGATCTCGCCGGGGTGGTATTCTGTCTTTACGCCGGAAACATCGACAAAAGTCACCGAACGCGGATTATTGATCCACTCCCGGTAATCGATCTGACCTTTCACTGTATCATCTTGACTCCGGACGATATAGCCACTTTGAAGGTTTTCCTGGGCGGAAGAGGCAAGGCTTACAAAGGTGAAGGCTACGCTAAGGGTTTTACGAAGGGTTAACATCACCCCAAGATCAGGGATTGGTAGAAAATATCCAAAGAATCGTTAAAATTTTGCCGCCTTGCATATCCCATGCCACCCCCCGGAAATCAAGGCAAGGTATAGTAGCAAACCCGGCAACGCGGCTCGTAGACGTTTTTTTCACCCAGCAATATTTGTCCGGCTAAAGCCTTCTTGCGGAACGAGTAGTTGGCAATATTTCCACATTTCACACAAATGGCATGTAACTTGGTTATGTAATCAGCTTTGGCGAGAGTCTCGGGGTTGCCAGCAGCGCAGGCAGGGACGGCATCGGTGCGCTGGAGCTGGTGCCGGCCGCGGACCGGGCGCTGTACGCGGCCAAGCAGGCCGGGCGCAACCGGGTGTTCAGAAGCGGACTGTGTCAGGACGGCGCGCTGGTGGCGCTGCCGCTCGCATGATAGTCGGCGAGCTGTCCCGGCCCGTGCCTGCGGGCATCGACGTGGCGCAGGTCGAAGCCTGCATGCTGCGCAGGCGGCCGCCATTGAATTTCCCGCCCCATATTGAACGCTGCTACGAGACTGATCGCGGCGCAGCGCGTTGCCAGCTGCTGTTGCGCATGAGCCTGATCGGTCTCGTCATCTACGCCGGGCTGGTGCTGTCGCTGCGGGCGATGTTCGCGGACGTCCTGCCGCTGATGGGGCGGGTCTTCGCCATCGCCGTGCCGCTGTTCGCGGCGCTGACCTGCGTGTTCCTGTTCCGGCCCGGGCGGGTGGTGCGTGAATTGAGCGTGGTGGGGCTGGTGATGACCGGCGTCGTCTGCATCAGTTACATGGGGATCCACACCACATCGCCGGACCGCTGGGTGATCCCGCAGATGTGGATCCTGCCCCTGCTGTACGTCACGGCGCTGCAGCGGCTGCGATTCATGTATGCGGTACTGGCCTGCGCACTGATGTATCCGGTCGATCTGTACCTGATGCGGCAGCTGCCGACGTACACGCCTGCGGTCTATGGCGCCGGCATCATGCTGTTCCGGCCGACCGAGGCGGCGCTCGATCTGCTCGGCGCGACCGCGCCTGAGCGAGGCGGGCGGCGCGTCGCGGCGCTCGAGCTCCGCCATGATCGTGCGCGGGTGGCCGGCGACGGTGTCGTCCATGTCCGGGTGGCGCTCGTAGTCGGCGTCGTGCAGCAGGCCGGTGACGCCCCACAGCTCCTCGTCGGCGCCGCCTGCCCCCGGCAACGGCGGCTCGCGGCGGGCGTAGGCGCGCATCGCCGTCTCGACCGCCCGGCAGTGGCGGCGCAGCGGCGCCGCCGCGACCCACTCGGTCAGAAGCGTCC
>JANBPO010008426.1:0-16852 GCA_024336825.1 Amorphophallus titanum | reverse complement strand
GCGCTGCTTCAGGGCCCGGGCATGGCGTCGCCAAAGGGTCAGGAAGGCTGGTTCCACGTGGAACAGCCCCCAATCCATGAAGCGGCGGCGGGATTCCGCAGCCCCCATCACCAGGGAATGGCTGCCTGGTTCGAAGGTCACCACGGCCAGCGGCCAGCGCTCCTACTGGCTGCGGCTGGAGACGGACGGCACCCTGTCCTACCTGTGGTCCACCAACGGCACGGGGTTCGCCGGCCAGGCCACCTCCACCGTCCCGGTGCCAATCACCGCCGGCCGGATCGTGGTGCGGGTCACGCACGACGTCAACAACGGCGCCGGCTCCAACACAGCCACGTTCTACTATGGGCCGACGATCGATGGTCCCTGGACGCAGCTTGGCTCCACGGTGGTCGGGGCCAGCGGCACCACGACCACCAGCATTTTCGCCGGCACCGCACCCCTCGAGGTCGGCTCGGTCAACGTCGGCACGTCCACGCTCACCGGCGTGGTTCACGCGGTCCAGGTGCACAACGGCATCAACGGCGTACCCGTCGCGTGGGCCTTCTTCCAGGAGCAGTTGGCGGGCACCACGTCGTTCGTCGACTACGCCGGGCGGACATGGACCGTCCACGGGTCAGCGGCAATCGTCTAGCTAGGCGGCGCAGCCGGCCTTGATGTGGGGCCACGCCTGCACCACGCTCGGACTGCCGTCGAAGAGGACGAACGCGGCCCGGTACAGGTCAGCGTTGCCGCTGCGCAGCCACGCGTCGGCGACCGCCTCGGCGGTGGCCGTGTCGACCGGCTCGCTCAGTTCGAGGTGCGAGATGAGCACGTCGCAGGCCGTGGCCGCGTCCATGCCCACGTTGGCCAGGGTCGGCCGTGGCGCGGGCAGCGCGACGGCGGCGACCAGGGCCAGCGCTACGCCAACGGCGGCGAACAGACGGGTCCGCATGAGCAGGGAGTGTCGCATGGATTCCTCCGGGTGGATAGCACCCGGCCCCCGGGCCTCGTAGGCAAGCCGGGGGCCGGTCGGTGCAGGAGTTAGGTCAGCGGCGCGGCGGCCTGAGCCAAAACGTGCCTCAGGGGCAGTCGCTGTCGGAAACCGACTTATAGCCCAAGAGCGTTTGCTCCGGTATGTCAACGAATTCGCATTTCGCTGGAATACGCGGCATGCCACCGACGGCCTGCGATTGAAGATATTCGCCCGCTGGGCCGAAGGTAAACGATTAATCTATCGTAAGGTCGCCCCAACTTTATGCGTTTTTTAAGTTTATAAGCCCGCACTTCTACATGGAACAAATGTTCCATATAAAGCTGCTGTTAGTTCTGTCATTATGCACTCGTAATCCAAGATCAACCAACCAAAAGAACACTTTTGTGCCACGGCTGAAGAGTTTGTCAAACTCGTTAGGTCAGGTTGCTGTGGGCCAAGGTTGTATTGCTAAACACGTTTGGCTGATTGCTCTCCAAAAAAAACAAACCAACAAAAAATGAAAAAAATAACTTCATTACTATTAGCAACGACGGTCTCCATACTGTTGCTCGCTGTGGCGCATTCAGTAAATGCGGGAGACATCCCAATCAATAACAACACCATGGTCTTTTCGGAATGGGATAATGGCGTCCCAGGCATGAACTATAGTCAAAATTATCAGGGCAATTACGCGGTTAACTGGAATTTTACTGGGGGCAATAACAATGGCGGCGATTTCACGATTGGTGCGGGTTGGGATGCTGCCATTAACGGTGTGGCACCTACATTCCCCTGGATCTCGATTGGCTACAACGCCGGTCAATGTGAAATACATGGCTTTGGACAGTTTGGTGCCTACGGATGGTTTGTAGCTGAAGGGTCGGTATGGACCGACACGGAGTTCTACATTACCGACATGTGTGATCATAGTCCGTCTGGTAATCCCACTCGTGGCACATGGCTCGGCACGGTTTATGCGGATGGAGATACTTACGACGTTTATCATTCCTATCCTGTTTACGATCAATATGGCAATCAAGAGTATGGTATCAACGGTCATCCGCTGGAGCAGTGGGTCGATGTCCGGCAACACAACCAAAGCACTGGAGTCAACAATACCATCTCTACTTGGATACACAGTGAAGGGAGAGAAAATCTGAAGGTACGATTACCAGAACAGAAAATAGTTTTCCAACAAGCAAACCAAAATAGATCAAACTGGCTCAAGCTTTTTGTGACTTGATTAAACTTTTATGAACTAGTTTCAACATTATAAAGAGCACCTTAGGATTCATTGTTCCTCCTATTACTCGTCCGACATCTCTTATCAACAGCCAGCCACATAGTTGGTAAACAAGAATTTGACTTACATATATAGGCATACTGAAACAGTGAACTTAGAAATGACTAGCCTGCCGCAGGGTCATAAAGCAAACGTTGAACTATAACTATGCGTATCAAAAATTATTTGCTCCAAAACAGAAATAACCTGTATACTTGACCTTCCTAGTCACTTCATTAATCTATCTGTTTCCGAACTATGGTTAGTGGACATTTTCAATCAGTTTATTGCATGGCTACTCCATATTCGTCCGATAATGTCAGATTGACTTCACAAAAAGCACACACCTGATTAATCAAACTCCAGTCTAAACCGACCAGGAATCCTTAAAGTGTATAGTAGTTTTGAGAAGGGTAAGAAGGCGAATCGACCTGCAGGACGTAGGGCCCTTCCAGCGCAACACCGTGCATGCCGCCCACATTCTCTGGCAGCACGCCACCACCGGAAAAATTCATATCCGAGAAGAGGAACTGTTCAAAGCAAAGCTTTGCCTTCCCGGCGTCGTCCAAGCCCTCAAAACCAATGGAAGAAGCAGACAGGAATGCGAGGCACGACTCCTGCCAGTCACTCCGCAGCCGCAGTCCGAGCCTCCGGAGGAAGCCGTCAACGGGGCCAGAGGGGGCCTCTCCGCCTCCGCCCTCGCCAATGCGTGCTCCGGCTGATGATCCGCCCGGACGGGGTTGTCCCCCATCTGCCGACGAGTGTTCCGGCGGCAGCGGAGGAGAGGGGGTGGAGAAGGCATCGGGGACGTCGGCGAAGTCCTCGTCGTCGTCGGAGATCTCGAGAGGGGCGTCTGAGGGCGGTGGTTGCGGCGGTGCGGTTGGAGAGGGGTTGGCGCTGGGACGGGTTACGATTAGAGTTTGGAGCTGTGGCGCTTCTTCTTCGTCGTCCTCGTCCTCGTCGTCGACGGGGAGACGCAGACGCCTTCTGCCCATTTCTCTCTGCTTCGCTCCTCGTGTTTGGTTTTCCTCCCACCTGGGGTCGAAGTATTTTGAAAGAGCTTTCCAGCGCCGCCGACCTCGCGACGATCCGACATCGGCACTGATCGCAGCAACGTTTCTCGTCAGGTCGCGCGCTGCCAAACAGCAGCTCTGGTTCGTGGACGACACCCGGCGAACATCCTCGGAGCGACCGCCTCGCCTCCCGTGAAGCCGAGCAGCATGCCTCCGCCCCCGGGACCGCCCAACCAGGAATCACCGACGATGCAGCAACCTCCCGGCTTCCCCGGGCCGCCAGCCAGGACGTGGGCCCCACGAGCGCGCGTGCTTGCCTTGTCAAAGCGACCCCGAGTGCTGCCCGTCAACCCGATCGCGTCACTCCCGGATCCCGTGTGTAGCCCCATACCTCCCTGCATGGAGTGGGCAGTAATTTATTTGCTATAATATTTGTGTAATAACTGTTCCGAGAGTACCAATTCGGCTGGGGTCATCTTCCCCACGTCGAGAGCATGGAGATATCGTATTCGCTCCTTACTTGGCACTTTGCTTCATTTCATATATACTTGTTATGTCGCTGCTAGAGAGCATGATAGGGTAATCTAGCTCGATATTTATTATTATTCACTGTTGCGAGCGAGAGAGCGTGACCGTCCCGTGACCCGATCTGGGCACCAGAGAGAGCTGACCACCCTAGCTCATTACCGATTTCTCAACCGTGCACGTCCGTACGCTTCCCTCGTTAGGGCCGACCGCGAGCTTGCTTAGAGTTTAGGTCAAGTCGTGGTCCATCCCGCATCACTTCAGGGTTTATCCACCTCCCAGAGTGGGGCCTCTATGCATGCATAACACACGCGTTTCTTCCTTTCAGCCAGCGCAGAGGAGATCGTAATTCCTGTGCCATCCCATGCTGCGGGCGAGATTACAGTTCCCGAGGCCACAGCTCTTACTGAGGAGGCCAGCCACGAGCCGCCTCCTACCGTAGACGTCAAAGAGGGTAACCATCTATGTCACCCTAAATACCTTCCTTGATCTTTCGGGGACTCTCTGGCTCCAACTCGATCTGAATCTTATTTTGATTGGCAGGTCCTGACACAGTCACCGAACCAAAGGTGCGCTTTGGAGTTCGCCCAGAGGAGCGCGTCTACGTGAGGAGGAGGCTAAGGTCTGGGACCTCCCCGTCGCCATGCTCGCGCGAGGAAGTGCCGGCTATCGACCTCGCAAGGGAGACTCCCGCGCAGGTGAGGGAAGTGCCTGCTCGGACCGCGTCCTCGTCGGGCGAGAAGGTGGATTATGATTATTCCTCTAACGAGGTGGTTTCAGGGGAAGGCGTGCCCGAGGAGTCCAGACCTCCTGAGTCGCCCCCTGCAAGTGTGAGTCTATTCGCTTAGGGCTTCCCCGCGTGACCATCCACTAATCTTGTGTCTGCTACTTGTTGACTTTCAAGAGCCGCCCCCAGCGGAGGTTGCAGAGGTCGTCGCCCCGGGCCTATCGGTCGGCAGACCAGAGGGAGTCCACCCGGGCCCAGACAAGCTGGGGTCTTTACTTGAAGTTATGCGGTGGGAGGCGACTGCAGAAACTTTTGGTACCCCTAAGTCGATGGACGAGCCTCTAGCGAAGGGGGAGATCATGCCCGAGGGTAGCATAGTCCCGGTGGTCGCGGTGAGCATGGGGACCTTTCAGCTCTCCCTTTGCCTTATTACAACTTCTGGGTGATTCGCCTCAGGCAATGGGTGACTAACCCTATCTTGTATATTCAGGAGGAGGTGGATCCCTCGGAAGCGCGAGCCGCCGGAGATTGCAAGGCTATCCTCAAGTGGAGGGAGCTTCTCAGTCCTGCGGGAGCGGATAGGCTGAGATCACTCTGGGGGCCAGAGGTGGAGCCACTGGTGTTGCTTCTGCAGTCAGGGGCTAGCCTGGAGCTGACGGTTCCCCTTCTGCGTCTTCCGATGCTCTTGACACTGGAGGAGACCCAACTGTTGCAGGGAATCCTGGTGAGCATTGCCATCCCCGGGGAGGAGGAAGCGCAAGCAGAAGGGGCCGCGGGTCTCCTGGCAATAACGTTTTAATTGTAGTTTTGAATCCTCTTCTTGATCAGAGCCAGTTGGGGAGTCTTGTTGACCTTCTCATCCTTGTCCTTTTCCTGATTCAAGTGCTAATTAATCACTATTCCATCTCTCTTTCGATTCATGGATTTTCCGTACGGCTATTAATTATGTATCCAGACCTGAACCAAAACCATGAACCTTAGACCTTACCTGTTTCTTAAGGTGTTATTTGGTGTGCTGTGATATGAGATAAACCAGCATAGTAGATTCGGTTATTTTTTGATGTTTAATCGATTGTGAAATACCGTTATCTGGCATGGTACCTTTTTTTTTCTCTAGTTTAGATTTTCAGTCCAAAATTATCACAGATTAAAAATCCAAAAGATTTAGGAAATATCAATCCGAATCTAAAATATTACAACACTTTATGATACGCCGAAGCCGAACTTTGCCATGCCGCATTGGATTGGTGTGCATCACACGTGCTAGAACGTGTCAGTCAAAAATTGATGCGGCGTTATAAATCCGATCTGATATCATTATTTTTAATAAAAATTATGATAAAAATTTTAAACAAAATATGTGTCTACGTGCTATTATATTGTATCATATTACGTCATACCATACCATCGTAGCATTGACACTCACTTGCATATATGGCGAACCTTGACCGAAGTTGCCTGAAATATAAATTGAGTGTTCGAGTCTTGGCCAGCCCACAAGTCTAAAGTCAGCCCAAAAATTTGTAAGCTGATTAAGGCGGTATTTTGGCACCATTTTCAAAGAAAGAAAAGGACTTTTTTCAATGCCAAAAATTTTGATTTAACAAAGCTGAAGGATTGTGGACTGCACATTTGTTAATTTGCTAAAAAAAAGAGGAACGAATACCAACAAACACGCTCAACTGGCCCCATAAAGTGTAGCTGGGTAAGCAATGGCGACATTTTTCTTTCCGAATTAGTCCCTCCCGTAAAATTAATTTTGAGAAGTAAGGGTTCAATGCATACTCAAGGTGTGAAGAGTTTTTAAATTTGTTTATTTTTTTTTCTAACTCTTGTGCTATTTATAGCCCTTGGAAATCGCACCCACACTAAAGGGCATTATTTTATGAATTGGCGCCTTAGGTTAGGGCGCCCTTTCCTTCTTGCTTACGGTTCTTATGCGTAAAGCCCATCTGAGTATACGTTACTTATGTGAAGGCCTCATTAGAATATAAGTTGTTTATATGTATGGGTTTGGGCCTTAACTGTTTATTTACTTTTAATTTATTTAGGATTTCCATTCCTTCAATTTATTAGGGTTGCTACGGTACCATTGACTCGTATTCAAGTAAAAAGAAGAGATATACAAGTATAATCATTGTCCCCTACGATCCCTACACAAAAACACCACACCTAGGTGGTGTGGCATTGGTTACACGTGGAATTTCTCGCCGTCCTATTCGTCGGACAGATATGCGTATTTACTCTTTTTCTTTGCCTATTTATTAATTCTGTGGTTTTATTTATCAGACAATTAGGGTTTGTGTACTGGACTTTTCTCCCCCGACCGGAGTCGGTGTTAATTTACATCGGACAAGTCCGAACACCTTCGATTAACTGCTAATCTTTTCTTACCCTTACGACCCATGCCTTTGGGCAGAGGGGAATCTCCATAATTTTTCCTCGAGTGGGGGTTACTTACAATTTTTCCTTCTTATGAGGACTTGATTATAATTCTCTCTTTTGTGAGGGCCTAAATCGTAATTTCTTGCATGACTAAGGCGTCATGCCTGACTTTTCTAATTTTCATGAATTTTCTGCGTTTCCTCTTATTTTTGCAGACATTCGAGCAATTTTGAGAAGTTCCGAGGTAAAAATGTAATTTTTGGATTTTGGCCTCGATGAGGGACATTTCTATAAATTGGAAGACATTTTATGCATAAACATCTCTTTCCTTGATCTTCGAATTTTTGTGGAATTTTCTGAAAATACAAGGACTTTTATACAATTTCACAAAGATTGAGGGTAAAACTGTATTTTTTTTAAAGCGTAAGGGGCTTGTACGTAATTCCTTGCATCATAGCATATTTTCTGGCCTACTCAAACTTTTCGACATTTTTTGGCTGAAACATCAGTTTGGCTAAGCTAGCAGGTCGATGCATATGGAAGGAGCACCGACCTATACTAGCAGGTCGATGCATAAGAATGGTGCACCGACCTCACTATATCTGGAATGAGCTGGTTGCTGCCTTAAGGTGCTGTGCTTTATGAAGAAGATATAATCCTGATGTGAAGTTATTGGCGTCTTTCGGTTGTTTGCAACTCTGACTTTAGTTTTCCATGAGCTTCGATGTGGTTACCCACTTTATCCATCTCTATTCACAGATATGTCTGTTCTCTTATTGATTCCTTCACTATCAATATGTCTTCACTGTTAGGTCTCTTCGCATGCTTTCGTTCGAACTCTTGTGCATTCATTCAAGGGGAGTTTAACATAAGAATCCATTTTCTTTGTTGGTTAAAGAGAAGTCATTACAAGACCTCCTTCATGTGAAAGAAATTGATTGATCTTACAAAAACTGTGATCTACAGTTTATTGGAGCTAAATCTGATCCTAGTTGTTCTAGTTAGCCATGAGTGCATTGACAATAGTCTTAAAATATTTTGAAAATGGAACTATCTAATTCATGTCCTAAAATCTGAAAATTACAAGTAAAAGGGCATCTCTAGTATAGAATCTCTTACTTATATTGGTCTTAAACATTTTCAAATTAAAATCTGATAAAGGCTAGGGAATACGTCATAATTTAAATAATAATAATATGGCAGAGCAATGACATGTCTTTTAGAGAAACAGACTATCTGCATCAAAGAAATGCAGAAGCTATGTTGTGATAAAGGATGCTACCTCTGTTCAAATTTGAAGAAGGACATAACCGGGGATTCAGGCGTCTAATCAATGTGTCTCCTTGTGTCAAAAGGTGTAGTTATACTAGAATGCTCAAGTAAATAAAATAAATAAAAGAAGTTATGGCTGACTCTGTGCCTCATTCAAATGTCTTTAAATGTTTATATCCAATATCAGTTTGATTTTTTTACCACTGTTGTCTCCTGAAAATGATGAGTAAGTTTGATGGTTTGTGAATTGGGCATAGTACTATAAGAGGTCCAGCGACCTGACCCGTTACGGCGCGGCGCTGCCGGTGGAGCCCGGCCGCAAGGCGCTGCAGCCGAGCGCGGCCCCGCAGCCGTCGGACCGCCGGGTGGAAGCCGTGCAGACGTTCGAACCCTCGGCGACAGGCACCGAAACCAGCCTGGTCGTGCGCACCACCTACCGCGGCGTGCGCGCCAACGGGATCCGCAGCGTGCTTGCGCACAACACGCGGGAGGAACTCTCGCGGCAGTTCGCCGACTACTACCGCAAGCTCTACGGCGCCGTGCGCGTGGAGGCTCCGCTCGAGGTCTCAGATGATCGCGAAGCGAACGTCGTGGTCCTGGTCGAGACGTACGTGCTGCAGCAGCCGTTCGTCCGCCAGGGAACCGGCACCCGGGTGATCGACCTGAATGCAGGCGCGCTGCAGGGGATCGCGGCGCTGCCGACGGCGATGTCGCGCAAGGGGCCGTTGCAACTGGGCGACGCCCCGCTGGAATTCCGGGAGCAGATCACCCTTCGCCTCCCCGAGGGCTGGGCGGTCAGTGCGTCCCCGCAGGCGGTTCGCGTGGACTCCTCGCCGGCGGTGGATTACAGCCTTTCGGTGTCGAGGAAGGACGAGGCCGTGGAACTGGCATACGACTTGAAGCTCAAGCAGGACTTCCTCGACAGCGAGACGGTTCCCGGGCATTTGGCAGCCATGCGCGAGGTCCGCGATTCGCTCAATCCGCGCATCGTGCTCTCCGTGCCCGAGGCCCTGGGCGTGAGCGAACGCAAGCGCAGGCTGCAGGAGTTGGTCCGTTCGGTCATGCATGGGGACAAGGAGGGGGACGAGTGATGCGAAAGGATCTGTTGCTGGGAGCGCTTGCCGGAGTGTTGCTGGCTTGCGCGGCGGGGCCTGCAAGTCCGGCCGGGCTCGACCCGGAGGCCGAGTGGGAGCGGTTCCTCTCGACTGCGGCGTTCGGCGACGCCTACGGCGCCTACTCGGTCCTGGACGACCTGGCCTACGGCGCCAGCGTGGACCCCGATGCGTGCCGGGTGCAGGCCGCGCGGCTCAAGGAATGGAGGGATTTTTTCAAAATCTCTCGAAATTTTTTAGAGAGAGAAAAAATATTTTAAATAATTTTTGGAGATTTTCACTTCTCTTTTTTTCTCCCTATATCTCTCTAAATCTTGAAATTCGTTGTAAAGTAAAAAATTGATGTGATATTAAGACAGTTAGAGGAGGAGGGATTCCAATAATTAGAGACCTTAAAATCTCTCTCCTAAAATTTTTTCCAAACGCGCCCTTAGAGTGAATGAAGTTTATCATTTGCCATGAGAGAGAGTGCAACTGTTTTCAAAATCACAAATCCTGAATATACTTAGTTTGAAGAAACAGATAGTAAGGCGAAGCTAAAAAGATATTATGTGTTGCAATTATGAATCAGAAGATATTTAGTTAGAGCTAAAACAATATAAGGAAAAGAAGTTCAGTTGAGAATTTCCCACGTCCGTAGCTTAGTGAAGCAATTTAGTCGATAGAGGCAGTCAAACGATGATCAGCCGCGCGACTCTGGCTGTCATGATCCCGCTAATTACTTTCAACTGCATTCAACTATGTTGAGAAAATTTATTTTCACACAAATTTATTGTTTTGAGATTATGGTAATAACACAGACTAAACATTTCTTGCATCTCAGATTTTCATCTCAGACCAATGAACATAGGCTCAGGGTTTGCCGTGTCGATCGTACTGGTCATCCCGATTTTTCACTGCGACGATACGGTACATTTTGGTACCGTACCGAGACAAAAAAACGTGTTGTACGTTTTAAACGAATGCTTTCAAATCCCGCATCTCCTATCTTTTGAAACGTTTTTTTATAAAATAACTATACAAAAGTAGAATAAAAATAACGTGGAAGACACAATTCAAACAAAGGATCTTAGGTTTGAACGTGAAAATACGCAACCAACCGATCTACAAATGTTATTCAACATATAAAAATAATATAATATATACAGTGTCCCGGTTGCGACCGTCCGTCCCGGTCTTTGGCTGGGACGGTCCGGGACGGGCGGTTCGGCCAGTCCCGAAACGGTTTGTCAAACTCTGGGTAGAATCGTGAAGTTGGTGGTGTCGACCCGCACGTCGGGATAGCGGTTGATGCTCCAGGTGCCACCGACCTCGGAGCGCCGCTCGACGATGGTGTAGGGGATGCGATCGCCGTCGAGCGCCACTGCCCATTCCACACGGCTGCGGAAAGCGTCCTGCCGCAGTGGCGGCGCTGCCTGTTCCAACGGCAGCGGCGCAGGTTCGCTGGCGCCAGGGGTGAAGAGCAGGCCGCGCCGCGGTACCAGCCAATCGACTTGGGTCAGCCATGCGCCTGCGCCTTCGATTCCCGGTGCCAGGTCCACGACCGCACTCGGCGGCAACGGGACGGTGCGCGTGAGTTCGTCGTCGATCACGTGCAGGTTCACCTGGCTCAGCAGGCTTTCGGTGGCGTAGACCGCGTCGTGCGCGGCGATCATGCGGTCGAGCACGCCGGGCTGCTCGTCCAGGACGACCTGCATCGCCGGTTGCACCTGGGCGAGGTCGTAGCGCACCAGGCGGTAACGCGACGCCGATGGATCCAGCAGGAACAGCGAGTCGCCGCGGATGCCGTAGCCGGGGATCGGCAAGTCGGCGGCGTGGATGCGGCGCGCGGGCGGGTGCCCGGTTGCGCCGAGGCCGGCAAGATCAACGACCCAGACTTCCCGCCCGGCCGGCATGCGCCGCAGGATCGCCAGCCAGCGCGCATCGGGCTCGCCCTGCACGTAGAGCGTGTCGGTTTCGGTGATTCCGTCGGTGAGGCCATGGCCGAAGATGGCGCGGTCGTCGGCAACGGGCGTGCCGAGGCGATGCAGGAACACCTGGCCGCGACGCGCGCGGGCCGTGTTGTCCATGCCGGCATCGGCGTCTGGGCGGCGGACGTAGAAAAAGCCCGTGCCGTCCGCGAGCCAGCGCGGCACGAAGCCATTGGTGTCGGCCCACAATGGCCACGGGATCTCGTCCGGCAACAGCCGCATGGCCTCGAGATCGAACACGCGCAGCACGGGATTGGCTTCGCCCGCCTGCGTCGTGCCGAAGGTGAGATGACGGCCATCGGGCGAAAGCACGCGCGCGGCGCAGCGAGCCATGAGCATTGAGCAGCTTGAGCGTCACGCGGTCCTTGGCGCGCTTCTCTGCCATTGCCGCCGGATAGGCGTTGGTGCAATTCGAGGGGCTGGCCTCGCCAACGGACCATTCCGTGCGCTCGCCAAGCGTTCCGAACACACAAATACACACCACCTTGCGCTCAAGGTTGATTTCGAGGATGGCCGGGCGATCAAAGACAACGCCCTGCTCGGCGGCCACGCGCTCAAGAGCCGCGTGTTTGATGGCCCACGCGCCGCCGCGCCGGACTTCCCAAATCTCATCCCCGCTGACGCCGTACTTCTTCATGAAATCGGTTGGCTTGCTCACTCTGCGGCCTCCATCATTCGCGGCAGGTTGTCGTACTGGCGCTGTGCGTCGCGAACCCGCGCAAGAGCCGCAGTCAATTCGCGTTCCGCCTTGTCGAGATCATCGCGCGCCCAAGTTTGCCAAGCCGGCCGGCACGGCAGGTGAAGCGCCGCCTGCTGCACATCGTTCGCGTACTTCTGGATGCGCTCGCAGGCCCAGCGGATATTGTGGAGACCGGGTTGCGTCTGGCCATCCCATTGCTTCATGGATTCAGAGCGGATCATGATTGGCCGTCCACCAGTTCCACGTCTTGGACGTAATTGTGCCCGGCGATCCACCGCATTAAGTCTTGCGGGTCGTGCCACGCCCCAGGAACCGGATCGAGCATCGCGCGAACTCTCAACTCTATTATCTTTGTGCCCCCATATGGCGTGTATGCGTGATCGTTGATGATCTTGAGTGCACCTTGCTCGCTGTTGCTAACCGCTGGCTGATGAGGCTCGTTGATCTGAGGAGCGAGCGCATCGCGCGAAGCGGATTGTCCCATATCCTTCATGATGCTTTCCGATCCATTTCCGTTTCGATTTCGACTTGTCGCGTCATCAGGGCCGACAGTCGCGCATAGGCTATTGCCGCCTTCTTGAGTTCTCTCCGTTCCATGGCCAGCGCGTATTGCATTTGAAGGATTGCGATGTGTTGAGCGCGGGTCATGGCGCAACCCATCCGAGATATTATTTTCTCTTCTATGTCTGACGCTTGACAGGGACTCATGAGGACTAGGATCTCCTGGATCCAGGTCCTAGGAGCCTACCTAGGTCTACCCGACTTCCAGAGGACTAGGGTAGATGCCATGGGTTTTGGAGCTTTCCTTAGTATTGAGCCCATCCGTCCCGACCTTCCCCTCATCCAGGTCCTTAGGGAGAGGTGGGATAGGTCTAGCAGAGCCTTCCTGATGGCGTGGGGGCACATGCTTCCCAGCCTAGAGGATGTAGCTAGGATTACCAGGCTGAGGGTAGATGGGGAGGCAGTGAGCGGGGTCACCCTACCTGATTACGGTGAGCTAGCTGAGAGCCTATTAGGCCTAGAGACCATAGCCGAGGGGGAGTGTAGGACCATCTATAGGACAGATCTGACTGGGGCCATGGGTTTAGAGGATTATAGATAGAGGTCCAGGGAGACCTTATCTCAGTGGTTGGTTAGGTTGATAGAGAGAGCCCGCACCACCTACTGCCATGATCGGGCCCAGAGAGAGAGAGTTGACATTGATCTGAGGCGGTTCCTGTTCTTTCTACTGGGGTGGCTGCTGGTCAGGACCAAGGGCGATATCATGAATTGCCAGTTCCTGAGCGTACTCGAGGACTTGGAGAGTGTTGGCAGATACGCCTGGGGAGCAGCGATGCTGGCGCACATGATAGCTGACCTGTCCACCGGGACAGGCCGTGGGACGATCGTCAGTGGCTTCTCACCATTTTTACAGGTATGCATGTTTTTCTAAATGATTATGAAATGCAAATGTCTTGACTTAATGCATGTGACTAATGCAAACTAAAAATGTAGATTTGGAGTCATTTATATATGCCCATGAGGAGAGTAGATGTGCGACCGGGGAATGAGGGCGCATTCCCCTTAGAGAGGAGGTGGCTGCCCTATGTAAGTGGGGCACCATATGCTTTTGAGCTTCACGTACTCCGGAGGGAGTTTCGGGACTTCCCTCCCTCACTGGTACGCTTCCATGACCTAAATGAAATGAATGTATGCTTATGATGTGATGTTTATCTGACTAACTTTTGATGATGTTGATGTGATGTGAATGCAGGTGGTGTGGAGACCATACCAGGGCATGACCGATGAGGGTCAGTCCTGGGTGACCGCGGGCCGACCTTTATTTGGGCGGGAGATTTGGCTCCATTGCCTAAATGAGATCGAGCCCCTGCGCCTCCGACTAGTGATGAGGACCCTCGGACTCCACCAGGAGTGGATCGAGGTGGCGGAGCCTTGTGGCATTGGTAGGAAGACCCGTGGCCAGACGAAGGCCATGGACTGGAGGATCCGGTTCGCGGAACAGTATGCAGACTGGCAGCGAGGTAGCACTAGAGTGACCTCCCAAGCGCCCGACAACTCTGAGTACCTTCGCCGTTACTGGGGGGTTTATGGCAGCAGGCCCTAGATGAGGGTCTTGGGGGTGAGTAAATGAAAATACATTTCTGTTCCTAGATGATGCATGCTTATTTATGCAACTAATCATGTGATAAATGCAGGATGCACGGGAGCTAGTGGCGATGGATGCCCAGGTCCACCTACGCAGCTTGGAGGCCCAACTTGCGGCCACCCGAGCTGATTTGGCGACCCTGGTGAGTGGTTAAATTAAATGCATGTGAATTCCTGATTCTATTGATGATTAAACACTGACGATCTTTCTTTTTTGACGCAGCGTGCGCAGCAGGGAGCAGTAGTGAGGGATACCGGTAGTGCCTCGAGCTCGAGGGGACCGAGCACTGGGACCGGAGGATTGGCAGAGCAGCTCGCAGGCGCAGTTGCTCGAGCGGAGGAGGCGGAGCGTGATCTTGCCACACGGGTAAGCCCTTTAAACTTAAAGATTCAATTATGCCATTATTTATTTATGAAATCTTATGATTTTCTTTCATGCCCTTGTCCAGACTGAGGAGTTATAGGATACGCTTGCCTGTGTGGCGAGGCAGCACCGTGACCGCAGCGCGCTGGTGAGTTTTATCTTGCTTTGGTGGTCCATACATTCTTCTTTTGAATTAATGATGTTATGATATGATGCAGATGATAGAGCTGACTGAGGCCAAGAAACAGTTATCAGTAGCGCGCTCAGAGATTACTTCCTGCGATGAGCGGATTGCTGAGCTTGAGTAGACGCGGGGCCAGCAGGAGACGGAGCACGACCTCGTGACACGGGTGAGTCAACAGTATTAATTTCAATTAAGTATATGTTGAAATAAAATTTGAAAATGATAGTTGACTTATTGAAATGTAGGAGGCGGAGCTACAGGACGCGAGCACTCGGGCCGCCTTGGTTGGAGCAGAGCTCGCCATCCGTGACCAGCGGGTCACGGAACTGGAGGAGGAGGTGGCCCGTCTCACCGCGGCAGCGGGCCAGTGCGAGGAGCTGCCTCGGGATGTTCAGGACCTCCGCATCCATCTTGAGATCGAGCAGAGAGAGTGTGCCCGGGAGTGTGAGGAGTGAGACCGGGAGAGGACAGAGCTCGTGGCCGTCAGGGCACAGCTTGCCGTAGTCAAGGAGCGGCTACGGGCAACGGAGGAGTGATTGCAGTGGGGACGTGAGAGAGCCCGAGCGGCGGGGCACTCGAGTGCCTTCGCCAGCACGACGTACGTGACGGGCTCCTCTTCCCACCAGAGGGTCGAGGAGGAGGTGCGGAGCTCAGCTCCGAGTGCAGCACGGGGGTCCATGCCCCCACCACGAGCTCGCCGTCGGGGCGGCAGGGGAGTAGAGAGAGAGACAGAGAGAGGAGGGTGGAGGTGAGAGCTAGAGAGAGAGTTTGTACTCCTCCACCCTCCATACTTGTACTCATTTTGACATATATATATATATATAACATTTTTGTTACCTGAGTTTGTTGAGTGTTGAGCACTTGTGGTTTGTGTACCTGTGTGTTTATCCTTGCCTTTCTTTTCCTCTCCTTTTCTTTCTTCTTTGCCCCTATAGTTTACACTTGAACAAACAGATTAATTCATCCGTTCGGCTTGGCCCCTTGCCCGATAAGCAAGGGGTTTGCCATTCTCTTTGACCTTCATGATGGGTCAAGGGGCCAAGCCCTAATTAATAAAGGTAAAATGACATAAAAAATGCAATCATGTAAGCACGCAAAAGATGATAACTGAATTTAAATAGCATACCCACACAAATGCAACTACGCACATGAGGAATCATATATTTTTTCTTTTTCAATACCCCCAACTTCGATTCCAAAAATACCATGGTTTGTCATCTCTTATGAGATGTTCGAGATCTCTCCGAGATCTCTGCCTCTTCAGGGTTTGAGAGAAACGAAGTCCCCGAGACTGAGATATTCTCCCCCTCCCTTCCTCGTCTCTCTCCCATGTTTTCAGGCAACCACAGAAGTTGAGAGAAGCTGAGGAAGCCTGTTTGAGGAGAACAGATCTACCCCCACTTACTATTGAGAACTCATTTCTCTATGTTCAATTTCCAAAAAATCCACAAAATATCAGAGCTGTTAGAGATTTCCGCACGAAGTGGGAAGCTAAAAATGGGGCCATCATCATAGATTGGTAGCCATATTCAGAGCGATCAAGCCTTTAACACGCCCAACTGACATTTCCTTGAAACAAAGTAAAGCCCCGATAGTTCAGAAAATATACTCATGGTGGGAGCACTTTATGTCAAATTGTAGCTACACCCAAAATGCTTCCAAAAACACTGAACTTTCCCCTGAGGGGTTTAACAATGATCTATGTCCACAATAGGGGAGGCATTTGATAAGCTCCATTGTCTGCAGTGGCCCATTCTAGTATATTTCACTTATTGAAAATGGCACAACCTTGCAAGACATTTAGGATGCCGTCGCAAAAGCGAGAAAGGTTATTGGCCTTTAGCAAAAGCAGGTGGTGCTGCAGCCCACCTTCTTGCCTGCTCCAGATAGTATATAGCCAACAATTTTCTTTTCAAATTGTCTTATGTCTCCTTTTTCTTCTTCACTTATTGAATTTATTTTGCCTTGGATGATCCTCAATTCTGCTATCTCCCTTCCCTTATCCCCCCCCTTTTTCACAGTGAGCTTTGTCACGATGAAAAGCATCTCAAACAAAGAAAGGAAAGCCCCCACTTACTTGAAAAGATAGAGGTCGGCTGAGGATGAGGGTCCGAGCACGAGCTTCTCATCCTCGCACCAGAGGGACTACCTCGCATGGGCAGCAGCAGGCAAGGAAGGTAAACTCGAGTATCGGGATCGGATCGGTCGGTCCAAAAGTGAT
>JANBPO010008425.1:0-17831 GCA_024336825.1 Amorphophallus titanum | reverse complement strand
AATCAAATAAGCACACATTGCACACAAATAAAGCCCAAATAAATATGATAAATACTAAGACTCAATGGGGAGTCTCCAGACTGTCTCCGAGCCAAATGGAAGCTGACGTGGCTCGCGTGGTGCCCCGTGTACGGTACCGGTGGCTCACTGACCCGGACCGCTCATGTGCTCGGGTGTCCGCAACACCTCCTTTAGTCTTTAAATATATTTTTTATGGAGATGATCCTTCTTTTCAGCATATCTTCCTGCAATGTCCTTTTTCTAGGTTCCTTTTTCATTCTGGGACTATCAGACTGCAAGGATTAGTAATATGCTCCATAAAATATTTGCTATGTTGCTACAGGTCTTGAAACATATCTCTTAAGTCTGCCATTGTTAGCACAACCTGAAATAAAATAAACACTATACCTTTCTTGGTTGTTAGTCAAGTGTACATCAAGTCAGAAGAACAGAGTACTACAAATTTAGCGACATTTGATATATTCGAATGTTTGAATTTTTCTGAAAGCCACTCACTTATAAACTCAGTTGATATGTCTTAACTCATTCTGTTATAGCAACTGAGTTGTCTTTATGCAATATACCACAATTATCTAAAAACATTTTATATTGCAACTATCAAAGGGTTAGCCATATTATCAGATAGCTTGCCAATTAGGTGCATGTAATTGTTTAACCATTGTTTTAGTTCAAGAAGAAATTTCTTTCAGTATGCTCACTAAGATGATTTCAAGATATTTCAGCTATCATGGGTATAAGACAGTGTAAGGCATATAGCTGATATTCATTTAGTGTAGGCTTGTATAGAAACATGGCTATCATATATATTGAGACATGATGTATGATCAGATAGCTAGTACACATTAATATTTTGATCAACTTTGGATATACAACTACTTCGGAAATGAAAGTGTAGACCAATTAGCTGATTAGTTTTAGTTTAGTGATCATTTTGTGCTTTTGTTTCCATAGTGGGCTATGTTGTAGAGTACAGCTAGCTAAAGAGTAGAGAATTACAAGATACATAATAGATATGTATTTCCTTCACTTAGATGACTGATTTGCATGATGCCTTAAATCAGAATTCGGCTGGAAATTGAAGATTCTCATGGACTTGGTGTTTCTGCCTTATGTATGTTTTTCCTTGCAGATACCGTTTGTGTATGCACGGATCGTATCACTAATCCAACATAGGAATATGTTGCTTTCTTCTATTTAAGTGCATTAAGCAGTGCATCCTTCTCCTGAGAATAGCAATTATACAGTATTTAACTTGCTGCCTTTGTCATCTTTTGAACAATTGCTTATGCTAGAGGTTTTTTTTAGGTTACGTCTACCATTACTGGGCCCATTATCATTGAGGATGTAATCTATGAAAATCTCAATGGTGACAGCAATTGTCTCACTCCACTGGCATCTAGGATTTTTCGCCGTCTCACATTTGAAAGAAGCCTAGGCTTGATCCAATCTGAAGCTCTACTTATGCAAGAAGAACATTCAAGAAATTTCATTGGGGAAGCAGATAAAAATAAAAGTGGCTTATCTTCAAGACACCAGAAAAAGGGAGCCCGGAGACGAAATGATTCATCAAAGACAGCCCAGGGTAATATGTTTAGATTTCCCATATCCAAGGCTTATTTTGCAAAAAACTTTTCTCTAGATATGTAAGTTTTACTTTCAATACTTGAATGGTTCCATTCATTCTCTTCAAAATCGATCTTTATTAGTGTAACTCCAATGACATAGATCCTAATTGTTCTTTGCTTGAGAGAAAATAGCATTCTGTCTTTGAAACAAAATCCATCAGCATGTTGACAAGGAATATTGTGCACATGCTTAAGTGATATATGTCAAATTCTGTAAGATATCAGCATGGAAGGAAGGATCAGATCGAATTGGCCAGGTTGGTTTATCTGATGGGATTAGGCCCAACCAACCCGATCCTGACACGTCGATCCCAATTCTCATAGGGAGTCGGTGGGATCGGGTGGATCAGACAAGTATCAGATCGAATCGGCCGACTCCTGTGCGGGATCAACTGTGACCCAGCTCTCTCCTCCCCCTTCCCCATTCCACACTGTAAGGGGGTTCGCCGTGCAGGAGCGGCCAGGCTTCATCTCAAAAAATCGCTACGACATTCCGAAGGCCACCCTGCCGTTCAAGAAGGGCGAGGGCTTCAAGGTGCTGGCCGAGTACTTCCCGGCGCAGGAGGGTGTGTGATGGCGAAGGTCGTCTTTTACACCGAAGACCATTTCGAGGAGTTGGAGTCAGAAATAGGGCGGCTCAAGCACGACCTGTTTCGCGCACAGCGGTCGATTGAGGCTCTTGAATCCTTGAGGCCGCATTGGGCGCAAGGATTCTCCAGCGACAGCATGGCCGCACAGTCTGCAACAACGGCGCTCGCAGGATTGTGGGGACTGCTTGGCGTCGACAACCAGACCGCCGCCATGGAGCGCCTTCGCACCCTCACTGCCACCTAACACCTTCCACACCTAGCCTACCAAACCACAGACGAAGGAAATCAGTATGGCCTCCCTGGGCAAACGTTTTGACGCGACCGAGCACGACACCACGCAGAACGAATATTCCGAGCTTCCGAACGGCATCTACAAAGTCGAGATCGACGCCTCGGAAGTGAAGCCGACCAGCAACGGCAAGGGCACCATTCTCAAGGTGACCAACGTCGTGGTTGAGCCGGAGGATTACGCCGGCCGCAAGCTGTTCAACAACTACAACCTAGAGAACGAGTCTGCGCAGGCGCAGGAGATCGGCCAGAAGCAGTTCGCCGCCCTCTGCCGCGCGATCGGCGTGTCGGAAGTCGAGGACAGCGAGGAACTGCACTTCAAGCCGTATATCGTGAAGGTCGGCCTCGGCAAACCGTCGAAGGATGGACAGTATCCGGCCCGCGCCGAGATTAAGCGCTACTTCTTCCCGGATGAGGGCAACGCCCCCGAACCGGCGATCGATGAGGTGCAGCCAAAGGCGCCGGCGGCGAACGACAATCGCCCCGCGGCACGTCCTGCGCCGGCAGCACAGGCCGCAGCGCGTCCCGCTGGCGCGAAGCCCTGGGCCAAGAAGGCGGCTTAATAGCGACAGAAACCACCCGCTTGTTGCTGCGGCAACAGGCGGGAATGGGCCCCAGCCGGCGCTGGCGCCGCCCGCGAGCCCCTGGGACGCCGCCCACGACGCCGCCGCCGCTACGGGCTATGCGCACTACATCGAGCCGGACGTACTGCATGAGACCGCGCCGCCGCCCGGCGACCTCAAGGGCGGCTATGACACCCATTGGCCGCCGGCCGCCGCTGTCTCGCCAGGCTGGCATCTCGATCCGGCCTTCACCGGCTTCGCTGCGGTTCGGGACAAGGCCACCGGCGCGGGCGTGCGCATCGCCCATCTCGACACCGGCTATACGCCCGGCCACACCTCCAAGCCGCGCAATCTCCAGCCGCAGCTCGGCTACGACTATGTGCTAAACAAACCGGACGCGATCGATCCCGGCGGCGGGGGCCTTCTGACCAATCCCGGCCATGGCACCGCGACCTTGGCCTTGTTGGCGGGCGGTGATCTCGACCTAACCTTCGAGGGCCAGCGCTTCCAGGGCGACTTTGGCGGCGCGCCGGACGCCGATGTGATCCCCGTGCGGATCAGCGAATCCGTCATCCACCTCTACACCAGCACCATGGCCCAGGGTCTGCTCCACGCCTTGGCGCCCAACGGCGATGCGTCAAAACGCTGCGACGTCGTGACCATCAGCCACGGAGGCCTGCCGACACAGGCGTGGGCGGACCAGGTGAACAAGCTCTATGACGCCGGCGTGGTGGTGGTCGCCGCCTCCGGCGACAGCATCTACCTGGTGGTCGCGGATATCGCCACGCGCTTCACCGTCTATCCCAGCGCCTTTGACCGGGTGATCACCGCGCTCGGCGCCACCTATGCCAAGGGCCCCTACGTTACCACCAGCGCAGGCGAGATGCAGGGATGCTGGGGCCCGGCCGATGTGATGGACAAGGCGGTGGCTGCCTTCACCCCCAACGTCGCCTGGATGCTCTACAACGACCTGCCGTGCGGCTTCGACATGGGTGGCTCGGGCACCTCGTCCTCGACACCGCAGATCGCCGCCGCCTGCGCCCTTTGGCTGCAGCTCTACAGTGGCGCCTTGCCGGAGGACTGGCATCGGGTCATTTTCTATATTGTTTTAAATTTTAATATATCTCCACACACCAAGCAACCCTTCAGAGCCTTCTGGCTCGTGGGTGGCGGGTCAGGATTCGAATGGTATTGGGTAAGTCCCGGTATCCGGATCTTGGGTCATTATAGCGGTGGAGACAGAAAGAGAGGGAGAGAGAGAGAGAGGATGAGAGAGTGTGTGTAGGGGGAGGGGGACGCCAGAGGGGGAGACCCCCTCCGGTGATAGTGGAGACAGAAAGAGAGGGAGAGAGAGAGAGGATTGGGGTGAGAGAGAGAGAGAGTGCAGGGGGAGTGGGGATATGCCGGAGGCCCTTCGGGGACGATGGAGACCCTTCGACAACATTGGAGACATAAAGAGAGGGGGAGAGAGAGAGGATGGGGAGTGAGAGAGAGAGAGAGTGAGGGGAGGGGGGACGTTGGAGGGGGTCTCACCCTCCGACGATAGTGGAGATAGAAAGAGAGGGAGAGAGAGGACATGGTGAGAGAGAGAGAGGGAGAGGACGTGGGGTGAGAGAGAGAGCGTAGGGGCAAGTGGGGACATCAGAGGGGTTCTCCCCCTCCTGCGATATTGGAGGTAAAGAGAGAGAGCGCAAGGGGAATGGGGGGATGCCGAAGGGGGTCTCCCCCTCCGGCAACAATGGAGACAGAGGACAGGGGAACCCCCTCCTACAACAATGGAGAGAGAAAGAGAGGGAGAGAGAGAGAGTGAGCAGGGGGAGGTGGGATGCCGGAGGGGGTCTCCCCCTTCGACGAGAGTGGAGACAAAGAGAGAAAGAATGCACGGGAGTGTGGGGACATTGGAGGGGATCACTCCCTTTGGCGACGATGGAGAAATGAAGAGAGGGGGGGAAGAGAGATGACGGGGAGTGGAGAAAGAGAGTCATAAATAGAAGTCACTCCGTGTGGGAACGACTTCACATTTGAAGTCATTCCCACATAGAGCTACATCTCTCCCTCTCACCTCTCGTCCTCTCTCTCTCTCCTCTCCTTTTGTCTCATCTACCATCAGACGGAGTGTAACGACCTAAGATCTAGATGAAAGTTCAGATGCTGCTTTAATGACATCCATATGATTCTGGGGAAAGAAGATGAAGTTAGCTGACATTTCTCCTACAGTTGTAGAACTCCTACAGGAAAGCAAATGCTTTGTTTGTTATCCAAATTTCCACATTTCAATGTCAATTCTCTTCGCCTAGTGACAAAATTAAAATAAAACTGATGTTTGTGTCAGTTTGTGTAACAAATGTCCATGAATAAATAAAACCTTTTGAGAGGCAGTGTCATAGTTTGGTGGTGTAATCCACAATTCCCTTGGGTAAAAAAGGACAGGGTTGTCATTCTTGTGACAGTCCTAAGGGGGAAGATCAACTGAAATGGGGCGCATTGAATGTATATGTGGCCCCTCAAGTGACCATTTTACATCAACATGTAGCATTAATAATTTAATACTTTAATTTATTTTAATTATCATTTAATCTGGTTCTTTTACCATTTTACTCTCCAAAAACACCCTACCATGTATTGCCAGAAATAGACTCAAATGCATATACTACCAGGGGTTACCACAATTACACCTCCAGATGTACATCTGGCTCAGACAATTTATGAACACCAATTAGAACTCCACTTGCAGCACTCATCAGGAGCAGAATGATGAAGAGGCATGGCTAAGTTAGAGCTACCTGGTGCTCCTTTGAACAACCCCATTAGAGTACTGATGGGTTGTGGCGTAGTTGGTATGGGTAGAGAGTTTGGAAGGAAACCACCCAGGTTCAAACTTGGTTGGGTGGGTTTTCTTGTATTTCTGTGAACCATCTTTGCCACTACATTAGATGCCTTTGAGAAAAAGAAAAAAAAAACACCCCATTGGAGCAGGCAAGGGAATGCTATTCAGCTCTACTATTTCTCGGCTCCCAACATACATTTTAAATTTGCAACCCGGGTCTCACTGGAAAATGCATGATATTGGAGTGCTATTCTTGCCGTATTATCTATGTTTGTGGTGCATACCTTAGATTGTTTAAAGTATGATGGCAAAATTTCTATAGTTCTGTTCTTGATATTACAGTTGAAATTTTCTTTATCATGTTCATCACTCTAGGACTAAGCATATAGAAATAAAATACCACTTTCTTAGAGATGCAGTAAGCAAGAATGAAATTGAATTAAATTTTGTTGAAATAAAAAAATAAATTAAATTTAGAAGGGATTCAAGAACTAAGGTTGATTGCTTCAACAACTGTATTCTAAGATCACAGTTTGGATGAATTGACAGTTTGTTGGAAGAAGAGAGAGCGGCGCTAGGTCTTGGCTGCTGGATCGTTGGGAGACGTCGTCCTCCCCCGTGGGAGAGGGGTTTTCATGGCGTGTCAGGATGCTGGGGGCTGCCCTCGTGATGGCTCGCCACATCTTCCGGCATCACTATCTTTTGCGCAGGCCCTGGTTTCCTCTCTTCGGCCTCGCAAGGTAGCCCTTGATCTTCGTCCGTCGGCCTTCACAGATGCAGGCGAACCAGTTATTTTCTTTTCAAAGGAGGAGGTTCAGCGCTCAAAATATCCTTTGAGGTTCTCAATCGTGGCTAAATGCTCGTATGGTTGGCCGTCTTTCTCTGATATTAAGTCCTGCTTAGTGCAACAGCTATCGCTGTAGCACAATCTGGTTCTTAACATCCTTAACCCTCGTCATGTGCTAATGCGTTTTGAGACTGAGGAGGATTTCATCAAAGTCCTGGTGCGGAAGAGTCTTTATATTAAAGGGTTCTTATTCTGATGTTTTCATTGGTCGAGTTCTTTCGACTTCAATGCTAATCCTACTCTTATTCCCACTTGGGTTGGCTTCCCTGGTTTGCCAGTTAACTTCTTCAATGAAGATTACCTCTGCCAGATTGCTAGTAGTTTGGGCTTGGTTCTTCATGTCCATGATTCCACTTTAGCCTGGACACAAATGGCGGAAGCTTTAGTTTGTGTGGACCTGGATATTGCCAGGCCTCTCCTAGAAAGGATTTGGATTGGCTGTGATGATGGTGAGGGTTTCTAGCAACCCATCAACTTTCACAAGGTCCCTTCAGTTTGTTCTTTCTACAGGCGAATAGGCCATGCATCTGATGATTGTAAAAAGAGGCTTAAGACACTTGCTGAACTTGGCATACAACTGGTGATCGCGCAAGGTCTGCAACACCACTCTCAAATGATGCACATGCTCCTCGACAGACAGGGAATACACCAGGATGTCGTCCATGAACACGACCACCAAAGAGTTCTGCTCAAACTTTGGAACACGAGTATAGCTTTACCAACGCTGATGATGGCAATGGCAACATCGGAGCTTTGATCACCGATTCTGTCGGCGGCGCGGCGTGGGACGGAGTGTTGCCCGCCGGCGGCGACCTCGCTGATCTGCCGGGCGAATTGTTGCTGACGGCCAGCGACCAGCAATATGTCCAGTTGCCGGTCGGCATCTTGAGCAACTATACCGCGGTGACGATTGATTGTTGGGCCACGTTTGGAACGTTGCCGGCGAATTGTTTTCTCTACGGTTTCGGCGCTACGAACAATGCGACTCCTTCGCAGGGCATCAATTACATTTTTTGCCAGCCGGAAAACGGGCGTATCGCCATCACCGGCACCAATCCGGGTTACACGGGCGAACAAACCACGCCTAATGCGGGCAATTTGAGCGGCCTGACCGTTCACATCACTTCGGTTTTCAATCCGGTGTCCGGTTATGAGGAGTATTACACCAACGGTATTTTAGCCGGAGTGAATAATAATGTTACCACGCCGATGAGTTCGGTAAGCAATTTGGTCAATTACATTGGACGGTCGCTCTACGCAGCGGATTCTTACATGGATGTCGCTGTGGATGAGTTCCGCATCTGGAATGGCGCGCTCAGTCCTTTGCAAGTGGCTGATTGCGATATCGCCGGACCGGATACAGTTGGCGATACTTCCGGTTTATCGGATTTGGGAACGTTGTCAATCTTGCAGTTGTCCGTGCCGTTTTATCAATTGATTCAAGGCGGCAATGAATCAGGAACAGCTTCAATACAAGCGGCTAATTTTGCCAATCCGATCACGATCACCCGTTTGGTCACGTTTTCTTCCAGCAATACGAACATCCTCTCCATCAATCCCACTAACAACGCGATTCTGGCGGTGGGTCAGGGTTCGGCCACAGGTATCACTGACTGAAGACAAATAAAAAACAGAAAAAAAAATGTGAGTTTTGTGTTGTTGTTACTATAAATGTGGGTTGAGTAAGTATTCAAATTTTAGAGGAGTACTCCGGATGAGTCGACTGATAATAATTTCACCTCATGGTAGAGAGGTCGTCCTACGTTGAATTCTTGGGAGATTTATATATGTAGCTCACGTATAATCTTCAAAACACGCGAACACCAAATTTGTTAGTTTTGAAAAAAAGGGATGTGTGTTGAGTTGGGACACCCGATGAGTTTGGAAATTTAACTCTCTTTCACCTATCCTAGCCCGGAACATCTCATTGTGATTCACACTTAGATAAAAAAAAGAGACGCATGTGATTTCGACGTCGTTATAATTAAACTTAAGTCTCTCACATTGTGTATGTAGACTCGAGTATCATTATATTAGATTCTACATTCATTTAAAAAAACATAAGACTTCAAACATTACCGACATGCATGCAATAACACATTCTAATGTGGTAAACACGTAACCACCTGACACGTACACAACAATCATGGCTATGGTCCAGCCATCAGCATGTTAAAATTTCCCGGCTAATTAAATTGCCCATCCTCCTCCACGTACGTACAGGATCATATCTCTGCTCGATCATAAAAAGGCCACCTACAAGTGGGTTTTCCAGCAGCCTCTCCCCTCTGCACCCCGTGCACAAAACAAGCTGATCTCCTACTCTTAACTAGTGTCTCCTCTCTCTTCGCTGCCTTCTCCTTCTCTCTCGCCTGCATGATTTGTTCCCTTCTTAATTTGCTCATCTTTCCGGCAGTACTGCTGTGCTTGGTCATCTCCACACGTTAATTTCAACGTCGTCCATGCAAGGGGAAGGAGAAGAGATGCATGCTTGGTCTCGTTCCACATGATCAGTTGTCATCCACCCTGTTCCCTATTCATGCATTAATCGCTCTGCTTGTCTTCTTAACTGTGTTCATTTGTGGATCACACATTGACACGAACTGACATAGTTCATATTCTCTTTTTCATTGATCCAATTAATTAAGGGAAAGGAATTACGGAAGAAAAAAAAGTTAGCATAAAGTCAAGAATGGGTGATTTCATTGTACGCACATGCTTCTTCCTTCCACCAGTATCCTGCAGGTAACCTTTTTCTAATTTTCTCACTAATTAATTGATTAACGCAGGTTCAAACGCTTCGTTAGAACCTTAATGACACACATGCATCCTCTTCCTCCTCTAATTAGCATGAACTTGAACAACTTTTTTATCCAAAAACCCAAATTAAACATGATTATATTAGTCTTAAGGGCCGGGCTACCATATTTTCCCTCACCGAGAAAATAACCAAGTTGAAAGTTGCACGATATATATGCTATGCGGGGATTAAACAGCAATTTTGGGTCTCCCTTCGCGACGACTTCTATATATGACATGCGTAGTGATGTAGCTATACGCTTACGAGCACGCTCGACGTGACGTTGTCGAAGCCGGAGGCCGCCGACGCGAAGGTCACCCCGGTGGCGAAGTCCTTGATGCCGAAGGCCGGGTCGAGGTAGGCGGGCACCGCCGGCTTCAGCCCGAAGGCCTCCGCCAGGAAGTCCGTCGCCAGCCGCCCGTTGCAGAACCGGCCGGTGGCCTGGCCGCCGAAGAAGTCCCGACCGTACGGCGGGAAGTCGCACCGTGCGATGGTGTATATCTGGTTGTTGTTCCCGGCGTCAACCGTGGAGTCCCCGAACACGATGACCGCCGTGACCCTCGCCGACACCCCCGCCGAGAGCAGCAGGGCCTGCAGCAGTACGAACAGGCAGCGGCGGAGCCTGTCGGCGGCTTCAGGAACTCCCATTTGTCCGCATGCAGTAGTAGAGTAGTTGAGATATGAAGGGCCGGGGAGGTCTCCTGTTGAGGAAATAAATAGCAGAAAGGGAAGGAGGAGATGGTGATAAGGGGTGTTTGAGAAAGGAAGGGATCGAAGAGGGAATGGGATTATCTCTCTACTCCACTGTTCCTACACCAATTGCAGAGAGAAGGGTTAATTAATGTTCCTCTTTAAAACGGGTACGCAAATCTAGTTAGCTAGCTTTGTGTCTGTATCCAAATCTTAATTGCTGTTAGCTTTGGCTGTGTGTTTGCGTGCGTTTTAATTAATGCTTGGGAGCTTCTTCCATGTGTTGGCTGTGTTTGAGTGCGTTTTAATTAATGCTTGGGAGCTTCATCCATGTGGAGGCTGGCAGCATTGATAGATATCCCGATCGAGGGGATTAATTAGGGTGGACGCAACGCGGTTCACACTACCACAGCTGCAGTGCTAATTAATTAAGTAGGAGCAGTATTTTTGTGGATTGGCTGCAGACTGCATCATTTGAGAACACGACCTCTGAATTTTAAGATATTCAGTTCACCAAAGGGTGTGAAAAAATTATCTTATAATCTCCGATTAGATATCAAGTGTTATCAAAACAATCTCTAGCTAGTCCGATCCTCTGAAACCAACACTAAAACTTTAGGGTTTTTCGTTTGCAGATTCGTTCCTTCACCCTGTGGACGAAGGTTCACAGATATTCACATAATTAATACGACAGACAGTCGTTCCTCTCTCTCTCTCTCTTCCCCCCACCATTCATGCATGCACCCAACACGCGTGCAGGAATTACAGTCCCAGACGTATAGATGGCAAAGTCCCAGCTGCGAGTTAGGCACTCCATTACTGCGAACTAATACCGGCAGCCACGCACCATACGATCGAGAAATTAGGCAGAGACGAAGGAGTCATGGGGATAGCTCATGATGCAGACTTGCGACAACCAAAAACATTGGAAAAGTAAGGAAAGCTGTGCTGCAAAAGAAATGTATGTTTATATAGGGCAATGGAGACGTGCGCGACTCCCATATGTGAAAATGAGAAGTGTTTATTATTCGTGAAGGAGGATAAGTTTATTACCCGTCTTATCTTTCGTTGGGTCACATATACAGTAATTTTGGGTCTCCCTCCGCGACAACTTCTATATATGACATGTAGCGATGTAGCTATACACTTACGAGCAAGCTCGACGTCACGTCGTCGAAGCCGGAGGCCGCCGACGCGAAGGTCACCCCGGTGGCGAAGTCCTCGATGCCGAATGCCGGGTCGAGGTAGGCGGGCACCGCCGGCTTCAGCCCGAAGGCCTCCGCCAGGAAGTCCGTCGCCAGCCGCCCGTTATAGCAAATGCAGGTGAATGCAAAGACCTAGTAGAAATTTAAAAACAAATGTAAAAATTATGCACCAAAAAGAGCCTAGAACAATATCTAATGACAATGCTTTACTGGTTCATTTTAAGTCTGAGCGCCCATATGCCCACAGTGGACACATACAAACTCAGTATGAACATATGCACAAAAAGCAAAAATATGAAACTCAGTATGGTTCTCCACATGTCGTTGAAGATAGACCAATTTTTATCTTAGGTTCACTTCATGCAGACCTGAGTCACAATCAAATATTGACAAATTCTTGGTTTTCATCCCTTGATTTCTACGGAACGGACAGTACCAGCATACTGGAGTAAGATTATTGATTGCATTCCCAACCAAAGCTACTGTGATAACCTTCAAATGCTCTGCTTCACAAGAAGGGGCATTTTTTGTATACCAAAGAATGTACATGCAAAAATTCTAGAAACTACACCAAAAGGCTTTCAGTAAAAACAAGGTAGCTGAGGCGATGTTCTATGTGCATGTAGTGGCATATGTCCATTGGCAATTGATCCATCTGCAAAGAATACTGAACTTATTGGGCAAACACTAATTGACGACAAAATGCTAAAAAAGAAGTAGCCGTGCAAGACTAAAATGAGGCTCCTTGGAATGGGGTCAAATGCTAAAAAATGAGTAATTTATTTAATTTTGCAATGGAATAAAGAAAAGGAGAAAAAATAGACCTAGGAATTGTAAGACGTATGGGTAGACATATGGGCAACTATGTTTGTAATAATATATGATGCAAAGGTAAAATATGACACATGTTTTTGAGAGAATTTAATCGCCCTCTCCTGGGAGTAACAATAGTCTTCCAGGGGCACCAATAATTATCGCATCTCTAGGTCCCAATATCTCTAGGACATCTAATTCTACCCCCGGTGCCAGTTTGCCAGGAGATGTCAGCTCCTTAGAAGGGAGAGGAATCAAAATTGGAAGTGTTGTAGGAATTGCTGTTGTAGTCAGTTTTGTTGTGGTTGGTTTTTTAGAGATAGTGTTGTCGTCATACGGACTGAGTATATGGATAGGTAGAGAAAAATAGTAGGATTTTGGCAGTGTACTCATGCAGTAGTTTGGATATCATGTTACACAATTATTAATATTTAAATAGATGTATTTATTAATTAACTACTAAAACAACGACTGTTCACACAGTCATGAATCAATATAGCGCCTAGGGATGGGGCACTATTTCACTGGGATTATAGTTTAAAATAGAGAACCAAGACGAAAGGATCTATATGCATGTATGATGTTCTATATTCACTGAGTTAGGCTTAGTACTTGAGAACACCTACCATTTGGGTGATTTTTGGTTGATGAGCAGTGAAGAGTATATGAATCTCTGATACTCTGTATCGGCAGAAGCAGAGGAAGGAGATGCTCTGTAACAACTTCAACGGGTAGAGGAAGATGACACTCTTCCTTTAGTAGAAAAACGACGAGGAAGAAACAACTTGTTTTCTTCTGATCCTAGCAACAAAAGAGCAGTAGGAGAAGAAGATGATGCAGCTTCAAGGATTGAGAGGAAGCAGATGGGTCTATCCTTCCCGTGTAGCCGAAGGAGAAGTAGAAGAAGAAGGGAAGAAGCCTCTTACTACTCTACAATCCGCACAGAAAAGATGAAGAAGAAAGGCTTCTTCTTGTAGCCGATAGTAAAGGCCCAAAAGTCTACGGGCGGCAGGCCGCTGAAGAATAAGAACTAATAGAGTGGTTCGATGGGTGGGGCTCGGTATTTATAGAGAAGAGAATCATAATGTGGGTTAAGAGTTCGATCAGGAGTAATATTCCTATGGAAAGAATCCTATTAGAATTTAAACTTCCCTATATATTAGTCCTACTAGATGTTATCTCCGAATGGCCACTACTTCCTAGTTCGAGCAAGACACTGCTCGGGCTTTCTATTTTCCACTCTACAGGAGAATAGCGCCCAAGAGAGGGGCAGTGTTCAAGAAATGGCAACTCTAAGTAGGTCTCTATTTTGTTGAATAGCGCCCAAACAAGGGGCGTTCTTCACTATTTTGTATTTATTTTTATTTGTTAACAACTATTACGTTAGAATAGTACGGTATTGTTGGCATTAAAAAAATGGGCCAAACCCAACTTCAAAACGGAAGAAAAAGCAGATGATAAGTGGGCCAAGCCCAATCCAGGAAGAGGGAAGGAGGGGCGCATGTGGGCATTTGCGCAAAATGAAGAAAGAGGAGGGTTAAGAAGAAGATGAAAGGGATTTTCAAAAAAAAAAAGAAATAGAAGGAAAATCGGGGCACTGTAGCCCCGTGTCTGTCCCTCTCCTCGCGAGAGGCGCTACAGTACTCACGCTCTGTTCATCTTCTCCCCCTCTCCCCGCGGCGACAACGCGTCTTCAAGTGACCTCCTCCGTGCAAGCATTCAATGCCCGCCGAAGTCCCTGCACACGCATCCGTAGGCCGAAGGCTCCCCCACGTCGTGAGCGCATGCCGGACAGCCTGCCCCTCTCTACTCACCGTTCGCCCACTCCGCCGACTAGCCGCATAGGTCACCTCCCATGCCTGCCGTGTCCTTTGGTGGCGTGGCAACCACCTAAAGTAGCAGAACAGATAGCCACGGCAGCAACAACAAGGCAGCATCAACGATGGCAGCGGCATGGGCATTCGACAACGCACGACGACAGCAGCGACAGTTGTAGGCGAAGAAAAAAAAGAAACAGAAGACAGAGGGCTCTCTCCTCCCGTTGGGGTTCTTACACCCTATAAAAGGAGGCCCTCTGTGAAGAAAAAGTCTTATTCGGCAGTACTGGAGAGATACCCCGGCAAGCTCCAAGCAGAAGCCCCGAAGTCCCACATTCGCGCAAGAAGGAAGAGAGAGAGAGCAGAGAGTGAGGTGAGGGAGAGGGAGTCCCCCCGGGGTCCTCCCCTTCGATGCATTTTCTTTTCCCTCTCCTTCCCTCGTGCTCATGTGACCTCGAATGTAGCTCTTTTTGTTCGAGTGAAAATAAGATGCAAGGTTCTTTTTCACCCAAATCTCCTCTTGCTTCTCCTCGCATGAATCCACCTACTCCCACCGATATATATATATATATATTCATACATATGTACATATGTAGGTGTATACGTATAGAATCAGTTCAGATCGGTTCAACGGTTGAATCACGGTTCGAGTGATTCAGATAATTTTTTAACATTAATTCGAACTGAATCTAATTAGACCGATTCTCGAATCGATTCACGGTCAAACCGATCGATCCAATTCGATTCTAATAACACTAGTCTCTACAGTTTTATGAATATTCTATCGTCACATTTCTACTTGAGCAAAATGAGGATGGAGTTAGAAGGCTCCTTCATTCACTAATCAAGGACGATAATCAGGCATTACGTTGGAACCTGGTCAGGAGGAGGGGGAGAATCCCACGTACAGGACTCGTCGATGCCATCCCCGGAGCAACTCCGATGAATATTCCTTTCACTGCGTACGTTAATTCAACTACGTGTCACGTTGTAAATGGCTGTCACGTTGGTTAAAATTTGGAAAAGCTCTTCCATTTCTCAAAAGGGTGGGGGCCGACAGGTCGAGAGAGAGAGAGAGAGAGAGAGAGAGCGAGCGCGCGGCGGCGGCGGCGGCGGCGGCGACTCCTCTGTTCCTCAAAAGGTGAGGTGAGACGTGAGGCAGCAAAAGTGTAAGACTCCCAACTCTACAAGAGTGAGAGAGTGAGCGAGTGAGAGAGAGAGGGGTATAGGGTAGATATTATAAATGATCACTATACTTTATTTTTTTTCCAGAAGATGTTTCTTTTACATGTATACATCTGGTTGGATATTGGACGTCAACTGTTATTTTAAAAGTAGAGCAGGGAAGCTGTCCCAACGACACGTCCAAAAGTCACTGGGATGGGAGTCCACGCCACGCGTCATTATTTATATTATCGGTTGGTTGTGCGGACCTACGGTGTATATATCTATATACACTTTTATATGCTGAGCACCTGTTTTAACTGCCGGCTGCCACCAGCCGGTCCCACCTACTTACGTTGCTTTTCTCGACCCTTGTGAGAATATATCGCGTAATGCGTACGTCAGACGAAGCAGAGCGTGGGCTCCACTTCGAAAATAAGAGAAAAGTACATGGGATCGAATCAAGGGATCGATACGATGGGCTGATCTGTACTGTTCAGGAGTCGGAGAACGCAACGGTTCACCCTGCACAACGTTCCGAAGGCCCGACCCGTAAAAACACGTGAAAACTGCTAAGTTCAATCTGGGACTCACAAAAATAATCTAAAAAATATTCAAAAAAAATCTGGGGCATTACAGGGGGTGCCATCCGATTCCGAAGAGAGCGATGGGGAGGAGGAACATCTTCCACCAGGCTGGCTTCCTATCTGCGATGTTCAAAGTCCAAAAGTTTCTTGCGCAGGCATCAGCAAATGAAATTCACAGAGATGGAGTGGCACCGGTGGGAGAAAGCTTCAGATTATCACTAGCATCCAGAACAACCGGAGCAACAGAGAGTACATGCTCAGCAGCCAGAGAGAGGACACGGGCACATCAGACGATGAGGCAGCCACCTGTGAAGGCAAGACATGTGCAGCAGAAGCCATGGAAGCTGGAAACCAGGTCAACGCATCCGGATTGAGATAAACCAAGGGAAAAGAAAAAGGAGCAGTAGGCGCAACAGCAACCGGGATGCCAAATGTCGATAGAGAACCAAATGCCACTGCAGGGGAGGGGCTTGAGGCCACGGAAGCAGAGCCATGCACGATCAAAGTCTTGTTATCGAGGGAAGAGGGAGCACCAAGGCCAGCTAGCTCTTAAATAATGACGCTAGCAGGGGGAGCTTCAGAGACGGGCGCTACGACACCATGAGCCGCAAGGGACTCAACAGGGGAAACAGGGACAGAGGAAGACCTAGGGAGAGTTGAAGCAGTAGGAAGGATGCCACTCGAACCAGCAATAAAATCTTCATTAATAGGTGGCAGGGAAGTTGCAACACGAACACCAGCCGACACATGCGAAGGCGCCCCATCATGTGCCTCTTTAGCAACAGGTGCGACGATTAGCACTGAGGGGCTAGCATTCGTTTCGCCTGGGCTGTTACACAGAAGGTGAACAAGTTCGAAAACTGCCCACCAGACAGGCACATCAGACCTCGTCGGAGCACCCTTGTCAGATGTAACACCCGTAGTTTAACGGATCCTTAGTGGTGCGGATAACTAATTCATTTAAATGCCAGGAAATAGCCTAAAAATCCGTAAAAATAGCCTAAATTCACAGAATAAATTCTAGATCCGAACCACTAAGAATCCGCTAAGACACGAGTCTTACAAATACCATCCAGGAAAGGCAAATGTAGTAGTCGACTATGTTGCTAGGTGTTTGATTTGTTAATAGGTAAAAGACAGAGCACCAAAAGCCATCAGAACTAATGCAGAAAATCAAATTTCCTTAGTGGAAATGGGAAGCAATCACCATGGACTTTGTGACCGAGTTACCCAGATCAGTAAATGGCAATAACTCTATATGGGTGATCGTGGACCGATTTTTAAAGTCTGTACATTTTCTTCCTATGAAAGTGAAGCAATCAGTGGAAAGTTTGACAAGACTATATGTAGATAATGTCGTCAGACTTCACTGGATTTCAAAGTCGATCATCTCCGACAGGGATCCTCGATTCACATCCAGACTGTGGCAAGGGTTGCAAGAAGTTTTTGGTTCACTGCTTAAGCTCAGTTCAGCTTTTCACTCGCAGACTGAAAGTTAGTCCGAAAGGATGATTCAGACACTAGAGGACATGCTTAGGGCTTATGTTCTGGACTGGAAGGGCGATTGGGAGTGACACCTACCTCTAGTAGAGTTTGCTTATAATAATAGCTTCCACGCCAGTATAGGCATGGCTCCATTCGAGACATTATATGGTAGACCTTGCAGATCTCCATTGTGTTGGGAGGAAACAGGAGTCAGGCAACTTGTGGGGCCAGAAGTTGTACAAAAAATATCTGAAAAGATCAGGGGGATCAGACAGAGATTGACGACAGCACAAGACCGACAGAAGAACTCTACTGATAATCGAAGGAAGGAGCTGACATTCGAAGTTGGTGATCACGTCTTCCTCAAGGTTTCTCTGACAAAAGGAATCATTCGGTTCGGCAAACATAAATCCACGATTCATTAGACCGTTCGAGATTCTGGAGAGATTAGGCAATGTGACATATCGGTTGGCTTTACCTCCATCTCTGGAGGGAGTACATTCGGTGTT
>JANBPO010008420.1:0-19855 GCA_024336825.1 Amorphophallus titanum | reverse complement strand
ACCCTTGGCGATGCCACGAGGGAAAGGGGCCATATGCTCAGTAAGATTCTCAACCTTGTATCTGCAACGCGCATAGTTGGACCATAAGGAAGTACCATTAAAAATACCCCAAAGCTGTTTGGCCACTAGAGATATTTGAACATGCTCAAGACTTCTAATGCCAAGGCTGCCTTCCTGCACCGGCTTCATAATAACATCCCAGGAAATCCAACGACGTCTACGGAAGTCATTACTATCATTCCAGAAGAAGCTGGCAGAGAGCTTCTGATTGTAGTTAATAATGGATTTGGGGATAGAGGAGGACGCCGCCAAGTAAATGGGGATGGAACAGAGAATAGAGTTGATTAAGGTAACTCTACTAGCTTGTGAAAGTAGCTTGGACTTCCAGGAAAGAATTCTGTGGTTTATTTTATCAATAAGGGGCTTAAAATCAGACACAAGAGTCCACCCGGGACGAAGAGGGACTCCCAGATAAGAAAGCACCCCAGTTTGTCTCTTGTAATCTGTGAGCATCTTGATGCGGGATGCTAAGGTGCCAGGAGCCTTGTTGGAGAGAAGAAAAGAACTTTTAGAGTTGTTGATCTTCTGACCAGATGCTCATTCATAGCGGTTGATAAAACTGAGCAGCTTCTTAATATTATGCACATGACCATTTAAAAAGATGAGAGTATCATCCGCAAATAAGAGGTGCAAGATGGGCGGGCATCTTCTTGGGCCAGAGTAAGCCTATAGAACACCCGAGTCGCGGAGATTGGAAAGGCACCGACTGAGAGCTTCCTGCATAATAACAAAAAGCACCGGAGCAAGAGGATCACCTTGCCGCAAGCCCCTGGATGATTTGAAGTAACCATCCACAGCACCATTAAAGGTAACCGAGAACCAGCAATTGCACACGAGCATGGCCACAAGGGATGTAAATTTTGAAGAGAAACCAAACTTATTGAGCACTACGATAAGAAAATCCCACTCCACTCTGTCATAAGCCTTCATCATATCCAGTTTGACAATGAGATTGTGCCCCCGGACTTTCCTGTGCAAGTCTTTCAAATTTTCAGGGGTGTTACACCCTCCTCCACTTAAAGAGAATTTGGTCCCCAAATTCTTTGCATGATATTTATGGAGGGTGTAATTTTCTACTTACAGTCAAATTGTTTTGAGAATCGCTTCCGTATGGCTTCTTCCGTCTCCCATGTCATCTCGTGTGACCAAAATTTGTTCCATTGGACGTTGACCATGGGAATGGTTTTATTCTGAAGTTGACGTACCTCAAGTTCAATTATTTTGAGTGACCTTTGCTCGTATGTCATATCCTTTTGTATCTCCAGATTGTCATAAGTTATGACATGAAATGTATCAGGGACATACTTCTTGAGCATAGATACGTGAAACACATCGTGGACTCTGGCTAATTGAGGTGGTAAAGTAATGTGATATACGACTTCCCCAACCCTTTCAATAATTTCAAAATGGCCGATAAATCTTGGTGTGAGCTTACCTTTAATGTTGAACCTTTGAATACCTCGACCTATAAAAATATTAAGAAACACATGGTCTCCTGCTTGAAATTTTAGGTTGCACCTTCTATTCTCAGCATACGACTTTTGTCGGTCTTGAGCCATCTGGAGTCTTTCACGAATAAGCTTTATCTTTTCGGTGGTATCCCGGATGAGTTCCGGGCCTAGAAATTACCTTTTCCCAACTTCATTCCAGTAGATAGGTGATCGACAACTCCTCCCATATAAGGCCTCGAATGGAGCAATTTGAATGCTAGCTTGGTAGCTATTGTTGTAGGCAAATTCTACTAAAGGCAAGTGATCGTGCCAGCTTCCACCGAAGTCAATAGCACATGCCCTGAGCATATCTTCTATCACCTGATTTGTTCTCTCAGTTTGTCCATCAGTTTGCGGATAGAAAGCAGTGCTAAAGTTAAGTCAGGTCCCTAATGACTGTTATAGACCCTTCCAGAATTGTGATGTGAAATGAGGGTTTCTATTAGAAATAATAGTAACAGGGACACCGTGTAGTTTGATAATTTCCTTCATATATAACACTGCAAGGATATCCACAGACCATCGACTTTTGATTGGTAGCAGCACCTCGCATTAATGACAGAGTAACTCTCAGTTCGACAAAAGAATAGACGACACTCACGTCACTTCCCTTTTAGTCAGGCGAAATAGTCTCCACGTCTTTGACGAGTCTTGTCGTATTAATGGCAGAACAACCACCGAACGACAATGGAGCGGCGAGTCAGGTCACTTGTCTCCAACGAAGGAACGACAAGTCAGCGCCATGCCTCCCTTGCATTGACAGGCGAGTAGGCTGACATGTCATGCCTTTGTGACCAGGACAACTTCGGCAATCTCAGATCAAAAGGCACCGGTCAATGGGCGAATCTCAAGAAGACGTTATAAATAGGACCCTGCCCTGACAGCCAGGGAGGGATGAAAAATTGGTCATCCTCCAACTCTTTCTCTCTCTGACTGACCTTAGCTCCTCTCTCTAAGCACTCGACCTTCGTCCCCTGAGAGTTCGCCCCACACTTAGGTTGTTGTCTAACTTAGACATCGGAAGGTTGTCCTCTAGGATATCTCCTAGGGATCCTTATGACGCGTGTTCGTGATTTCAGAGTCCCTCCTGTGACACTATCTTCCTCCCTCGACTACACAAATCTCGAGGGTGTAATCCATAAATCGAGGTGATAAATCTCGACCTCTACACATAATAGTATAAAAAGTGATAGAGTATTGTGTCCATAGTCATCTTCCTTCTCGAGACATGTTCGTTCTTTTCACGTCAAGTTCTTTCAAAGCATCTCATGATTCGACATGTATTTTTCTATAGTCACAGTCACATATCAATTTAAACATGCATTTGGGTGCAGAAGAGGTTGCCTTCCATAGACCTACACGAGTAGCTGTTGGTGCATGTCCCAAATACTTGATTTAAGTTTGTTAGCAGATCTCATGTAAAAATAAAAAGAGTAAGGGTGCAATCAATATATGCTGCAAAACTCAAAAAACATGCACTGATCATTGACCAGTAGTTTACCATGAGATACATCTAATGTAAAAAGAGATTTTTTTTTGTAGATTTGCTTAGGGAATAAGTTGAATAGTAAATGCATTTGAAATTACAAATAGTCTAACTCATGTCGATTTTCGCGTATTCTATGACGAATGAAATTTTTAATACTATTTAAGGATGACAAATAGTTATCTATGCATGAAAAATAGTTATTTAAGAGAGACAAATAATTACGTAAGAGTGACAAATGACCGACTCATGTCAATTTTTGTATATTCTCGAGACGGCAAACGAGACTTCTAATACTATCTAAGGATGACAAATAATTATCTAAAGATAATAAATATATAAATAAGAGTGATAAATAGATGAAAATAATCATATACATAAATAGTTTAAAATATTAATAAATAAGATCCACGTACTAATGACATAGATCATTAACACATTGAATGGATAACTTTTCTACCGATACAGAAGAGTAGCTAATATTTCTCTAGAAAATTTGACCTTCCTACTGGTTTGCTGGCGTCGTCGCTTGAGGGCCTCTTCGGCTTGTTCGGGCTTCCGGCATCCATTCCAGGCTCCTCCTTGGGACGAGCGGCCGACGTCCTAACCGACGGGGATGCCGAGGGTGGAGATGGAGAACCTATATATGCAAGCATTTGTAGCAACACCGGCGGGAGGGGAGGCCGCTAGCTACTGCCTCCTCTGGGACCATAGAGGACACGGGACGGCATGGGCGCTCCAGGCTGAAGAGTTCGCGGCGGTAAGGTGACGGCGGCCAAGAGAGGAGCGTCAGGGGAAGGAGGCGGTGCCACTGGCGGACTCGAGCACGGCATCCCATCTCAGAAGTGGCAGGGAAGAATCGGAATTGACAACGAGGGTCCGGGCACGGAGGAAGGGAAGGGCGAGGTTGGTGATCTCGAAAAAAAAACAAAATAAAAAGAAAATTATAGTATTTGTCCGAATATATGGACACGTCACTTTCAACTCATCTACGTAGTTGTATCTAAGGTTTGCCGTCCCGCCCCGACCCGCACTGACTCGCACGACCCGACCCGACCCAGGCGAGTGCCGGGTCGCACGGGCTGGGGGTCGTGGCCGGGACGCACTGGACCGCATGGTCCCGTGCGTCCCGCCGCATACCGGAATTCATCATATCCTTTTAACATGACTCAAATTCAACAAACAATCATTTAATCCATGAATTATCTGAACTTGACTCATTCATTCAACGTGCCATTCAAAGCTCACATTCATCAAGGATACGTCAATGCAAATCAGGAAGATATCAAAAAGACTTTTTTCACATAATGTCTTCGTCAAAACAGCCCGGGGCACAACATATCATTTGTTCTCTTTGAGTGTAGTTAAAAATTTTATTCCACACAATTTTTAATAGTGAGATCTATTCCCCCCCTCTAGATATCGCTCTCGCACCCCATGAATTGGTGTCAGAGCGGGTGTCCGATTCAATAGATCCAACAATCTGTAGATCTGATCCTGCTATTTGGTGCATTAATTGTTTCTGCTCACTGCTTCAATCTATTTTCAATGGCTAATCCTCCTAAGTTTGATGGATCAAACTTTTATGGCTGGCTAGGAAGACTGAGAGATTTTATGAACTCTATAGATTCTAATCTATGGGTTTTAATCATACATGGTCCACATGAACTTCCTGAGGGGAAATCTAAATGGAATCTCATCCATAAACTGAAAAATACTGACTAATCTAAAAACTCTGAAGCTAATGAAAAGGGCTGTTGATATTGATAAGTTTCATTATGTCTCTACGTGCAGGAATGCTAAGGAGATACTGGACAATCTGATTGCCATTCATAATCAAGAGGGGAATAAATGCTTGATGGTTAAAGATCATAGCAGTGATCAGCTGGATGAATCATCATCTCAGGTAAGTTCTGAATCTGATGAACTTACATTCAATAATTTGATGAATCTTTACGATGGATTGCTAGATAAGTATAAGAGAGTCAAATCTGAAAATAAGAAACTAAAAAAACAAGTGACATCTGAAGTAACTTCATTAAAATCTGAAAATGAACATCTCAAAATTGAAATGAGAAAAGCTGATAATTAATGTGGTAATTATTTGTTTGTAAAAGAATTGAATACCAACTTTTAGTCTGAGATAAAATGGCAAGAAGAATTGATTACTTCAATTAAGAAAGAAAATGGGAGATATAACCCACCAAAACTCGAGTTCTTTGTATCAATCTTGAGATAATAGTGAGGACAAGAGATAGGAGCAAGTGGGACTCAATTTTGTGGAAGAATCTGAAAGATATTCGCGTGGAAAGGAGGGCCCAGAGCTTGATTGGATAGAGTTTGACTTGTACAGAAATTACATAAACCCATAAGTTTAAATCTGAGATGAACACCCAAAATAGGGCTCTAGATGCACAAATCTCTAGATAATACTGGGGATAAGAGTCCTGGATCAATTAGAGTCGATTTGGAAGCTTCCTCTCGGAGAAAAAGGATCAAACATGGTCCCCAAAGAGTCCCGCAATAAGGAAATCAAAGTTTAGGATGTTTAGGACTCTCTATCTGGCAAACAGTCTATCGTGAAACCGCATACGGAGCCAAACGATCAATGGGAGGACCGCAAGGGTACCACCAAATGGTCTAGGGGTGACCACAAGGCATCAGAGGGTGAAACAGGATGATTTCGGGTAAATTTAGGGGGTAGTGATCCAGGGATGACCGCAAGGCAACACCAAACGGTCTATGGATGATCGCAAGGCTTCAAGAAGGCGAATGGGGCGAAATGGGCAAAGAAAGGGAGGTAGTGGTCATGGGGTGATCGCTACCATTAGGTAGCAGTCTGCCCCAGATCGCTACCATCAAGATTTTCATTTTTTTTATTATTTAAAAAGTAGGTAGCGATCACAGGGCGACCGCTACCTCAATGTAGCGGTCGCCCAGTGACTGTTTCCAGGGGGATTTGCAGAATTCACGCAGATGTGCCTCGGATGACTGTTTGAGCTCCGAATTGACCCGAAACGGTCCTGAAAGCTGGGGGATGAAAGATAAAGGCTTCCAAGGCTCAATGGGCTTAAAAAATGGCCAAGAAATGGGCTTGAAATAGGCTCAAAGAAGGCTCCAAAATAATAATTAATTTACGATATCACTGAGGTGAATAAGAGAAATAACTCAACTTGGAAGCTGAAAATGGGTGTCAACAGATGCCCCTCCTTGATGTCTGCTTTGCAAGGGAGCCCAGCTCCGCCGTCAGATCCCTGTGCTCGGCAATCTCCAGCTCCGCACCGGTCTTGATCTGCCTGACGCTTATGACGCCACCCTTGCGCCGCGCCCGCGTCATGGCCGCCACGTCGCTGCACCGCTGGCCAGTGTAGCGCGCCAAGGCGTAGGCCCGGCGCTGCATGGTGCCTGCCGCCCAGCGCGCCTCGAAGGCCGCCAGCTCGGCCGGCGTCCACGCCCGGTGCTCCCCCAGCTTGAACGTCTTGATTCTGAGGGCGGGGTTGTCGTCCCGATAGTCGTTGTCAATGGCATAGGTCATGAGCAGGCGCACGACCCGCACCACCATGTTTGCCATGCCCGGCTTTTCTGCCTTGGCGTCCCGCCACTTCTTGATGTGCCGGCGCTGGAGTCCGGCGACCTGCTTGTGCCCGTGCACCTTCACCAGCGCGTCAAGCACCAGGCGGTAGATGCGCTGGGTGCTGGGCTTGCAGCCGCGGAACTCGGGCGAGAGGTAATACTCTGTGACCAGCGCCTTGAGCGAGCCCTTGGCCGGCGGCTTCACCGCCTCGTCCTCGGCCGGCCGCGTCAGGGCGTCCTTGTCGGTCTGAGCTACAAGGCGTGCGTATGCGGCCTTGAACTCCTCGGATCCAGGCTCGCCCGGAAGTCGCCAGCGCCGGCCGCAGCGGCGGAAATAGAGGTATTTGGTGTGGCCGTGGCGGTCGCGCTCGGGCTTGACATATGGCGGCAGGTCGAGGTCGATCTTGGCCACGCTTGCCCCATCAATCATCGTCCCACTCATTATGGTCCGATGCTGGCACAGCCGCCGGCTCCCCAGGTATGACCAAAATGCTACCATCGGGCTCAATTCGGACGGCCGAGAACGGCACGCCCGATTTTTGCGCCGCCCGCAGGACGCGCGTCACGTCCTTCTCGCGGAACTTGGCGGGTCCGCGGGGGCGGCGCTGTGTGGCTGCCTCAGCCATTGGCACGCTCCCACATCCGGCACGCCGGGTCCTTGGCTCTGATGTCCGAGCCCGGTCCGCGGGTCCAATGAGCTTCCATCACAAGCGCTATTTATGAAACAACGCCCCCATGAAAGGTGTGAATTCAAAGAATTATCCAAATGAATTTTATAAAACTAGGAATATCAGGAAATGATGCCACTTCTGAAAGGCATTAATTAATTAAAAGATGACCTTGATAGAGTCGTTATTTCACAAAAGGATGCCCTTGACACAGACATTATTTCAAAAAATGATGCCCCTTTTGAAGGCGTTAATTAAAAAAATACAGAAATACTCTATATTATGCAAATACTGAAGTCCAATCTAATTGTTACAAAGTAATATGAGATTTAGCCAACATATCATCAAATTTGGCGTGTTTACACATCCTACCCGACTGAAGCCCTTTTCGGCCAAGCTGATGTCCGGCATTGTCGTCTTCCTGACAACATTACTGATTAAAACTATATCAACCCCCGTGTAGTCAATTGATTGATGAGAAAGGCCTTCTAAATGTTCTGACAGATGTAAGAGATCAAACAAATACCCAGACAGATGCAGCAATCAGCAAAGATGACAATGCAAGCTGATCAGCACAAAGAGGCCCCAAATATTGAAAAGCCCTAAATGGGCCCAAAGTGGTGGCACCAAGTGCCAGGCTGTGAAGCCCACTTAATGCACTGTAGCACGCCGTGAAGGACTCTCTACAGAAAGGCGCATCGAGGTAGTTTGATTCGAGGAGGGGGAGGGGCTTCGACTATAAAGACCTCTCTTACTTCTCTGCTAAAAAAAGGATAGAGAAAACAAGAGAAGAAAGGATAAGCAACAAGAGATGAAAGGGAGAACAGAAAATAGACACAGTCAAAGAGAGGACTGAAGAGAGCGAGAGCCCAATCTGAGAGCTCGAGTGCTGTGAGGGGAAGAAGAAGTGTGTGAAGTTGCGTGTATGGGGAGGGAGTGGAGTCAATGCTCCGCCCTCCCCCCATCTCTTTTCTCTGAATATGTTTTTCGTTTGATGTATTTTCCCCCCCTTTTCTATGAGTTTCCTCTAGGATAAATAAAAATCTATAGCTCTTTCTTATATTATTCAAGTTAGATATGTGTGTAATTTATTTCGCTATTTGCAGTTCCTGCGATCATTTCATTAAGTTCCTTAAAATTTGTTTTCATTACCCTCCAGAAGTTAGTTATGCGCCCATCCAAATCATTCATCACTTCATGATTACTTTTTGGTTTTGCAAAGAACACAGCGCCTCCCCCAGTAAATACCTCCACGTACTGCGAATGATCCGGTATTAACGGCAGAATATGTCTAACCATTTTTTGCTTGCCTCCGTAATAGGATATTGGTGTCTTGGTTATCATGCTGCTTATTCGTAAATAATTTTAAAATTCATTTCTTTAGCTATTTCATGTTCTATCTTTGCGCCCTTACTCTCATGCCATCCGGTTAGCATGTAAATAGCTTCACAATCCATCAGTTCTTTAATCCCGTTTATCATATAATGCTTCCATTCCCATAAGGCATTATAGGGCGTTACTTTCATTGGATTTACAGTCCTATATCCCTCCTCTATTAGAAAGGCTTCCGCACGATTGAAAACCGTTTGTGCGGTGCTTAATTCTAAACCTGTTATTCTGCCGGATATAAATATTTTCATCTTGTTTTTTTAATAGCACCCGCCCGATATTGAACGGGTGCTTTTTGTTTGAAAATGTGGAACGCCTATCGTTCCATTCTGCGTCTATAAAGGGTTGCGTGGGGGCAGGAATCGAACCTGCGTGCAGCCAAACTCACTCCCCGGGTATTACCCCAGATCGGCATCACCCACTCGGATATAATGTTGCGCCTTCGGTACTTAAATCCTGAAACTATACCGGGGGTTTCCATACAAGCATTTGCAACTGCCGGTATAGGCGTATGGCTACAAGTGCCACCCAACAACATCTTTGTTTTAACCTTTGCCGGGTTTTGTTTAGGTGTCCGGCACACCGATTATAAATTTGTACTGATAATGACAGGATTTTACCTACACGATGGCTTTGAATGCACCAGTCACCAGACCATCACCGACCTCTTGCATTAGTTGTGTCTAATTCCACCACATTATCAGTACAGTTTCTTATAAATAATTATATGTTTTATTATGCTAACTTAAGGCATAGTCCACCAAGCGTTCCTATAGACAATCTCAAATATCACTAAGTGAAAATTCAAACTGAAATATATTTTCACCCATTGCATAGTATAAATGATTCAACAATCTTTTATTTGTTAATTATTTTATTTTAAGAGATTTAAAAGTTTTAAATAATCTGGGGGATTATTTGCAGTGCTTTAAAAAGGTAAATATAAACCTTCATTATGTGACAGTGTGTGTCACTATTCACTCACACTGTTTACTCATCGTGTGTCACTGTTCAATCATTGTGCATTACTGTTGAGTGATAACGACACTCGCGTGATTCATGACGTCTTTCACAGATGCATCTTTGAACTCCGCATTTTGAAAGTGACGTTTGTGTGTTTTACGCAACTATAGACAATTGGGGAAAGCTCCAATTAAGGAGCGTCAATTGCGGATGCTCTTTCCTTGGACGCATCCCTTGAAGTCTTTAAATTGATCACCTCGAGTGATCAATTTGAGTTACTGTTAAGTAATTACAAAAAATATGATTCCTGTGCGTTCATTCCTCATTTATTTCTTCTTTTTTAATCTAAGTGGGATAGAGATAGACAATGTTCCTTCTAAAGGAGAAGCAGCTAGACGATGACACGACTAAGAGAGTTAGACGATGTAAAGATAGATAAAGTATTGTCTAATCTGGAAGCTGATAGATGATGCATTAGAGAGATAGACGATAAATTATAGGAATATATGATAAAATAAGTAGATAGATGATAAATTGAAGATGAAGACAATAGGGGGGATAATTAATAAAAAATAGATTATGGTTAATTGTTAGAATGTGATTAATGACTTATTTAAATTATGAAATTACCTTTATCAAGGTTAATTACATGTGAGAACATCGAAATAGGTCGATATTAGATTCATTGAAAAGATAACATAATTATCTTTAAATCTCGTATTAAGTACTCTCAATGATTATGACATATATTGGGTCAAAAATGACAACAATAAAATTAGGTTATGAGTACAATTATGATTTTGCCACTCAATAGAGTAAGGTCAGAAATTGTAGATATGCCCCGCATTTTTGCAAAATAGTCTTGTAAAGTCTATAATTTGCCGACAAAGTTCTGTACTTACAGAAGAGTCCTGTATTTACAGAAGAGTCTTGTATTTGTACAAATGTCATGTATTCTTTTCAAAAATTATAAGAATACCCTAGTTTTCAATCAATTGTGCAAATGCTCTTCTTTGACATGGTTTAATTGTACATATACCCTCCAGGGCTCAAATTGCACCCATAGCCAGTATCAAACTGCCATAAAATCCTAGTCAGCACCAAACTACATATAATCTCCGCCAGTACAAAATTGCTAATAAATCCCTAGTCAATACAATATTACAAATACCCCCTTATTCCTACCAAATTACAATTAAACCCTTGAACAGTATCAAACCGTGAGATAGCCTTCAATCAATACCCAAATTACAAAAATTACACCAATCCTTGAAGGCCAACTCTGACCTAAACCAAAGTACAATTATACCCTCATTATGGCATTAATGCCCCCATCCCTTCAAGGGTGTTTACTACGATAATTGTGAATGCACCCTCAATATCACAACTGATAATTGTAAAGGTTGATGACCTTTTTGGCAGTTAAACAAAGGTGTTCGGACTTTACATCGATGTAAATTAATGTTGATTCCGGTCAATGAAGAAAAGTCCAACACACGAACGCTAATCGTCTGATAAACTTAACTTGCAAGATTAATATTGCACATACCGTTCAAATGGCCATCAAATATGCATAAATGCCCAATCAATGGACATAAAAGAATCAATTTCCTTAAAATTACATGCAATTTATTTTAATTAATTTGATCTATTCTTCCATGTTAATCCCTGCGTGTTAAACAGCCAACAACTGGAATACGACAATTTTCGTAGTTAGAATGAAATTTCAAATGAAGTAATCTTTAAGAAACATAGTCTCAAACAAAGAAGTGCTTCCAAACACCCAATTAGGGAGCGAGCAAATGGGCAAGATAATTGCCCATTGGGTGTTGGGAGGTTGGGGACTGGGGAGGGGGTGTTTGAAAAAAAATTAAGGGTAAATTGTTTGAAAAAAAATGCAACTTGCAAAATGAACGCACGTTTAAAAGCAAAGAGCATATAGCCTCAATCATCAAAAAGAATTACTGCACAAAATATATTTGTCAATGGAACATATCTTTAATTTTACACATGCTCTGCCACAACAAAGCGGCAGCCGCAAGACAGGAGGATGAGAGCATGACGGCACAAACGAGGCAAAAGCAGGCAAGCAAGAATACAGTTAGAATCCAGCGGTCTGTAACCAAGGCAGATTTTGGATTTGAGGCAAGTACAAATTGAGAAATGATAAAGCAAGACCAGAAAACGAACATGAAGCTCAGAGACCTCGATAAGTCAACATGGATGCCATCATCCAGGTTCAAGTTAGAGTCATGTTTGAGCTAGTATAGTTAAAGTACGACCCTGATAAGAGACTACTTAGAATCCAACACTAGAATATGATACTGACAAGCATCCATGCAGGGGGAAAGGGCCAAAAAAAACAGAAACTAGAGTTTTTTTCATACAAATCACTGTAACATAGTACTACAAATAAAGAACCAGCAATAAACCTTCTATCAAACTTTGACATCAAGATCACTTCTGAAGATATGTAAAAGACCCTTCTTTGGATAACATATATGAACATAATATCTCAAATGAAAAACCTCAAGTCAAGCTCTGTTTTGATTTGGACATTGATACCAAAAGGGTTTTAAAGTTAATGTCCTCAACATTAGTTGTTTTTCAAAATAAATTATGGCTGAACCACCAATTTATCACGGAATAAATAGAGAAAGCACAGACCAGAGTGGCGAGGAGAGGTTTCTCTCACTAAAAAAACAACACGAAAAAGAATGTATTAGCTACAGGGACTGAACCACATTGACCCAATCATTTACAGAGATACGTAAGGTATGTCTACTCCAATGAGAAAGAAAATGCAAAGCCCTAAGGCACATGTCTCTACCCAAATCTTACTGCCCTTAAACACATTGTCATTTCCTTCCCTCCAAAGGCTTCAACAGACAACATGAGGCACAGCCGCAGGCAGCAAACACACAAATCACTGTGGATTATTGTATATGTGAGTACTGGAGAGAGATCTGTGCCACAGTGGATATAATCTACAGCTCAGTTGAGTACAATATTGATAAAGGTTAAGCATATTAGTTTTTGGGAGGATAGCTGAGAAGGAAAGACTTCATTTGAAGGAAGATTTCCAAGGCTATTTTCTATCACAAATGCAAAAGGGAGGCTTCTGGAAAGAATATGAAGGCAAACAGAAAATGAAGTAACATGTAATTGACAGCTAAGAAGAGAGCTTCATGAAACAGAGATCTGTGAGTTTATGGAGTTGACAGCTCTATGGGACCAGGTCACACTACAGTCCCAGGTGGATGACAAAAGAATCAGGAGAGGGGAACTGGGAGGAACTCTACAGATAAATCTGCTCTATGTTTTTGATGGATGGTGGTAACAAAGTGAGTGGAGTAAGATTCTTTTTGAGAAGTAGATGGTACTGCAAGTATTAATAGAAAAGGGATGTACAAGTATAAGCTTTCAGCACCCAAAAACCCCGATACAAAAAACCTGCACACCAAGAAGGTGTGACCCCAAATTAGCCACCTGACAAAAGGAAAAGTGAGAATTTATGTGCCTCCACTTTACATAATTGTTTTGCCCAATCCCCTGCTTTTTCGCAAACAAAAGCGACTATCCTATCCTCAGTTATAGTTTCCCTATTGAAGATTCTATTATTTCTTTCGCTCCACAGGACCCACAAGGTAACATGAAGGATAAGCCACCAGATGATATTGTCCCTCTTGAGATTCTACCTCATGTGCCATTTGAGAAAGAGATGTTGCACATTCTCAAAATTGCCTAGAGGTTGGTGAAGTCTAATCCCGATCCATCCATATCTCCTTCGCAAAGGAGTATCTTGTGAACAGGTGATTCAGATCCTCCTCTTCCCCACACAAGCAGCATAGGGTAGCTATATCTTGAAGGAAAGGTGTGATCCTATCACAAGTGGGTAGACGACCATAGGAGATCAGCCAAACTATAGCTTCATTTTGTGTTGGCTCATTGGAACCATCAGATCAGACATGGGAGCATGGCTTCCCTGGAATAAATCTTGAAGCATGTCTGGATAAGTTATCCCTGCGTCATCTCCCACAGGCATTCTTATATATGGCATATCCATCAATTGGGTTTCTCAGAATTCTGTTGCTCCATTTTTTCCATGATCAAATGTGGCGATGCGTTGTTGAGAATTAGGGTTTAAGTTAATCGTCATCCTACGTACGGCTGGGTTTCTTGAGTGCCCCACTCTTGTGGGGGGGAGTTCTTGGAAGAGATGAGTTGGCATGTACCCCCCATGTTGCTGCTCAAACCATGGAAGGCAATCGATCCAACCCAGTCTCGATCTCATCTTTTCTCGATCTAAGGTCTGGATCAGCCGGGATCATCTCTGGATTGTATGATGCGACACGATCTCCACCTCTTAAATTAAAAAAAAACAATCCATTCATCTCATATGAATATTAAAATTGAGAAATAAACAGTACCAAATACTGGTCATTACTCCTTGTAATTAGTGTTCATCCAAGAGTTTTACCGTTCATCTGATCTTAAGATGAATCTTCCGTTTGGAAGAATAAAAAGAACTTATCATCACCGCCGTCGTCCGTCACCACCTTGTACCACCATCCCTATTGCCACCGGCCGTCAGTGCTCCTTATCCTCTTCCTCCTTGCCCTCGACCCTACAAGGAGGGGAGCCTCCGTCGGCATGGGAGAAGGGAGAAACCCTCGTCATAAGTCACCAGCTACTCGATGTTAAAATGATTTTTGCATAAAAATTTCTGTAAAAATCAGTAAACTTAAATGAACCTTAACAAAGAAATAGAGTAGATCTGGATCAGATTGGGATTGGTCAATGCGATCGACCCGAATTAATCTGGGACCAGTCCATCCGAAACGGATCCACGATCCTTCCTTCTTTGGTTCTAACATACTTCAGTTTGTTATGGTCACGAAGTCAACTATCAACCGGAGATGAGTAAAACTCAGAGACTGATCAGCAAGGTCATTTGTCGATCCGATGCGGGTCATTCGACCTGCACGACTCGTCCTGACTGTTGAGATTCAGTCTTTATCGATTGAATTTTATTATCTGTGAAGGTTTGAGTGATCTATTCAATCCCCCCCTTTCTAGATCACATGCCTTTTGTTTATCATCTAATCTCCTTCAAACTCTTTGCTCAGATATATCTTTATTTCCTTTCTTCACAGACCTTTGGCACCTCCTATTGTAGCTCATTCTTGTCTCGATAGCCCACCTTCTTCAAAGGAAGAGGGTTGCTATATATAGAACAAGAATTAGTATTTTTTGATTAATATTGTCCTCATATCTGTAATCCTATTGGTCCAAGTGATTCAGCAGAAGGTTCTCCTCCCAGGAGACTTCTATAAATCTGTGAGGTGACCTTGGATCACATGCTCATGCTTTGAATTCGAATCCACGTGGGCACTCCGAGCTTTGCTTTATGAAGTCCGAGCCTTGGCTTTAAGAAGTTCGAGCTTTGTTGGCACAGGCTTGACTCAGCTTCTTGCTCGACTCTACTTCTTAGCGTCCGAGCTTAGTTCGAGCTTAATTTTCGAGGGTCTCCTTTATGATTCTGAGCTTAGGCTTCATGTAGTCCGAGCTAGCTCATTGCATGGTCGACTATGCTTCTTGACGTTCGAGCTTAATTTCCATAAGCGTCCAGTTCTGAGCATGATTGCCATAGACTCCACTGCTTTTTGATGTTCGAGTTTGCTTCATGGAGTCTGAGGCTTCATGCAGTCTGAGCTTGCTTCATGGAGTCTGAGCTCCAAGCTTAGGCTTCGTGAAGTCTGAGCTTGGTTGCATCAGGCTCGACCCTCAATAGTCTATTCTCAGACTTGGCTGCTTCAGGCTCGACTCTCAGACAGAGCTTGACGACTTTCAGCTTGAACTGAACATAACTGAAATCTTGACCATCTGGTCTTCTGGTTTAGCTTCTAAATTGCTAACTTATCTTTTTGGTAGTTTTGGTTGACCAAAATAAGCAAGTCGCTCTACCGAATTTGGCATTAAGCTTGGCCTTTGTACTGCTAGCTTGTGAATGCTATCAACCTATACTTCATAAGATTCAAGGATATTTTCATTTTATTATCTAAAGGGTGCAGATATATATATGTTGAAGTAATTCTCACATGGGCACCATTGCTTTCCATAATGTATATTTAATTTTATGAATTTTTACTTTTAGTCCCTCTTCTAAGCATATTTTCTTATTAATCTCTCAAATGTAACTATTTCTTTTTCAGTCTCTCAAATTGTCTAACTCTTGCGTAAAAGCCCATTTGGTTCGTGGACGTTAAAAATCAGGGAATATTCCATCCCTAGGGTAACAGTGGAATGAAAATTTCCACAATACATTTACTTCTTTGCATAAAAGTTCACATGTACGAAATAACGCAAGAGATCCCCATCGACTCCCATCCTCACCCCCTCTAGCCCCATCTTCCTCGACATCACCTATAGCTCCGCCATCACTCCCAACGTCGGTGACTTGACCCCGTCCCTGCCCCCCTCCCCGCCATGATTTGAATCCCAGCGTCTTCCTCCTCCCAGTGTCGGCACTGCTCGATTGCATCATTGGTCTCGTCCCTACACCCAATGGTGTACTTGATGGCATGCTCCGAAGACTTGGTGTTGCCCCAACCTTCCTAATGTAGTCAAGACCCATAAGCAACACAGTCAAGCGATGTCTGAAATGATAATTCTTGTCTACATTTACATGCTTGATATGTGTTTGTAGATTTATCAATGTGAAAACTTGTTTGGAAATCCAGTCATCAAATGGCCAAGGAATGCAGTCGTCTGGGTTTTCTTCTCGTCTCTGATGGAATGCAAGTGTGGAAGGGACAACTGTCGAGTTTATGCTTCAAATCATGATAGGTTCAAAGGAAGGTGATTCTATCATTGTCCGCATTCAACCAACTTTAATAAAGACGGTAATTTTTTTATATGGGTTGACGATGCCACATGTAGCATCGTGGATATCAAATACCAGTTGAAGGCGATGGAAGAATGTATAATGAAAGGTCATAAGTGACTGGAGATCCAACTGAAAAACTCGAAAATAATGCTGTATCTTGTCATTTTTGTACTCGTAATCACAAGCATTTTCAAGATATAGTGAAAGAAACTAGCAAGATAGACAAAAAGCCTAAAAGAAATCTAGACAGACCAAACATGACTAAAATGTCATGCCCACAACATAACACTGACCTCGGGCAAAGCCACGAGAGGGCTAATCTGAAAAGGTCATGACACTCGAGAAGCATGAGAGTCATGCAAAAGTCACTCACGTGTCTGAAGTACTCCCCTCACTATAAGAATAGCCAATTACGTCCACCGACGTCTTATGCTGTGCCTACAAGTGTCCCGTCTACGCTGTCGCCTGAAGAAGTATGACAGAGGCTAAGACACGCTGAGAACTAGAACAGGAACTACAGTCGCGAGTGACAGATAGGGTAATGCCCATCGGCGTCAGTCCAAGCCCCTGACCACGTGTACACACACCGCCTCGTGCCTAGCGCCAGGCCTCTATCTTGTATTCCCCCCCCCCCCCCGACGAACGCTGTCGTAAAAGCAGGGGCCCACGGAACTAGCTTAAAATCGTAAATCAAGAAGTGCCCCGTTGTAAAGGCCGTCACGCCGAAACATGCCGTAAGGCTACGACTAGTGGAGAATCACGAGACACAGACTCTAAAATGCAAGTGCTGGAGTACAGACAGGTAAAGAACACTATCGCATGTACAACGAAGCACCAATGGCAGCACAGAAAATTGCCGACAAACTCAGGATAAGGTTACTAGACCTGTAACTACAACAATCCTTGAGTCTCACGACTCAGAGTCAAGATCATCGTACAAAGCAAAAAAAGCTGCCAATAGATCTAATCCTAAGCGAGAGAAAATGACTCACCATAAGAAATGACTTACGGAGACCTGAGGGAACACCGAGAACCCTTAGCACACCTGGATACGTAGAATGAGGTAAGATAATATCTCACGACATCCAGAACCATGTCTCAAACTGGATAGAACCTCCGAGACACACATAAGGTCTTACGTCAACCATTGGATCTAACCAGGTTGACCAGAACCAAACAATGACATTAAAAGTAGTACAGAAGACTGCCCACGTTAAGAACACTCCTGGCCATCTTATATCATGGTCATCAAATTCCATCGTCGTGATGCCTAGGAGATGCGCGATTTCTGCGCGTCCCGCTGGCGTGAGCTGCGGCCAACGAATTTCGGGAGAACCCCGCTCGATGACGAATCCCGACCTCAGCGCCCAAGGCGTGGCTTTCCAGCCGTCCGACCGGCGCATCAGCCAGCCCTCGACTTCCAGACTCGCAAACAGAGCGTCACGCCGCATCCCTAGCCGGCGAGCGGTAGCCGTCACGGAAATGCATCCGCGATACCGATTGGTTGCCTCATGCCTAGGCGTACAGTCGACCGCACGGTCAATCGCTTGCCGAACGCGACGCTCTACCTCGGTCGCATCGAGCCCGGCGTTTCGAAGGGCGGTGGTTAGAGCTGCCACCCGCTTTTCGAGTGCGGGCGTCATCCTCTGACGAGCGGTATTCATTGCGCAGACGTTCCGAAGTGGCAGGTTTTGAGGAGGCTCTTCACGCCCGCCATAGCTGCGCGCGACGCATCAGTGGGGCCGGTGCGGCAGTCGGCGGCCGGTGGCACACGGTCAAGCGGGGTAACCGGCAGAGCGCGCGACGCGAGCGGCCTGCCACCGTTGTCGATAGCCGCCTGGATGCGAGCGTGCCAAGCGTCTTTCGACTCGGCGGGATGCGCCGGTCCTACGCCGACCTCGTTGGCCTTCACGAGCGCCAGCGCGTTGGACGCCCACCAGTTGCCGCCGCTGCCGCTTTTCTTCGTCACGCGCATCGGCCCGGCATTGCGTACCCAGTTGCGCCACGTTGCTAACCAGTCAGTCTTCGTTGCTTCCTTGCCAGACTTACCGCACCAGTAGTCCCGAAACTTGTCCGCCTCAAACCGTACGTGTTCGGCCGTCCATGCGCCATCGGTCCACGCACTGTGCTCGCTGGCGAGCCGCGTTGCTTCATCGATTGCCCACTCGCCCCAAGCTTGCGGTAGCGACCAATCTTTCGTCAGGCGCGTCGCGCGCGTAGCGGGCCGCCTCACGGCGAGCCTTGGCGACTCTTGGGTCATCCCAAACACCCGAAACGCGTTCCACGATCTGGAACACAAACTAAAAGGATATAAATATAAAATAAACTATACATGCTCGGCGTCGATTCCCATCACAAGATCTATCTTATAGTCCTGGAGCTGGTGTACTATCCAAATGACTTGAGTTCCACAGCTTCCTACAGTAATGTACGTAGCCTCTACAGTAGAGAGGGCTACAAAATGTTGTCTCTTAGAAGTCCAAGAAACTAAAAGTCCACCTAAGAATTGACAGAGTCCACTTGTGCTTTTCCTAGCTAATTTGTAGCCATCGTAGTCTGCATCAGTATATGGAATGAAATCTAAGTTACATGATGTAGGATACCATAGTCCAAGATTGTGTGTGCCAGCAATGTATCTAAAGATTCTTTTAGTAGCAGCAAGATGAGATTCTTCAGGTTTAGATTGAAACCTTGCACATATACACACACTAAATTGGATGTCAGGTCTGGAGGCTTTAAGATATAGCAGGGAGCCAATCATACCTCGGTAAAGTTTTGCATCCACTATTTTACTTGACTGATCAGCATCCAAGGATGCATTAGTACCCATAGGTGGGGCTTGTTATACCCAGATAATTTCTTAGTAAAATATCAAGAAATAAGGGTTCAAGAATTTCCCTAAACACCTTTAAAGCGTAAGCTATCCATACCTTCCTATGGCTCACCGAGTCCAACCAAGGGTCCCAACCAGTTAGCCGTGACCCATGGCAACATCAAGAATCGATTGGGGCCACACTCGATAACTCAGTTTGCAGGTTTACCCGCATTCAACATAGCTACCCCGGCCAACCCGGGGGTGCCCTGACGACAAGCCACGACAAGCAACACCTAGCAACGAGGTCGGGATCTACCCACAAGATGTCTCCTTTCAGCCTTTCGAAGCCAAAGGAAGACTTACTTTGGTCAATCACAGGCTTTAGAAGTTCACAGCATCCTTAGGCGGCCCATACATGTGTGTCAAGAATTTTTCTGAACACCTTGTAGGCGCGCATATCTTAGCCATTCTACAATAAGCCGATGGCCAACTTGCGGCTCCAACACCCTAGCTACGTCCTAT
>JANBPO010008413.1:0-36773 GCA_024336825.1 Amorphophallus titanum | reverse complement strand
AGGATGCCCAAATCTTTGATTTCAAATTCTTTGGCCAAATTATGCTTTAAGGACTTTATCTCTTCAACATGATTTCCGGTGATAACCATATCATCAACGTATAGAATAAGAAGGGCAACCTGGCGATCTATCCATTTTACAAATGGTGTATGATCAACATTGTTTTGGACGTACCCATTACGAATCATAGCAAGACAAAGGTGCTCAAACCAAGCCCGTGGAGACTGTTTCAAGCCATACAATGCTTTTTTGAGCCTACAAACTTTCCCATGTGTGTTATAGCTTGGTGGGAGCTACATAGACACTTCCGCCTGCAAGTTACCATTCAGGAATGCATTCTTTACATCCATCTGATACAGCTTCCAAGAATATTGGGTAGCAAAAGCATTAACTCTGATTGACTTCAACTTTGCTACTGGGGCAAAGGTCTCATCATAACCTACCTCATGTGTTTGAGTGAATCCTTTTGCCACCAATCTTGCCTTGTACCGGTCCACAGATCCATCAGGTTTACATTTTATAGTAAACACCCACTTGGAGCCCACTAGTCTCTTCCCAATTGGAGGATCAACCAATTCGCAAGTTTGATTAGTATGAAGAGCCTGCATCTCCTCGTCCATGGCACACTGTCACTTAGCATCTTTCATAGCTTCTGTGAAGGAACAAGGCAAAGAAACAGTGGATAGCGTAAAAACGAAGGAGAAATAAGTGGAGGAAATATGAGAATAAGTGAGAAAGAGAGTGTTTGGTACACCCTCGATTGCTTTTGCGAACTGCAATAGGAAGATCAAGATCAAGAGTTTCAGTAGGGATGCAACCTGGAGAAATGACAACTTCTTGGGAAGAGACAACATCCACAGGAGGGGCCGTCACCACCTTTGGCCGACCAGAGTAAGTGATCAGCTCTTTCTCTGCGCCTATAGTATTACGACCACTAACTAGTAAAGGTAATCCATCCATGGAAGGTGTACGAAACACAAGGGGTGGATGCGTGGTAGAAGACGAAGACTCCCCCTGAGGAGAAGTGGGGGAATCAAAGAACGACCACAAAGCACATGAACTCCAAGCGCGCCTCTGAGTGTCACCTTCGATGGTTTCTTCCTATCCTCTCTGGGCCCATGGGGGGGTATTTATAGAACTTAGGGGGTCACTCAGGACCGGATAGGTCCCCGAGGGAACCTATCCGAGACCAAATGACCTGGTAGGTGGGGCAACTGGCCCCGGATAGGTCCTGGAGGGACTTTTCCAGGGTCGATTGACCCCAAGAAGGGATGAACCTATCTGGAGTCGACAGACCACGGGAGGGGGGTAATCAACCCCGGTTAGGGAGCAGTCAACCCCGGATAAGCCCAAAGGGCCTATTCGGAGTTGACCGGCCTCCATGGAGCGGCGATCGACCCCGGGTGGCGTCCATTTGACCCTGGGTAGGTCCCTTGGTCTGGGTGATCATGAACTTAAAGAGAGGGGGGTGGCCCCTATAAAAGCTTCCTTTTTTCATGTTTTCCTTGGGTTTTTTGCTGTTTGGCCACATGGAGAGGAGAAAAAGGCTCCTCCTTTGTGCTTTGTTTTGTTTCTCCGCACTGTTCGTCAAAGGGAGAAGCATGCATCCTATTGGGTTGTCTCATACACTCGTGCCGAACATTCCACAAGTGTGTAGAATATCCTTGTGTGGTCGCTTCCTTGCTGCGAGGTTTTTTTTCTTTAACCACGAACATCCGACGAGAATCTCCGAGATTCAAGAATTTGTCTTGGATCACAACGAGCTGGGCTTTGTGCCCTTTATTGGTCGTTGTTGAGTTGAATTACTTCCAATTGCCTCGATAATCTCGAGAATATGATGGGTTATTCGACTGGGGGTTCCCGGGGTTTAAAGATGATCCTTGGAGCGACGGTGCTAGCTTTGTGCCATGGTCTGACCGTCACTGAGCCACCTTAACTTAATTTGCCTCGATTAATTTGAGAAAAATTACCTCGATTAATTCAAGAAAAATAATGGGCTCAACAGGCACCTTCCAAAAAAGAAGGCCCAGTGATCATTACATTAATTTTCCTTAAAGCATTACATTAATTTTTCCAGCTTCCTAAATGACGACTTTAGGCAAGCTCACTACTCGCCCCACGCGAGGGAAACGTGCGGATCTCCGCGGTTGAGAAATCGATAGTGAGTCAAGGGTATTCGACTCTTCCACGTGCTCAGATTGAGTCACGGGACGGGTTACGCACTCACTCACTCTCGCAGCGGTGATAAAATTGGAACAAGCTAAGTATCTTAACACTCAAGCAGTGGCATAAAAATAAATACGAAATTAGCAAATGACAAAGAGGGGAGCGGAAATGATACCTCCACGCTCCGGACGTAGGGAAGACGACCACGGTCAAGACTCGTACTCCCGGTACAACAAATAATCAATAATTACAGCAATGAAATTATTGGCCACTCCACGCAGGGAGGTGAAGGGCTACACGTGAGACCCGGGAGTATCGAGCTCAGGTTGACGGGCAGCGTTTTGGGCAGCTCCGATAGTAGCGCATGCCGACAAACATGGGGTCCACGCCATGGTCGGAGGGCCGATCGGTCTGGGAGTGGTACCGCTGCGAAGGGGACTCCTAGAGAGATAATCCCTAGGAGGGGAACGTGCTGGTTCGCCTTGTGGAAGGTGAGGCTGCCAGACTGTTGGACATCGTTGCTTGCTATCTCCGGACCTGTTCTATAGTTTTAGTACTGCGCGACCAGGAAAAAATAATTACTGCGATCAGACTCGATGTTAGATCGATGCAAGACTAGCGCCGTTGCGAAGCTCTTTCGAAGATCTACGAACACCTATAGTTACATGAATTTTCCTATCTCTTTATTTTCCGTGGCTGAATTTAGAAAAGGAAGACTTCTCTGGCTTAGATCAGACTAGGGAGATTGGTATCTACCTAAGAACTTGGTTTGACCGGATGGAAAACAATGGATTTGGGTTCTGGAGATTTTATGGGTGAGAGAGAGGGATGTGAGGGACGTGCACAATTTTTCTTGTAATTTTTAGAGGTGGTTTGAAGAGGGAAAGAATTTTATGGGAGGGAAGGGTCAAATTTGGACTGCTGGGGCAGAACCAGATCTGATCTGAGAAATGAATTTTAAAGAGGGGCTTGATTTTCATATTCATTTTCATTTCGTAATAGCCCATTTAGCCAGATATTGTAATAAAGCTCACCTTTTCAGGGTCAAGACTGCCCGTATTTGAGACCTCTCCTGCAATGGGGAGTGCCTAGGTTAGTCATCTCATCCGTCAATCTCTTGCCCCTACACTCAGCTGAGCAAAGAAAAGAAAAGGTCTTTATACATACCCATGGTATGGCCAAAGCAGCAACGGTGTGCTCAAGAGTAGATCAACTATGGCTCGCCGTGAAGTGTATGACAACAAATGCTAAAAGGTCACCCTTATCGATCGGGGAAGGAATCTAGACTCCTAGTGCGGAGCTATCACTAGCTTGAGGTGCTGCAGAAGTGAACTCTTTTTGATTAAACAAACTAGAACTCCTAACTAAACCACTCAAACATGTTGAGGAACTAGCATTATGATCATGTGCAAGAATAATAAGAGTAATAGCAATGATAACCTGTTCTTGCACAAAATAAATATACCTTTGCAAATCCATGGAGTGGAAACAACATCCTGAAGCGATATTAATCAATGAGCTTTGAGGAGCACGAGTAGCTTTGTATTCCTTACTTGATAGGATGAAAAGGAGAGGAGAGCAGAGGATCAAAGATTCCTCTACACGGAGGAGCGGTAGACACCAAGTTAGATGAAGAAGGATAAAAGGAAGAGACACAAGGGCTAGAACTCCCTCGTTAAGGCACGAAGGGCTTGATAATAATGAATCAAATATAGAATAAACAAGATCAACTGAGATCAAGGTGGGCTAAAGCCTCCAAAATAGCATGAAAAACGGCAATAATCCTGAGAGGGTGAAGAGGAAAGAATGGAGAGATGAGGAGAGGATTGTGGCAAAGAGGAGGAAGAAGAAGAGTAATCATCATCCGACGTGGTCAGAGAAGGAGAGTAAGAGTCATCTGACAGGGTTAGAGAAGATGAATGGTAACCACCCGACAGGGTCGGGGATGAATCAGAAGTAGAATCCTGATATACTGGAGAAGAATCGGGAGATGTCCCGAGATCGGGAGGAAAGACATCCAACAAATTAGTCAATTGGAAAATTTGATCAATTATGCTACACGAGTTGGGCTTCTCCCGATAGGCATGGAGAGAGAAAGAGGGGGGAAGGAAGATCTAATCATATCATTATATTCACTCAATAAAACATTTATCAGGCAACTACACACTAACTTGTCCAAAGGAAGAGTACCATAATGTGCTTCCAGGGATTGGTAAGTCTTTCTCCTTGACGGATGTGTGCAAGGCTTGCAAAAGACACTTATCCAAAAGAGCGTCTACTTCTTCACTGGAAAAATTGCGTTGATCCTTATCATCATTTGGCTCCTCAGCAGAGGTGTTCTCAGACACATTCAAACTGCTCAAATCTGTTGCTACTTCCTCAGAAGCTTCATTATTCACGTTGCCCTGCTCCAGTGAATCAACATCTCCAGTATGGAGATCAGAAGTCTCAACAGCTTCTTGACCTTCACAAGCACCATCGTCACGTTGATCTGTTTCAGATGTTTGACAAGTGGAAGATGAAGCAGGATCTTCAATCACTACATCCTCCAAAAAACCGGCATTGGGAACATAATGCCCTTCAGCTGACTCCCTGAAACAATATAGGCACAAATTACGTAGGTCCTAAACCTGTACAACCTTAAAAAAAAACCACTTAAATATTATACTTGCCACAATGAGTCACGATAATAATGTGTTATACGCAGCGCCTTGCCACGCAAACCAGCTTTTATGGCTTCCTTACTACTCATTGTAGTCGTTCCAACCTGTATAGTTACAGAAGATTCCTCATCTAAGCAACATCAACAGCCAAAAACCATTCCAACAGAATAATTTGTTGTCTAGAGGATTAAATTGAACATCAACTTGTGTTATTTGGAGGAAGACAAAAATGCATATCTATACTCATTTTTCAGAAAGAATATGCAGAATTGTAACCATTACCTAAATCTAATCTAATATAAAGCTCATTACAGATATGCGTTTCTGTGGAAGTATTAGTATGCTATTTCCTTTTTTGGGTTGTTTGCCACTATACCCCTCAAATCAGTGTCACAGATGGAGGTCGGTGCACTTATTCTTAAAATAAGTGGAGTCAAATTGCTGGCCATTATCACTCACAATCACTCTGGGGATACCAAAGCGACAGGTGATCGACTTCCCAATAAAACTCCAAAGCACTGTCTCGGTTATTCTGGTGGTGACTTCTGTCTCGATCCATTTGGAGAAATAGTTGATGATGACGATGATGAACTTCTTCTGAGCTTGCGCCACCGGAAAGGGGCCTAGGATGTCGATTCCCCACCGAGTTAATGGATAATGCTTGGTTATGAGTTCTGAGGCTGGCTGGTGTATCAGGTGGTCAAATCACTGGCATCGATCACATCTCTGAATTTATGTAGAGCAATCGCGCTAGAGAGTGGGCCACCAGTAGCCTTGTCGTAGCAATATCCTTGTGATAGATCTCCCCCCTGGTGTGTGCCGCAGATGCCATCATGGGTGTCTTCAATCGCTCGGTGGGCTTCTGGGGCATCAAGACATTTGAGGAGGGGACCGACAAAGGATCTTCGGTACAGGGTTTCATCAAGGAGGGCGAAACGCTGAGCTTGGCACTTCAGTCTCCGAGCCTCTCGAGGGTCGGGGGGCTCTTGGGAATCTTGGAGCCAGGATATGTACGGGGCTCGCCAGTTGCTAGGGGATGTTCGTACAATGGCTACGAGCTCGATTTCAGTGCTCGATCATTCTAACTCTTCAAGGAGGATTGACTGGGTACCTTCTGGGCTGATGGAGGAGACAAGGTGAGAGAGGGCGTCTGCTTGGGAATTTTCTTCCTGAGCTATCTGGATTACATGGAAACTCTCGAATAGTCAGGCCATCTCCTTTACTAGCCATAGGTACTTGATCATCTGCATCTCCCGAGCTTCGTAGTCCCTGTTGACTTGGTTGGCGACCAGTTGGGAAGTGGCATGAATTCAAACTCGCTCAGCTCCCAGGCATTGCGCCATCCTGGCCTCGGAGATGAGAGCCTCATACTCGGAGATGTTGTTCGACGCCAAGAAGCTGAATTTTAAGGTGTATTACAGTTCTGCTCCTTCGGGGGATCGGAGGAGGATGTCGGCTCTGCATCCGATCGAGTTGGAGGACCCGTCGATGAAGATGTCCCAGGCGGGGCCCATCGTCGGCAGGGGTACCTCTTCTATGGGGGTAATGATATCTGCGACGAAGTCTGCAAGGGCTTATCCCTTGATGACAGTGTAGGGTTGGCAGGAGATGTCGTAGGCCTTGATATGGCCCACTTGACGAGGCGACCTGAAGCTTCGGGATGAGCTAGGATCTTCTTCAGGGGCTTGCTTGTTTGCACCACGATAGAGTGTCTTTGGAAGTAGGGCCAGAGGTGCTTGGCCAAGGTTACCAATGCTAGCATAAGTTTCTCGGTTGCGGGGTACCTTCTTTCAGCCTCTAGAAGAACCTTGCTGACGTAGTATACGGGCCTTTATTGGCCTCCATCATCTCAGACTAACACCGAGCATATGGTGGAGGAGGTTACTGAGAGAAATAGATATAGCGGCTCTTCGAGAACTGGCTTCGACAGTACCAGAGGTGACGCCAGGAACTCTTTCAGCTCAGCGAATGCTCGTTGGCACTCGATGTCCCAGGCGAAGGTGGCAGATGCCAGCTTTGGCCCTCTTAATAGTTTGAAGAAGGGGAGGCACCGTTCTGCCACCCAGGACAAGAAGCGGTTGAGCATGACAATCCTCCCAATCAGGCGTTGGATGTCCTTGACGCAGGTAGGTGGTCGCATATCCAGGATGGCCTGGATCTTGTCGGGGTTGGCTTCGATCCCGCGGTGAGTCACCAGGAAGCCTAAGAATTTTCCGAACTTAACCCCAAAGGCACACTTAGCAGGATTGAGCTTCATTTGGTACCTCTAGAGGGTGTTGAAAGTCTCAGGTAAGTCAGCTAAATGGTCTTTGGCCTTTAGCGACTTCACGAGCATGTCATCAACATAGACCTCAACATTTCGCCCCATCTGCCCCTCGAAGATCTAATTGACCAGCCTTTGATAAGTGGCTCCAGCATTTTTTAACCTGAATGACATCCGGGTATAGCAGTAAATGCCAAAGTCAGTGATGAAGGTGGTTTTCTCTATGTCTTCGGGGTTCAGTTGGATCTAGTGGTAGCCAGAGTATGCGTCCAAGAAGCTGAGGAGTTTGTTACCTACGGTAGAATCGACGAGCTGGTCGATACTTGGCAGTAGATAACAGTCCTTCGGGGTGGCTCTGTTGAGGTCGGTGAAGTCGATGCACATCTGCCACTTGCCTGAAGACTTGGGCACCAGGACGACATTGGCGAGCCACGTCGGGTAAAGAACTAGACGGAATAGCCCGATTTTCTTCCCCTTGTTAATCTACTCTCTGATAATCACCTGTTTCTCACGGGCGTGCTTCCTCCTTCGTTGCTGTACTTATTTTACTGCCGGGTCGAGGTTGAGGTGGTGCATTACTATCTCCTTGGGGATGCCAGGGAGATCCTCACCAGACCACGCAAAAACATGTACATACTTTGAAATAAAATCTCTGTATTGAGTTTGGAGTTCGGGTGACAGGCCTGCCCTAATTTTCACTTCAAGGATTGGATCATTTATGAGGAAAACAGACAAGAACTCTCCCCCAGGCTAGTCTATTGTTTTGTCTTTAGTAGTTTCGAGTTCTTTTCCTTGGTCCTCTAGTCTTATGGCTTCCACCGAGATTGTGTAGCACCTTCTAGCCATTGCCTGACTACCTCAGACTTCCCCGGTGCCATATTTGGTGGGAAACTTCATTTTTTGGTGGTACGTGCAGGGCATTGCCTTGATTTGGCCGTGGATTCCTTGGCCGAAAATGACATTATAGGCCAACATCTCCTTTGTTGTATATGTGATTTTGATGATTACAAAATGACTGTGTTACTTGGACTGTGTGCTCATGCTTAGATTGTGTGCTCATGAAATGGATCATTATGCTTGCTTGGTTCACTATGTCTCATGTGCTTAAATCATTCTTGTTCTATTGATATGGAGCACTGTTCTAGATGAACTTGATCTCGTGGTAACATGCTTGAAAGAATGCTCATGAACTACATGAAGGATACTTAAGTGTTTGAGCTTCCATGAATGTATATTTGAATGTTTCATCTTATGCCAAAAACTTGTGGCTCATGTTTTTAAGAAAACATTCAATTGATGCAATGAGCATTTGGAAGATTGACAAGAAGAATCAAATTATTTGATTACTCCATTTAGCCTTTTTATCTCAAAATATAATTTAAAAATAAGAAATCTACTTACACTCAATTGGTAAGTGAGGAGGGTAAATCCAGTTTGGCCCAGGAACAGCCTAATACTGGTAGGCCCACTGAGGATTGAGCGCAATAAACCCTCCCAAGGGGCGGGCACACATGCTCGGTACAATAAAGAGGAGGCCCAGCCCAGGAGGGCATCGGATTCTACAATACGGAATGGCTATGACCCAAGCGTAGTTATTACTGAAGGACTCTCCGATGACCGACCATTGCCCCCACGACGTCGGCCCCATAACGAGCGAGCACGCCCCATGAGCGCCGTAAAACTCACAACGGGACCAGCCGACGTCGGGATAATCGCCCTCCAATGGGAAATTTCCATCACGATAGTGGAGAAATGTTACCCTACTACGGATGCCCTTCCCTATCAAGGGATGGGGCTCCTCACTCCAGGACAACCCCCTATAAATGGGTGATCGACAAAAGAGAAGGACACGGTGGTTCATTCCGCTATTATGCTACTCAAGAGAATAGAGCTACTAGCCCTACTATACAACAAGAAGAAGAGAGCGACTGTCTACGCACTGAGGAAAGCCCCTTCTGATGACCTTGCCACCCAGCGAGCACTCTTCGAGTGAGCACTGGGACCGGCGAGCACTCGTTCGGGAAATCTCCATTGGCTCTTTGACCTCTTACGATGATCTCTCTCTCTCTCTCTCTCTTGCTCTTCTCTATATTCTGTCATCCTGTTGCTGACTTAAGCATCGGAGGGTTGTCCCCTGTGGTAACACCCGGGACTCCTTCTGACGCCTCTTTGGCTTCCTGGTGTTCGTAGGCTTCTATGAGCACGAGACGACTTCCCCAACAAATAAATAGAGAAGGTGGTGTAGACACGCCACTTTTGGCATTGCCATGAGTAGATCTTATATTATGCTTTGATGCCCCAAAGTGGCTCAAACATTCGAGTTATTTGAGTGATTTTTGAAGTTTACATTATAATCTCGTCTCACAGAATTAAAATGTCAGCCACCTTCTTTTTTAAAAAAAAATAAAATAATAAAAAAGAGGCATAAAGCATCCACTTCTGTGTTAATCTTTGCAATCTGTTTGATAGTGCATATTATTGCATTTTGATAAAGTGCTAAGGATAGTCGGGTATAGTTATGATGACTTTGAAGTCGGGGCCTTTGATTATGAGCCCCAGATGTATGACTCGGGTCACAATTCTTATGGAGAATACCACCCAGACAATGGCCACCAAAGTGAGCTGCATGTCCATGCTATGGACACAGGTCCATCCTATGAACACTCACATGAGGTGTAAACTGCTACTGGGGATGTGTCTCCCTCCCAGGACATCTCCTCCATACTAGGTGTCCTCGCCACCACACAGCTTAGTCCAAAGCAACTCTAAGCCCTTCAAGCCATCCTGAAGGGTAAATCTATTTCCCCCTCTCCACAGGAGCCAACTTTGGCTACCACCCCCATCCAAGAGCCAGCACAGGCTATTCCTTCCCCTTCACCTCATGAGCAGGTGAGCCAGCAGCCTCCCTCTTTTCGATTCCCTTCACAGTCTCTAACCCTAGCCATTCCCCAAACACCAATTCAGCTAGGTCCATCCATTGGTAGACCACAATACCCCTCCCATTTAAGGTTCCCTTCTCAGGCCTTCGGAAGGCCCATCCCTCCTCCATGGCAAGCGCCACCTTCACCAACCGATGCGCTCACCCAATCCCTCCTCACTAAGCTAAATAAAATGGATGAGTAATTTCAGGACTTGAAGAAGATGGTGGACATAAAGTCCACCCTTGAGGTCTCCTTGCCAGTTCTCCCGGTATTCCATCTTCCCCCCTCTGAGATGCCTACGTACGATCGAGACAATGGCACGGGCAACCCCTTTATCCATCTTAAGGACTTCATATATGAGTCCTCTTTATAGCAAAATGTCAAGAGATCACTGGCATATCGTTTCTGGAGATCATTGGATGGCCCTACACTAGAATGGTTCTATTCCCAAGAGCCAAGTGAGGCCAAAATTTTTGATGCGGTCCAAAAGAAGTTCCTACAGATTCTCTTATTTGCAAGAATGAAATAATAGAGTTGTTGCCCATCTTGTGGTTGATACCTCTGCGTCTATGTTGTGAATGTGTATATTAACTTCTGTTGTCCCAGTCCTCTCGAGCTCTTCTTTTGTTGGGATATGAATTGCTGCTTTTGAGATGGGCGATAAGCTTCATCTCCCGATCATGAGGAGGCCCATAGGGGCTACATCCACCTTCAAATCCTAGGATCGATTAAGGAGTTGTAGTCTTTTGCTCTAAGACTCTACTCACTGAATGGCCAATGGCCACGCCCAATTGGGCGATAACAAAATCCCCTCCCTGGGGTTCACCAGTTTTCATCGTCAGTCTCCAATGCGTGTAAACTGTTCGTGGAGTGATCAAATGTCGTCGATGGGTCTAAGAGCATAAGCGTTGTTTTAATAATGAGTCGGGTGAGTGTATTATGTGCAGGAGACCTCCAGATGCCCTGTCACCTGCTTCAGTGGGTTGTAGGGGCGTCGGTGTGCTCCAACATTTGTCACCATCGCAGTGTAGTTTGTCCTTGGAGGCCACTGTGAATACTCCCTGGGTGTTCGACGAATTGCCCTCATGGTTTTTTTATCCCTCTGAGCTTCCCTTTTCTATGTCCTTAAATACAGGTAGGAGCCAATCTTATTAGCCAAGATCGCCTATTCCAGCCTCTGGAGGGAATCCTCAAATCATCGCCAGGATTATGGTTTGTTCGTTGCGTTACTTGTTTCTTGAACGTGTCTATGGATTTATTGTCGGGGAGGGGACAATGTCCCATTCGTTGATTTTCTTATTTACTAAATTCAAACCACTCTGGGTTTTAGAAGGTTTGCCATATTATGGCATGTTCTCCTAGAAGCCCGTCTTATGGAGTGGGACATAAACGCCACTCAGGTGGTAACATCAGATACTGTCGGCTCCCTGTTTAACCCCTGAATTGCCATGGACCCTTGGTAGGCTAGCCCACAGGGTCCCCTAACTGGTAATCTCAGGGCTCGAGAGCGCCTTATTAGGCCTCTCGATCTTCCTGGCCTTACACCGGTTTTTCTCACAATAACTCACGTATGCAGATAGAGAGAGAGAGCGAGAGAGAGAATAGAAGAGAGAGAGAGAGCGAGAAACAGAACGAGGGGAGGTTAGGCACTTGGCTGGGGCCTGCGGGGAGGGAGCCGGCTGCGTCTAGAAGCCCCGCGCGGGCGAAGGAGGCCCCAGTGGAGGTCGGCCCGACCGTGGCGGACTGCTGGTAGAGAAGGGTGGCCCGCGGCGTGGCTAGGTGCGCGGACGGGTTGCAAGTGTCCGCTCTCCGGCGAGTGGGATGGTGCCGACAGTCGGCAGAGGGGGGCTGACTACTCGGCGAAAGCGGCGGGAACGACGGAAGGGGGGGGGGGGGGCGAGGCTCCCAGCTGCAGCGGTGGCTGTGGTCGGAGGTTAGACAAAGGAACAGGGGGGACTGGGGAGCCCGACGGCAAGACAGCGACCGCGGCGGGGTTGATTCCGGCGTCGGGGTAGGGGGGGGTGACGGGATTCCCCCACCGTCTCTGCGATCGGTGGTGGGGAGGACGATGGTGGCCGCTGCTGTGCGGGTGAGCGAGGGAGGCGCCGGGAGGAGAAGAACGGCTGGCGTCGCGGTCCGTGTTCGCAGACGGGCCTTCGGTGCTGGCCGGGAGGGAAGCGTTGGTGGCGGTGGGATCCGTCTGCTGCTGGCGTCAGTGAGGCCGCGAGCTAGGCTGCCGCAGGGGGGAGCGCGTCTCTACTGCGGCCGGTGGGGGGTTCAAACGCGCGAAGGCGGGAGAGGGAGGGGGAGGAGGAAGAAGACGTTACGTGGGAGTGAGGGTGGTGACGTGGGGTTCGGGAAACGTGGGGCCAAGGACGAGGATGGTGTTGCGAATTAATGCGTCGAAGGGAAGGGGAGAGGGAGGCAGATGGAACAGGGAAGCAGAAGGAACAGTAGGCTTCTCGCCTAGGGCTTCACGCCCACACCCACACCCTTCACGAGAGAAATACAGCGGCTCAGTCTCCAAAATTTTCTATATTTTCATCATGTCCAAAAAGGAGAACTACATGAGTATTTATATTGGAGGAAAACCATGTTGATCCTAGACTCGACCTAGACCGTGCTTTTGATGCAAAGACTACCCTAGACTCGACCTTTTGCTCTGATACAAATTTGATGCGGGATGGACAGCGAACTTGGAACTCTAGCTCGTAGACGTCCCTAGCGAGGGAAGGTGCGGACCTGCGCGGTTGAGAAACCAGTTATGAGTTAGGTAGTCAACTCTCACTCGTGCCCGGATCAGGTCACGGGACGGGTTTCGCTCTCTCTCACTCTCACAGTAGTGATTAAATTGAATCAAGCTAGTAACCTATCACCCGCTGTGGCATATACAAATAAATACAAAATAAGAAAATGCATTAGAGAGATCGACGAGCTTACCTCCATGCTCCGGGCGTAGGGAAGGCGACCCTGGCCGAAAACTCGTACTCCCGATTAGATAATTACCAAATAAATTATAGAAATGAAATTTTTTGTCCACTCCATGCAAGAAGGTAAAGGGTTATAATGTAGGCCTGGGAGTAGCGGGTTCGGGTTGATGGGCAGCAATTTGGGCCAGAGACGGGCTGCTGGTCGGCACTGTTATGTGGGGCCCGCGGGATAGCAAGTGGGTCCGGCTATTGGGGCGGTGGTGCTCGGGCGTCTCCTTGTCACGGTGACTTTCTGGGACGCTGCTAATGGGTGGCCGAGTGATCTCCAGGAGCGACAGCGGCCGAGAGTCCACCGGCGTATTTTCTGAGGAATTAATTACCGGACTGAGTTGCTGGCCTATCCTCGGATCTAAACTGTACGCCTCCATGAGAAGAATTTCTGCGGCCAGATCCGATGTCGGATCGACGTAAAATTGGTACCGATGGATAGAGGACTCAGAGGGCTACAACATATAATTTTCTCAGATCCATCAAGTGAATGCATTGAAAATGAAAATGACTGTCCCTCAAAGGTTTCTACGGGCTCAGATTGACAGACACACGGGACAGACTGAGTTTTCCTTGAAAATGAATTTTGACCGACATGGAAATAATAGATCTAGACTCTAGAAAAATTATGGATGGAAGGTGGAAAAGGGAGGATCACGCAAGTTCGTTCTGCCTAGAACACAAGATCTTCAAATCATAAAGCTAAATCTCTCCATGGATTTGACTCGGACTCGTCGTAGTACTACGTTATTAATTTTTATTGCGAGTTTGGTAAATTTTGAGATTGGTTGTCACGTATGTTTTAATGATGGACCTTACAACACATCATGCAGCTGGACTCCGAGCTCGATCTTGAGTGGCATTGTGAAAACCTATTGGCCCAACTAGAACTGTAAGATGAAAGGCAAATGATCACGGCCGATCATGCACAAGTTTATCGCCAGAGAGTTACATGTTTCTATGCCAAGAAAGTTCTTGAGAGAAAGTTCCAAGAAGGCAAACCGGTGTTAAAGAGGAAACTCACAAAAACCACTGGTCCTAAGGGTAAACTGCAAGAGAATTGGGAAGGTCTCTATATTGTCAAAGAAGTCTTTTCAGGAAATGCTTGCAAGTTAGTGGATGTCGAAGGGGTTGAATTGTCACACCCCTAGAACGGAGTCTACTTAAAGAAGTTCTATCTCGTACATAGCAAAAACATAGCAAATCAAAAAACTAAAAAAAGAAAAACTTAAAAAGAAAAAAAATAAAACCTTTGTCAATCGCCTGGTGCCCATCACATAGTTACAAGTCATGCATTCACCTTACACGATAGGATAGAGTGCATTGAAGTCCAGGTAGGTTATGGATCTTGGTCTACCAGAATCGGGGAGACTTCTATCTAGCCATGTCGGCCTATACTTTTAGAAGGAAAGATAGCATTCACACATGCACATGTTTTCAAGACTCCAGTAGCAATGCCAATAGATGGGCCCTCACCTCGAAGGCCTCCTAAGGGCCTTAATCCTCCTCCTTTTCTCACTCGACCAACCAAGACAGCCAACGCCCTTAAAACGTTGAGCAAGGCAACTGACATACGATCCCCTTAAGGCACAGGTAAGATTCATACCTCGAGTATTATCAAAGCAAGAGAAGAGGGTAGTGTCTCCGCAGGCATACAAGAGGGATTTGAGAATCAAAATGTCAAACCCAAACTCTCCCTCAAAAAATCGATAATTTTAATATTGAGCCTAAACATGGTAGCCTAAACTTGGAATGATCAACATGTTGATCAGACCGATATTTTAGATTTTGGACCCCCAAACCTAACTTCTTTAATTATAAACTAAGTGCATTAAGATAATGTACTTTTGAGCGTCGGGTCCAAACTGGAAATCTGATTTGGATTTTGCCAGCTCTCAAAAGTCACTTTTATCTCCTAGGACATGCTGGAATAATCAGCATGTCGATCAGACTAGTATTTTAGATTTTGGACCCCCAAACCTAACTTCTTTAATTATAAAGTAAGCGTATTTAGAGAATGCACCTTTGAGTGCCGTGCCCAAACCAGAAATTCGATTTGGATTACGTCAGCTATCACAAGTCACTTTTACCTCCCATGTCATGTTGGAATAATCGACATGCCGATCAGACTGGTATTTTAGATTTTGGTCCCCCCAATCCAACTTCTTTAATTATAAACTAAGTGCATTTAAATAATGTACTTTTGAGCATCGAGCCAAAGTCGGGTATCTGATTTAGATTTCATCAGCTCTCACAAGTTACTTTTACCTCCCAAGTTGTGTTGGAGCAATCGACATGCCGATCAGACCAGTATTTTAGATTTTAGACTCCCAAACCCAACTTCTTTAATTATAAACTAAGTGCATTTAGATAATGCACTTTTGAGCGCAGGGCCTAAACTGGGTATCCGATTTACATTCCGTCAGCTCTCACAAGTCACTTTTACCTCCCAAGTCATGTTGGAATGATTGACACGCTGATCAGACGAGTATTTTAGATTTTAGACCCTCGAACGTAACTTTTTTAATTATAAACTAAGTGCACTTAGATAATACACTTTGGAGTGCAGGGCCCAAACTGTCTATCCGATATGCATTCTGTTAGTTCTCATAAGTCACTTTTACGTCCCAAGTCATGTTGGAATGATCGACAGACTGACTAGACTGATATTTTAGATTTTGGACCCCCTAACCTAATTTCTTATCTGCATTTTAAACTAAGTATATTTAGAGAATGCTCTTTTGAGCACCCATGCAGACACTAAAAAGCTAGTGATGGATGAAGCACATAAATCAAGGTATGCCATTCACCTTGGTGCTACCAAGATGTACCAAGATCTTAAAAGAAATTATTGGTGGCCCAATATGAAAAGTGAAGTGGTGGACTATGTATCACGCTGCCTCACTTGTTAACAAGTTAAGGTAGAAAATCAAAGGCTTGCCAGAAAGTTACATCCCTTGGAAATTCCCAAGTGGAAATGAGAGAGTGTAGTGATGGATTTCATCATGGGTCTACCTAAGTCAAGAGGAGGACATGATGGTATATAGGTGATCATTGATCGCTTGACCAAATCGGCTCACTTTTTACCTATTAAAAGTTGATTGTTCGTGGATGTTTTGGCTGCCTTGTATATAAAGGAAATTGTGAGGCTGTATGGAGTCCCTATCACTATTATATCAGATCTGGACTCTCGTTTCACCCCACAATTTTGGAAGGGTCTATAACATTCATTAGGGACCTGGTTGAATTTCAGCACTGCATTTCATCCACAAATCGATGGTCAAACTAAAGGAACCAATCAGGTGGTGAAAGATATGCTTAGGGCATTTACAATTGACTTTGGTGGAAGTTGGCACGACCACTTGACTCAAGTGGAGTTTGCCTACAATAATAGCTATCAATCTAGCCTTCAAATGGTACCATTCAAGGCACTATATGGTAGGAGTTGTCATTCACCTATATGATGGGATGCGATTGGAGAAAGACAACTTCTAGGCCCTGATCTTGTTCGGGATATAACAGAAAAAGTAAAACTAATTAGAGAAAGACTCCAGATGGCCCATGACAGACAAAAGACTTATGTTGATATCAGGAGAAGAGACCTAGAATTCTGAGTGGGAGATAATGTATTTCTCAAGGTTTCTCTAGGTTGAGGAATCCAAAGATTCAGCATTAAAGGCAAGCTTACCCTATGATTCATAGGCTCTTTTGAAATTCTTGAAAGGGTTGGCGAGGTTGCTTATCGACTGGCATTGCCTCCACAATTGTCAGGCGTTCACGACGTATTGCATGTATTTTGAAGAAAGAGAGGGAGAGAGAGAATAGAGAGGGAATGAGAGTGGGATGGGAGAGAGAGGTCTACCCCTCTCTCTGCTTACACACTTTTTTTAATACAACTACAATAGTCACCAGCAAAACACAAGAGAGAGAAATAGAGATGGGAGAGAGCGCAATGGTTGGGAGCAGCGGCTGGCCAACTGAAGAGCGTCGGATGGTGGGCAGGCAACAGGGAGGCCGTGCGTTGTTGACGCCGGTGGTGGTGGTTGGTGGCTCCCGTGACAACCATGGCAGCCGGAGTAGGCCAGAGATCCGACGGCGCTGCATGTTGTGACCGGCAGGGGGGCACCGCGTTGGTGTGACCGGGGATGGGACAGGACGCTACCGCGTTCGCAGGGGATGGAGGGGGCTGGCCGCGGGGGAGCTTCGGAGAGGCAGGAAGCCCCTATGACGGTGCTGCAGGTGGCGACGCCGATTGGGTTGGCGCGGTTGTGAGCAGTGGAAGATGTCGGTGTGCTCGGAGCGGTGACCGGTAAAGGAGCTCGCGGTGGTGATGCTGGGGATAGAGAGGGACATCGCTGGCGAGGACTGGCGGGGCAGGGCTCCTGGGGATGATGGCAGCATGCTGGTCGCGATAGACTGCTCGCCAGAGACGGTGGTGGGGTCGCGACGTGCTCGAGCGCGGGTTGATGGGTGCGTACTGCGTACATGGGAACAAGGAGACAGCCGTGGCGAGCTGCTCGACAGCTGGAGCACTGTCGGCGTGCTCGGGCCAGTGGGCCTCCTCCATGCATCAAGGGATGTCGACCGACAGCCACTGCACAAGGGGCGTGGTGGAGAGCCGCTAGCAGAGTAAAAGGAGCACGGAGGACGATGCCGGTGGGTAGCATCCGTGGGCGGCATTATCACCTTCTGCCTTCGCAACATCAACGTAGCATGGGTGGCGAGCTGGGAGTGGTGGTGGTCGGTGGGTGCACTTGGGATGATGGTGATGCTACGTGCATGGCAGTTGGGGGGTTTGGTTTCTCAGACGAGGCTGGAGGATGGTGATGGGGGGGTTGGGTTCTCAGACGAGCAGAGAAAGAAGGGAGTGGGGCAAGTAAAATAGTGGGGGATTGTAGGATGCAAAGGAGAGAGAGGAGAGGGGATGGGCACACCGGCAGTGTCCCTGTTCCAAACAGGGGACCGTCCGCACGGGTTTGAGAGAGTGAGGGATGGGGGACGGAGAGCATGGGGGTTGGGGTATATAATGTGGGTGTTCATAGAAGGGGGGGCGAGAGAGGCTGGCGGTGATGGGGTGTGAAGGTGTGCGTATGGGTGGCGTTAAAGAGAGAAAGGGAGGGGGTTGTTGGTAGAGTGGCCGAGAACGGGATGGGTGTTTACAGAAGATAGGAAGAGAGGGGACGGGAGTGTGTACAGAAAGAGAGGGAGAGAGGGAACAACGGGATCCTACAGGCACGTGGAAGATGGTGGTGGTGGGAACGAGCTGCAGGGAGAGCTGAGGAGGTGCGGTGGGTGTAGAAGGGTGAGGGAAGTGGCTGGACGATGCCAGGGGCGGGAGGAAGAGAAGCAAGGTGTGAGGGAGATGGTGACGGTGCAGGCGAGTGGGAGTGTGAGGAGAGGGAGGATGGAGGGAAGGAAGTGGACGGTGGGTAGGAGGGGCTTCTCACCCCGGGGCATCTCACCCCATCTCCTTCTCGGAGAAGAGCACAAGGCTTCACACCTTACGTGGGATGTTTTGCTTTCCAAAAATTTCAATCAACTTCATTGCTTTAAAGAGAGGGTACATGACATTTTTATAGACTCCCAAAGAAGATCAAAAGATAACTTATTAATAACTAACACCTACTTCCTACTCATCATAACTTCCTTGGGAATACTAAAAGACACAAAATAAAAAAAAGACTCTTACATATTTATTGTGCACATAATTACTAAAACAGAAAATATGACCCATTAGGCCCATACATGTGGCCCAATAAACATGAGACAACTAAAACATAAATATATATTTGAATGTTTTGTTGAAGTCGCTTGCCGATCCCGTCAAATCTAATCTCGATCCTTGAACATTGAACCTACGATTCCATCATCTCTTCACCTCACCTCTCCGACAAGAGGACGAAGCTTCTTCACTCTTCGACTGGCCCCTCTTCTTAGAGGTTCTCTATGTGTCCCCTGGAGGAAACCCCTTTCTTCTCTCTTCTCTTCTTGCACCCAGAGCCAGCCCCTTGTGTGTCTTCAAAAGAACTCCCCTCTTCAGGTGCCGGAGGCCTCACAGGGGGGAGAGCTCCAAACTTTTTCTCTTAATTGACTAGTGGCTGCCCTCGGAGAGAGAGAGATCGAGAGACATTTTTCCTTCACAGTCTTGCCATTTTATAGAATGACCATTGACTAGAGTTCCCACCACTTCCTCCTCGTCCACAACGAAGTCTGAAATTGATATGCTGCGCTGGATGCTACTGGTTCATGCCGTACACTACTGCTCGTCCGAGGACGGGATGTTTGCGGATTTGTCGGGGCCTGCTTCGCCATTGCCACTTTTGTGCTGTTGAACGGAGGCAGAGGCAGAGCTTCGGGCATTAAATGTTCTCTACGCACCATAATGCAAATAGAGCATCGGTCGGCAGATGGGACAAAGTGGGGTTATACCGGCGCGGCTAGGAGCGCACTGATTTAAACCCAAATGAAATTAGCACGCTGGTTCAGCAAAGGAAGGGGGGGTGCCGATTTAAGGATCATGTAAGGGCCTGCCAATTTAACGCAACAAAGTGGAGCATGGCAGGTTAAGGCCACAAAGGGGGCGTGCCGAATTAAGGGCCATGTAAGGACACGTTGATTTAACTAAAGCAAGAGGGCGCACTGGTTTAAGTGAAAGTCGCATCGATTTGGCCTTTATCTCAGGATCGTGACCATTCAGATGAATGTCAGCGTTCTTGAAATGTTCTAGTTGCAATGCATTACCTCCGCAATGTTTCATTCGCAGTCTCCAGGCTTCGGTCCCTGACTTTGTGTGACTTCGGGTGCATGCCGGACCTGTGCCCGAGTTCCCTGTTGTTTTCTCTATTTCAATTTTCAGCGTAGCCGACTGGAGAGTCGTGGCCATATCTTCCGCCTGGGGGCTTCCTTATCAGGTAGCAGACCACCAGGCAAGTTCTTGTCTTGATCGGGCGAGATATGTGTTTGTTCGACCTTTCCATCTTCGACTTGCGCTTGAATTTCATAAAACCCAAGCCAATCCAAGAAGATCCAAGGGAGATCAAGGGGGTGCTAACCAAGGAAGGAGAAGAAGGGTACTGTAGCCGTGAATAGTACTCCATGCCAAGTTCCTCATCTATTTGCAAGGTGATTCAAGGCATATTTGAAGCCAACCTCTTCCAAGGAAAAGAAGAAGCAAGCAAGCACTCAAGAAGATCAAAGAAAGGCTAAATTCGTGGAAGATCTCTTCGTCACTTCAAACTCCATCCAAGGCCATTCAAGTGAAGAGGGAAGCATCATTCAAGATCCATATCATACATCCAGGGGGAGACCATATCAGGAGATTTCTAAACTCTATCTTAATCGTCTTGGTGTTTTGAGTTTCAAGTCCTTTTCTTTGCAATCTGGAAACATTTGTGTGTATGTGGATCATTTCAGATCCATGGTCATGCGTGGTCATCTTGTTCTATTCGTGTGTGTGCATGGATCTTCCTAGATCTGCGTGTGTGTGTGGATCTATCTTGATCCTGTATTTCTCGTGTGTGGAGTGTTGCATCTGTGGCAGCATGTATTTGTGTTGTTGATCCAGTTGTTGGATCGTGTTGGTGACCTTGTCCCTGTGTGTGTGTGTGTGTGTGTGTTGGGGCATGTCCCCATATGTGTGTTTGGAGCGTCGTCTCCATTTGAGAATTTATCCCTGAGTGAAGCCTCACCGAGTTTGGTGAGGGGTGGACGTAGGATTGTCGACGTTGTATCCGAACCACCTTAAAATTGCTGTGCATTGTGGTTTGGATCGTGTGGTGTGATTCATTTCTTCTACCTCCATTCTACATGAGTGTCAGTGTATGTTGTAATCCAACTTGCTAGTTCAATAGATTTGATTGTTTTAATTGGTGTTCTATCACATTCTTCAAAAAGCTAAAAGTTTTCTTAAAATTTATAAACACCTAATTCACCTCCCTCTTGGGTGTCATTGATCGCGGGACTTTAATTGGTATCAGAGCTAAGGCTCTAATTTCATAGATCTAACGATCTAGAGTGATCCGGATCAATGACTACCATGATGAATTTTTTCCTGCACTTTCTAGTTCTCTTTCAGATCTTTTTTATTATCCACTCGTAAGATTTAAAGTTCTAGAAGAGTAAGGTGCATAATGTGCCAATATTATTTGTGAACATGCTACTGCTCCTCTATTTTGCGGTCAGTGGCCAAGTCAGAGCGGGGTTAGACAGAGCTTCGTATTTGTCTCACTGTCATTAGCTCTGCATGACAATGAAATACAAAACAGATGCTGGTTCCTCTGCATGACAATGAAATACAAAACAAATGCTGGTACCTACCATGCATCTTTATGTAACTTATTCTGTTATTATGCTCTGAAATTGTGTTTCATTGTCATTAGCCCCACAGCTCTTCCCAACCCCAATCTGAATTCTGTAGGTAATGTCTCCTGACCTGGTCAAGGCCAAGTATGACTAAGACTGATGTTATGGGGATGTCACAAGTCATCTGACAGGGTTAGTGTTAGGCTGTTAGCTTTGTATCCATTAGAAAAAGAATGCATTATGGTAAATTGTTATTTAAAGGGCAAAAATCCCAATATTCCCAAAATAGCAGAGACATTCAATAAGAGCCCAACATGCCTTAAAATGTTCAGAAACTCAATGTTTCATCAATACTCAACTCGACCCATTTTCAAGTCTAACAGCTCCCAACTTCTCATGTCTAACGGCTCCTAAGTATTATTTATTGTTGATATTTCTCAGCTACAAAGTTCAAAGACAAGGCAAATTTACTCTTAAACTTGAAAGTAAATGGGGCCTTTTACTCAACAATACGTGCTTTTGAGTTGGGAATTTTAAAATGGATCCAGCCTGTCATCTTTCCCCTGGATATACATATCAAATCCACAACAAATAGCTGGTTGAGTTGATCCCACAGAATGTTGAGCCCTTCCACCGACCAGTACATGGTTTTAGTATGATGCACTTCAGCACAACATATTTGCTTATTTCCATGAAACTCACATGAGGGCACCAATTTAAATAATGAGATGAACAAATAGAGAAATAAATCAGAGAAGAGAGTGAGCAAACCTCGTCTTTTGACACCAAGAACGAGAGATGAGTCCTCTTCATTCATTGCTATCTACCTTTCGATTCTTCCCTATCATGATTTGCCACTCTAGGCATCGATTGGATGTCATTCCCACGACTTCAGAGTGATTCTTGCTAATCTATCTGATTATCCCTATCGCTCTGGGCATCACTTTGATCATTCAGGAACTAATCTTTCTAGAGTCATTCATGCCGCTCTAGGCATCGATTGAACATCACTCTTGATTATTCAGTCAACTAATTAGCCCAGTTAGTCATCCTCATGGTTCTAAAGAAAAGACAAATAATGATGCTTGGTGTGCTTTCATGCCTTCACACTTTTCATATGTTTTCCATGGCCATTTTGCCATGATCAATCCTATGATGCTATAATACGGCATACCATGCTTTTGAGGTTTCCATATTTCATGCTATCTATGTTGTTTTCAATGCCTTAATATTTTTTGCTAGGATTCAGGATTGATTCTATGCTTTCTCACCTAAATAGCTTAAAGTGCTTTATCATTCACGATATCTTGGCTAACGAATTTTTGAGCGCAAGAAGAAGTTTTTAGTCCCACCATCCAGGCACCATCATTCAAGTCCCACGATGTTTGCACCTCATTTCTCAGTTCCTCATGCCCATTGCTGTCACCATCTCCCTGTATCCATTTCTACTATATGTTATCTACGCTACTAGATTATATCAAGGATCTTGTGGCTTTGGTAAATCTAGAATTTGAGTTCTTCATCAAAAATAATGATGATTCCAGAGGAATCTTAGTCGCACGAATAGGCCGTTGGACTATCCAAGACTGGAGACGATGGTTCCATTTTGTGAGTTGGTGCACGGATAAATTGGCTTCGACTTAGTATCAGCTCACAAAATCAGTTTCTTGACTTAGTCTTGGCAACTTGACAATATTATCCTTGATTACAATTTTAATTTATTTTAATTTTTCCTTTAAACCCAGCATGCATTCATGTAGGACTTTCAGTCAACGCTAACCTTCTTTAAGAAAGTGCAGTAGGATGGAAAGTTTGTTATTTCATCTATCAATCTCTTCTTTTACTACCTGGACATTTGGAATGGTTCTAACCATGGTTTATCTCTCGTGCTCTGATACCACTCAGTAATGCTGCGGGATCCGATAACCAAATTATGGGTATATTTTTTTCTTTTCTTTTCTACCATCGGACCTCGAGACATTACTTCGTACGTATCGCGAAAACACAAATAGATATAAACATGAATACATTCGCATGAGAGAGAGAGAGAAACCACAGGTTACAAGAAATGTAGGTTACATCTCAGCCATTCATAATTTCCAAGTAAAGTACATGTCCATTGTTCCAGATTAAACATGAGTCCACATAGGCTCACCACCCCAAAATCATACATATAAGAGAGACATTCATCCACAGCATACCCAGACAAGCTATGAGCTAGCACTACTCCTCAGTCATTGCCTTCTCGTCAACCTCCTCTATGTCTCCTGAAAACGTGCGTCACAAAGGGGTGAGTGTGATGCTCAGTAGGTAGCCTAAACAAACCGGGGTTAACTCACATCTACATTACCAAATTATATACACAGTTCAGATGTTAATAATAGCATAATCCATCCATTATCATCTACATAAAATAACTCATATGAGGAAAATACATATTCTTTAACTGACATATAAGGTACCCATGTATGCATCAAGACCTCAGTGAATGAGAAGTTACACATTATCACATTTTCATGAGTTTTCATATTTTTGTTATTCATGGAACTGAACAGCTGCCGCAAACACAAGAGGCCCACACACATACAAATGAAGGAGTACTGTGTAGACCCGGGAGTGAACTCCCACCTAGACTCCTGCTACACGGGGCATTACGCATCGCCATCCCCCAGGTTCTGTGGTGTTACGTATCGCCGTCCCACAGAATGAACCAGCCGAATCAATAAGTTTTTGACCAGGGCATTACGTATCGATGTCTCCTAGGATCTTTTACTTCCGCAACGTTACGTATCGCCATCCTGCAGAAGGGACCCAAGTCCTACCTCATAGAATGCTGTTGTTTTCCATTCACAACATTCATATTGTGTTCGCATTCGGCACACTTCTACCCAGAGCCTGTGGACCTCGCTGCGGTGAACAAACTGATGATAGAAATGATGATAGAAATGAAGTTGTCTGAAAAGGTTGATGGTGACTCCGGTACCTTTGATGCCTACCGGGTACCATATCCTTCACACTATGCTACAAGGAGATTACCCCCAGGCGTCAGTTAGCCGCCAAAGTTTGAAAAGTTTAATGGGTAAGGTTCCCCTAGGGAACATATAGCTTATTATACAATAGTCATGGGTGACCTGACTATTGACGAAACGTATTTGCTGAAATTCTTTGGTTCATCCCTCACAGGGTTGGCCTTTGAATGGTATTCTAGCCCTCCAGCCGGGTCTGTAGTTGATTGGCCCGATATGCAGCGCAAGTTCTGGGAAAGATTCCATGTCACAGAAAGGGAGATCACTGTGGCAGAGTTATCCTTAACCCGGCAAAGACAAGATGAGACAGCTCTAGATTATATAAAAAGATGGAGGAATCTGGCTATGAGATGCAGGCGACCTCCGCACTAAGAAGATGTTGTTCAGATATGCAAGCAGAATCTCAGAAGAGAAGTGCTTGAAAAGATGATTGGGGCGGACGTCGGGACATTCGACCGTCTGAATAATGTGGTGGCGGAGGTCGAGACTTTCTTGTCCAAACGTCCTATCACCAACATTCCTGCTATTCAAAAAGTAAAGGCTACTGAGCGGCGACCAGCGCCTACAGAAGCAAACACTGTTGACTTCAGAACTTTTGACCAGCAAAAGGAAAACAGTAAGGCAACAGCTGTTCCTCCGCTAGCAGAGGCAGTAGAAAAGAAAGAAGGTGTCTCCCTGAGAAACAAGATGAAGAAAGCATACTCATTTCCCAAGGAGAAGACTCGGGCACTGTTTGACTGGACATATAAGTACAATAAGATAACGCTGCCCGAGCCAAAGAGACCAGCCGATGTGGTGAAGAAAGATGACCCACTGTTCTGTCCGTACCATAGAGCACTCGGACATGTCATTAAAGACTGTTACATCTTCAAGGATGTCATGAAAAGCATGGTTCTCAAACTCCCCCTACACCAATTTAACAAATTCTTCATTTAGTGAATCAGATGTGGCTCCAAAAATAATGTCATCCATATATACCTGTACAAGAAGCATATGTTCATTGCAGCTCTTAATGAAAAGAGTTTGATCAATGTTACCTCTTTTGAAGTCATTTTCTGAAAGAAATATACTTAACCTTTCGTACCATGCACGGGGGACATGTTTCAGACCATATAATGCTTTGTCTAGTTTGTACAGATAGTCCGGATACTTTTCATCTTCAAATCTTGGTGGCTGCTCAACATAGATGTCTTCCTTAACAAAACCATTCAGAAACACACTTTTAACGACCAGTTAAAAAATATTTCTAGAACATGTAAAGGCAAGCAATATTCTAACTATTTCTAGCCTAGCCATGGGTGCAAACGATTCATCAAAAATAATTCCAAGTTCTTGGCTATAGTCTTTGGCTACTAGCCGGGCTTTATTTTTAATCACCACCCCTTGATCACTAAGTTTATTCCTAAAAATCCACTTAGTACCGATCATTGGGTGACTGTTAGGTCTAGGCATAAGAAACCACACCTCATTCCATTGGAATTGGTGTGATTCCTCATGCATAGTTAGGATCCAAGAATTATCATTTAATGTCTCATCTACAGATTTGGGCTCAATATGAGAAAGTAACACTAGATTATCAAGTTGCTCAACTTCCCTTATTGAAGCCCTTACCTTTACTCGTTCATCCACGTTCCCAATGGCATTTTCTAGACGATGATCCTTGAGTACAGTCCACTGCCTGGGGAGGTCTTGAATTTGCATTTCTTGTTCAGCTTCTTCTTGGGCTAGAGCTTCATCATTCTTTTTACTCGACTCTACTTGATCCACATCTTATTTTTTCTTATCATTCTTTTCTCCTCTTTTTTCATGCCCTGCATCTAGAAAATGATTATCTTTATCAGACATTCTTGAAGAATATTCATTAATAATTACATGATGGCTTTCTTCTACTACAAGAGTGCGCATGTTATATACACGATATGCTCTAGATGAAAATACCATGATGTCAGTGGTAGAATATGAGTTACAGTTCTCTCGCCTAGCACCCTATGCTCAGCACCTAGTGAGCACTGATCTTCTGAATGCAAATCACTTTATGGACGGGTTACATCCCATTTTTATCCAGCAACTTGGCCTGCAGAATATTCAGACCTATGCGGAGATGGTGCAACAGGCACACCTATGCGAACGGACCTTGGAGAAGGTCGATAAACTCAAGGGTAAAGTGGAGGAGTCGAGCCGAAGGTCTGATCGGCGAGGTAACAAGTCAAAAAAATTCAGCATTACCTATAATTCTCAGGATAGCAAGAAGAGATCCCGGAGTGGAAACGACAAGGATGAATGCCGAAATAAGAAGGTCAAGGAAGAAGAAGATAAGCAAGTCATGGCGGCTTGCTCATTTTATGATAAATTTGGTCATGCGGCCGAAGAATGTTGGAAGCGCTTGGGCGCATATCTCAGATGTGGAAGTGGGGAGCACCGTATGCCTGACTATTTTTTGATGAAAGAACAGCCATCCACGATGAACAATGGTGGACAGAAAGGGCAGGCTAGATTAAATGTCGTATTAGAAGATGAAACAACAAAGGAATGAGAGCTTATTGAAGGTACAATTCATATTCATTCCCATCCTATTTTTGTGTTATTTGATACAGGTGCTACTCATTCCTTTATTGCTAGTTCCTTTGCAAAAATCTTGCCTATTTCACCTGTTCCCTTACCATCGGATTTAACTATAGCTACTCCTCTAGGGTCGGGAACAGAATTGAAAACCTATATCCCCAATAGTGAAGTTACTATAGATGGATACAATCTTCCCGCTAATCTAATATGCCTTGACATGGAGGGCTATGATGCTATCCTAGGAGTCGATTGGCTTGTAGACCACGATGTTTATATAAATTGTCATAGTAGGATAATTTCCTTTCGAAAACCTGGTCTTCCACGATTTTTCTTTCTTGGTATCAAATATTGAAAGCATCCTTCTCTTATTTCATCTCTTCACGCTTGCAAACTCATTTCACAAGGATGTGAAGCTTTCTTTGCATTATCCATTTCTTCTATCCCACCTTTGTAGGTTTTCCTAGCTTTCTAAATACATCTCGTATCACTCAGTTGATGGCTCTTCAGTTTCTATTCTGATCTGAGTTTGAACTGGCTTTTCTGATTCTCAGCCTTGTTAAGTTTTAAAGTGGTCCAAGTAGTGAGCGAAGGATCTATTCACCCCCCTCTAGATCCTCTCATACCACCCAAAAGTTTGGCCCCCTGCTTGCTGTAGAATGGCTAGAATATGCGTGCCCGCAAGGTGTTCCGGGAAATTCCAAGCACACGTGTATGGGCTGCATAAGAGTGCTATGGGTTTCCAAAGCCCGCAGTTGATTGAGATAAGTCTTCCTTTGACTTTAGAGAGTTGGAGGGAGACATCTTGGGAGTAAATCTCGGCCTCATTGCTGGGTGCCACATGTCCTAGCTTGCGGTCAGGGTGCCCCCGGGTAGGCCCGGGTGGCTTGGTTTAAGGTGGGTAAATCTGCAAATTGGGTGATCGAGGGTGGCCCCAATCAACTTTTGATGACATCGTTTGTCACGGTGAGCTAGTTAGGACCCTTGATTGGGCCCGGTATGTCGTAAGAATGGTTGGGTGAACAACGCCTAAAAGGTGTTCAGGGAAATTCCCGAGCCCTAATTTCTTGATATTTTTGCTAGGAAAATGTCTGGGTATAACAAATGCCCCCCACAAGTGAAAAACCTTCAAGGCTAAATCCTCCTAAGACCAAAGCTAGCACAAGTCAGAACACACGAACCTCACAACGTCGACGCTTTGGCCCACAGAGGCGACGCCATGACCAGTCAGGTCGACGCACCGGAGCAATGCGTCAACACAGCTCATGTTATGACTCTGAATGGAAAAATTGGTTCAACAATAAAAAGGGGTTCAACAACAAGTCAACCTTTGGTACCCTTCATACCCAATCCAACACACCTGGAAACGCAAGATCTAGACCTTAGTTTAATCCACATTCCCTGAATTTCATGAAATCCGTTTGTCACACTTGTAACCAACTTGGATACACTAGCAACCTGTGTTGGTCTTAAATCAAACTTGCAAAAGAAACTTTTATTCATCCACATGGATAGGGGAAAGGAAGTTTAATACAAACCGTTCATCCAGAATGGAAAACAAAATACATTGCAAGAGGGAGGAGGATCTTGAAAAAAAAAAGAAGTGGGAAAGAAAACAAAAGCTTCTCAAACCCCAAACCCACCTCTCACGCTCACGCCTCTCTCTTCCTATTCACCTTTCCGGCGTGGGGCTTCTTCTTCTTCTCTCTTTTCCTTCTTCTCCTTCCCTGCGCGTGAACCACGAACTGGGAAGAAGTTCTCAGCCCTCTCCTCTTTTCCTTATTGCTTCACCCTATATATCTCTCCTCAAGGGAGAGTTTAGGTGATTCACGTTCGAAAGGTACGGCACGCCGCTCGCCCACGTCGCGCCGGTTGTGCTGTCGTGCTTCCACGCTTGCCACGCTTCCGTTGCCATACCTTGTAGGAGCATGGGTTGCCGTTCGACGGAATGGGCTCGTTCGGCGCCGTTTCGACATTGGAAGAATGGCACACTTAGACTTGTGAGGTTGAAACGGCGCGCCTATGGCCATTGGGGCGCGCCGTTTCAACCCATTCCAGGTAAAGTTTACGAGCGCGCCGTTTCAATGCCATAAAGGGGAGGGGGGCGCGCCGGTTTGGGGCGCGCCGGTTAAGGCCCCCACCGCGCCGTTTTAAGGCCCATTCATGCCGTATTAAGTGCCGAACGGCTCCATTTCGAAGTCGCAACCCTTCGTATGGGTGCCAGCACTCCCGGGATGTTTTAGTTGCAACGCATGGCATCTGGAACATTTCATTCGCCATTTCTGGACTTCGATCCGAGACTTTGCGGGCCTTCCGGCATAAGCCGATAGTGTGCCGAAACCCCGGCTCTTCTTTGATTCACCTCTCGGCATGGCCGATCATGGATGTCTTCCGCCCGGGGGCTCCCTTGATGGGTAGCGGGCTGCCGAGTGGGTTCTCGTCCTGGCTGAACGAGGTAAGATTTTATTCGGCCTTCCCGCCTTCGACTCGCACGTAGATGCGAGTGCCACAGGTGCCGTGGGATCCTCGTCATCATTTTTTGACATCCACAGATATATCGGCCTCTTGAATGAATTCCGATAGCATCTCCCTTTGACTATGGAACATGCCGAGGAACATATAGGATATCCATCCCCGGGGTGCCGAGACGGAGTCCATGAGATGCAGGCATACAAAGCCCGAGGCCTAACTATGGGACATCATCCACCGTTGGGGCATTTTATTCCTTTTCCCTCATGCAAGGTCAAAGAAGAACACACAATAGCAAGTGGTGGATCTCTCTAACCTGACAGGGTGACTCGGAGAAGCGTTCATACTGTAGGAGTGAAAACCTCATCGATGTGGCTCTAAGTACCATACTCAGCTCTGACTTAAGATATCAAGAGATCAGGTGTAGCAAGGGAACCAATAGGAGGGCCATACGGCGGCTAGCTGCAATGAGAGAGGGGCACACGGTGGCCAGGATTAAATGGTTGTTGTTTTTTATTTGACGGCATGCGTTTGATTTGGCGGCCGGGAGGGTGCAACGGATCCAGCGGCCACGGATAGGAGGGGCTTCATTCAGCAGCTGGTGAAGTGAGGCGGTGGCTAAGGCACGATCTGGCTGCCAGAGGGGTGCCAACTGGCGACAGAGTAGGAGTGAGATGTGAGAGAGCTTCGGCGGCAAAGGCACTGTGGCTACAGTGCGACGTGAGAGATAGCCAATGGCTGGCACAATAGATATAGTGTTTGGCTGCCACATTAAGGGCTTTTCGTGCATTGGAAGGCTAGAGAAGGGGGATTCAGGGGTTTCTAAGCCAGGGTAGTGGTCTAATTGCTCCTAGAGGCGAGATATAGATGTCAATGGGTATGTAAACATGCAAACAGGTAGGATTGCTGGGTTGCAAGGGTTGCAGCTCTCACTGATTCCGCTGACAGAACATGCCGAGCCATAGAAAGGGACAAAGCCTCATTCTACCTCATATTAGTTGACAAGAGATCCAGGGGCCATGTGATAGCTTCATAGGTCCCTAGTATCTCTCTGAGGGTTTACAACCCACTAGAAATTACTCTACTGGGGAAACTTCGGAAAGAAATCTCAGAGAGGAAGTTTAGGGGGAAGAGTACAAGACTCCATATATCTATTTCATTCCATGAACTTAACAAAGGGGCATCAAGTTTCATTGTTCCTCAGATCGGTGAGAAAGAAGTCCAGGGGCCATGTGATGGCTTCACAGGTCCTTGGTATCTCTCTGATGGTTTACAACCTACTGAGAATCACTCAACTAGAAAACTTCGGAAAGAAATTTTAGAAATATACTAAGGTTTCATTCAATCTCACGGAGGGGAGAGAAAGGAACACATTGATTAACTGAGCCAAAGGCAAACCTGCCATGTTTATTCATCCTTAGAAGACTACAAACGCTACATTCCTTAAAGGAAATCAAATGCAACAAAGAACAGAGGGTACAATAGTTATAGAGGGGAATGAGGAATCAACGTAAAGTAGACTGCAACTGACTACATAGGGATAGAACCCACCATCCTTGAACCTCTCTCTCTTCACTTCTGGCCTTCTCTTCTGTAACATCCGTGATTTAATGGATCCTTAGCGGGTCGAGTCTAGAAGTTATTTCGGTGATTTCGTGTGATTTTTACAGATTTTTGGGCTATTTTTGGGCATTTCTCACTGCTGGATCTCTCTATTCTCCTGGTTTCTTCTCCTTCTCTCTATGTGTCTGTCTCTATTCTATGTGTCTGTATCTCCCTCCTCTTCAGTCTTCAAAACTATAGGCTTTATAGAGGATTTCTGCCTTTGAGATGGCAGCAGAGATGGCATATGGCAGCTGAGAGAGGCGGCGCCTGTCTGGCTGCCGGATCGAGTGTGGCCGTCGGGTCTACTGTGGGCTATTGACACCTATTTTTTGTTGATAAGTTGAGTCATTCCTCTTACCATCATTTGTTGATGCCTCGAGTTGTCCATTACTCATTGGGCTATTTTTAGGCACGTCTTTGGGCTTATTTTATGGGTACCTTCCTCCCTGACTCCGTCTGCTTTGATTTAGGACTTAATGGGCCTTGATTTTGCTCATTCTTATGAAATTCAAATGCCCAGGACTTATACGGTCCATCGCCTGGCCGTTCAATCACTAGGCGGCTGGAATTGAGTCGTTCATATATTTATTGGATATTGCTGGGCAGAAGAGGAGCTAGCCGCTCAGAAATTATGTGGGAAATGACTTTGTAGGAGAAATTACACAGGCTAATCGGCCGGAAATCATTATAGGAGTGAAGCTCTTGCACCTTGGGCACCAGGGTAATAAGGGATAAGATACACCTCTAGGGAGAGGGAAGCCATCAAAAAAAGCACAAACAACATCAATAGCATCCTTCCCAAAAATGTCCCAAGTGGCTGTGAATAAATCACCTGAAAATCCATCAGGCCCTGGAGAGCTAGAGCCCTTAAGAGACCAGACAGCTTTACGGACCTCCTCTCCATCCAGAACTACACAGAGGAGAGAATTCTGGGCCTCCGTAATAGTCAGAGGAATGTTGTCCAACAAAGAGTGATCAACAGAATGCTCCTCAGATGAAAACAAAATTTTAAAGTAAACCTCAGCTTGATTCCAAAGGATGTCTTGGTTTCAATACCAAGTTTCTGATTCTTCGACCTTTAGCCTTCTGATAAAGCCCCTCCGCCAGTTACATTGAACCATAGCATGATAAAAAGAAGTGTTTCTGTCCCCACTCTCAATCCAATCTATTCGAGTCTTTTGGTTCCAGAAGACCTCTTCCCTATGGAGGGCTTGACGTAGGGCAGCAGTAGCGACATTGAGATTTTCCCTGTTGCCAGGAGATGGGTCAGAGTCATACACTGCCTGTTTATTTTCCAGCTCCGCTTCTGCCAATTTGACATTATGGGTGACATCCCTAAAGACCTCCTTGTTTCATTTTCGGAGGGAGCTTTTGACTGCCTTCAACTTAACAAAAAGTCTGACCAGAGCATTCGGATGGTCGATTAGAGCCTGCTGCCACACTTCTGATACAACTTGCATAAACGAATGGTGGGAGCACCACATCTTCTGGAAGACAAAACGAGCCAGGCCAGAGGAGAGCCTGTCAATAGTCAGAAGCAGGGGAGCATGGTCTGAGGGGCCTCTAGGGAGATGCTTGACTACTAAATGAGGCATATCAGAATGGCAATGACTGTTCAGTAAAACCCGATCCAACCTTGCCCTTTTTCGTTGCCCACAGGTGCTACCTAGATCCTTCCAATGGCTGCTAAGCGTACATAGTGAAGGGAAATGCAAAGGTTAGTCTAGAGATTGACTCAGGCATTACAACAAGTAGCCCAAGGTGAAGCGCATCATGGCACGAGTGATTTACACTAGAATTTTCATGGTATAAACCCTCTGAAGTTTAGCGAATCCTCTAACCCTAACGAGGCTGAGCATTGGGTCAAAGAGATGGACCGTATTTTTTGTGTGATGCAATGTAGTGACCAGCAGAGGGTGCTTTTGACTACCTTTCAGCTAGAAAGGGATGCCCAAGCCTGGTGGGAGTCAGTAGAGCCAACTCTACCCGATGGCCAGGTGTCATGGGATGAGTTTCTGGAGTACTTCAATAACAAGTATTTCTCTGATCATGTACAAGAAAAGAAGGCCACTGAGTTCACCTCACTGAGGCAAAGGAACTTATCAGTGGCAGAATATGAAGTGCAGTTTTCTAAGCTATCTTGTTATGCATTGCATCTGGTGTGCACAGAAAAGATGAAGGCGAAGCGATTTTTGAATGGTTTATGTCTACAGTACATCAGTTAGTTGGCCCTGTTAGAAATTCAAACTTATGTTGAGGTTGTGTCAGTACAAGAAAACTTGCCTTTACCTACGTTTTTAAAACATAGGTATAAAGTCCAAAAATGTAGGTAAATCCTTTACCTATGTTTGCTTGCCACGCTTTCAAAACGTGGCGCTTGCTCGCGTAACTATAGGTTATACCTACGTTTCTATGAAACGTAGATATAGATCGACCTATACCTACACTTCTAAAGTGTAGGAATAGTCCAAAAGAAGCATAGGTTAAAAATATGTATACACACGCATATAAGAGGTTGTACCTACATTTCTAAAAATGTAGGTATTACTTTTGGCCACGTAGTGAAAGAAACGTTTGAAAAAGTATCAATGTCATTGTCTTAAAAACATAGGAAAAAGAACTAGTCTCAATTTAAAAAAAATGTAGGTATATTATTCTTTTGTTTTTTTTAACATACTCATTGTCCACAAAACATAATTTTTTTAACATTCAGTCAAAATTCAACATATTCATATCATTCATCAGTTACAATTCAGTTCACAGAACAATAAAATGCCAGCAACAAAAGATCCATACAAGCATATGCAATTAACATTCATCATGCATGCAACCCCTATGATCAATGACAATAATAGTAAGTCTCCCCCTTTGACATCATCAATGAGGGGGTGCTTGAGTGAGTGTAGCTGGCTGGTGAGATGTGGGATCCAAAGCTTGAATATCTAAAATCCCTTGCTGTAGCAGAGAAAGTTTTTCAGCAATTGAGTCAAGTTTGGCAGTGAAGAATTGGTTCCTTTCGTTAACAAATTTCTAAAGCACTTGAATCCGAGAGAATACATCATCAAACATACCATGGAGCATATCAAAGATGTAATCAACTTGAACCTTCTGCTGAGTGCCCTGGATGGGTACATGGGATGATGTTGCTTCAGTTTGATGTGGACACCACCCATCACTAACATCTTTTGGCAAAGTTGGTGGATAATGCTCTTTGAGAATGTGAACCATGTCAATGACTTCATCACCAACCAAATTCATTTTGTCAACCAGGTGAGCATATTTCAGACTGAGGCCCATTTGTTCTTGTTTAATATCAAAATTATATTTTTGCATTTCAGAAAGCTTCTCCCTATTTTCTTCATGTATTTCTTTGAGCCGCTTCATAACATATCCAACCCTTTCACAAACAAGAATTATGGAGACCATGAATTTATGTAGTTTCTTATCTGACACCATTTTTTCATGTTTGAACTGCTCCCATCTGCTATCAATCTTCTACTCAAGATGAGAGATTTTCATGTCCAGTTTCTCATTCATGTGAGCTACAATGCAGTTTAGTTGCCTGATTAAGGAGTTGATATTATTGAATTGGACGGACATGAATTTCATCAGAGTGGGGTTGATACCTGATGTATCTTCCCTAGTAGAACTGGATGGTTCTCCCCTTGCAAAAGGAGAGGCTTGAGTGTAAAATTCAGATGGAATATTTGCCTTAGTAAAAATTGTAGACTCAACGGTGGAATCAATGAGGGGACCACTGATAGAATGAATAAGACTGTTAATTTCTGGCGAAATTTTGACAGAGTTTCTCCTAGGCCGAAGGCGTAAAAGGAAAACATGGGTGCACATCCACAAGGAGTGACGGTCCCAACAAAGTGGTGGTGGGCCCCGCAGAGTAACATCAAAAGTATTTCGGTCCAAGTGGCTTGCTCTCCTTCGCCGGCACGCTATGAGCGCCCTTCCCCGGCATGCTCTGGAGGAGCCTTCGCCGGCACACCCGTGCACTCTCTTCGCCGGCACACCCTAAAGGGGCTTCGCCGGCATGCTATGAGCGCCCTTCCCCAGTACGCTCTGAAGGAGCCTTCGCCGGCACACTCGTGCTACTCGCGCTCACCGGCACACCCGCGCCGCTACCTCACCGGCACACTTGTGCCCGCGCTCGCCGGCACACTCGTGCTACGCGCCCACCAGCACACTCGTGCCCTCCCTCCTTCGTCGGCACACTACCCCCATCGGAGCCTTCACCGGCACGCTCTGCGAGCCATTCCCCGGTGTGCTACCCTAATCGCGTCGCTCCCCGGCACGCCCCCCTGGGTTACCTCCACTGGTACGTCGTAAACCCTTCCCCGGCTCACCGTGACCCACCTTCCCCGGCGCACCCAAGGTTCTCTCGCCGGCACGGCCGATGACGTTCCCCACCCACGACGCCAGAGACGAAGAGGATGAAGCTTGGGGGGGGGGGGGGAGAAACAGAGAAAAAGAAAGAGAGGAGGGAATGAGAGGGAGGAAAGGGGCCCTAGGGCTCCGTCGTCCCTCGAAGGAAGGAAGAAGAGGAAGAGAGAAGAAGGGAAAGAGAGGAGATGAAGAGGAGAAGAGGGGGGAGGAGGCCTCCGTGGTCGTCTCCTTACCACGACGGTGGCGGCAGTGACAACGGTCGCGGCGGCGGTGGTTGCTCCCGGTGACGGAAAGGAGGAAGAGGGGAGACAGGGGGCGTCGTCCGCTCGTCTACCGAAGAGAGAGAGAAGGAGGGAACAGGGGGGTTCGAATGGGGTGCCCGTAGCTGTTGACATCGCATATTCTTCGGAATATTTCACTCCTGTTTGAAGACGGTCACTATGCGAGTGAAGTAACTCAACCAACTAACTTATAATATATTTAACATTTAAAATAAAATATATAATATATGAAGCATGTCGATTACGTCTCACAGATCGAGAGTCGGTCATCTCGATCTGTGACTGAGACGGGATGGACGATTCGTATCGTTCCGTCTCGATTTGTAAAATTATTTTTACAACTACCCTTTCAATTAAGAAAGGTATATCTGCGATACATTATCTCATTTTGTCCTTTTCAACAACGAGCTGGGGGGACCCTGTCTGCCCCAAAAATACAAACATGGCATGATGAACTGCCGAACAAAAGACAGCCGTGCATGCAGACGCCGCATGTAATTCACTGTATGGTATGGGCTCTTTCTCAGGCGCCCAGACAAGAGAAGTAACAAAAGAAAACAAAAGGCAGGGCAGAGCAGAGCCATTTGAAAGGGAGATCCCATTAAACTATAATTTGGCATCCAAGCTTACAAGGCTCGCACGGGTCATCACCTCAGCAAGTACTGTGCTCTCCTTGTGGTTGTCAAATGACAGTAGAAGCAGATGTGTAATGGGTAAGTGTGCTGGCTATGATCTGAATTTAATGATCAAAGTGGGTGATTGAAATAAAATTCTCACTTTATCACTAATTATATAGTTTATTTGAGAAAGGTTAACTCTGTCACATTTTTTTTTCTTTTACTTTCTTTTTGGAACTTCTTCAGCTGGATTGTTTTATTTATGAGGGTGACCCAAAAAGTGTTAACTGTTAAGGAGGATGACACTATGGCATTAGTCTGATTAATTTAACAAGACCTATCCTGAAGTCAAGTAAATAGATTAGATTGGGACGTTGGATTGCAAGAACCACGTGAGTAAATCGGAGACAAAAAATAGCTAGCTCAAATTATATGAATGAGTCATGCTTGCTGTAACTAGTTTTTTCTTGAAATTTTTGGGATGTGGAGTCCGTGTCCTCTTATCTTGTCGTATATTGCAATCTCTCAT